>JAYESA010000010.1:90024444-90352034 GCA_036927795.1 Iris macrosiphon
CTAGGGAAGAAATATTTACCTCGTTAGCATGCCTAGATGGAAGATCTAGCCTAGTGCCAAATTGTTGAGAATTTGCCGCCATATTTGCAATTAAATTTCTTGCGGCCTCAGAAGTTTTATCTACCAAAGCTCCTCCACTAGCAGCATCTATCATGCTTCTATCAGTTGGTAGAAGGCCTTCGTAGAAGTACTGGATAAGTAGCTGCTCGCTAATTTGATGATGGGGGCAACTTGCACATAATTTTTTAAAACGTTCCCAGTACTCGTGGAGAGACTCTGCATTGTGTTGCCTTACCCCACAAATTTCTTTTCGGATATTGGCTGCCCTTGAAGCGGGAAAGTACTTCTCCAAGAATAGTCTCTTCATTTCGTTCCATGTTACAATGCTCCCAGAGGGTAGATAATAGAGCCAATCCTTAGCCGAATCCTTTAAAGAAAATGGAAAGGCTCTTAATTTGATTTGCTCTTCGGATACCCCCGTAGGTTTCATAGTTGTGCATACCACATGAAGCTCCTTTAGATGCTTATGAGGATCTTCACCTGCAAGGCCATGAAAAGTGGGTAATAAATATATTAGTCCAGATTTTAATTCAAAACTAGTAGTAGCATCTAAAGTAGGAAATATAATGCATAAAGGGTGTTGGTTCAAATCAGGGGCTGCAAGTTCTTTCAAAGTTCTATTTGCAGCCATGACTTCCTCTTCTTCAGGATTAGATTTGCAAGAGAGTAAGGAATCCGTAGTAGGGTCGTTCTCGTTAGAGTTTCTTTGAGCTTCCTTCCTTAACCTGCGCAGAGTTCTTTCTATTTCTGGATCACACTGAAAATCACTTTGATTAGAAGATCGAGTTGCAATCATAAACAAGGAATAAAATGATAGCAAGCAATCTAGAAAAATATATGAGAATAAATTTATTTATTTTTATTTTTTTTGCTAATAAACAAAAATAATTTAATTATAAGAAAAGATCACAAAAGGCAAAAAAATTAACTAAAATTACTCCCCGGCAACAGCGCCAAAATTTGGCATGCTGTCGTAGGCACCCAAAAATAAAACCTTTACTCTTGAAATAATATGTACTAGTGAGAGTAAGGATCGTTCCCACGGAGAGTAATTAGTTAATCTTTGTGCTATGTGAAATAGGATGGGGGGGATTTTGGATCAAAGCAAATTAAAAAGAGCTAAAAATAATTAAAGTATTAAAATTATCAAAGGAAAAAAACGTTGGTCTCAGTCAACATCCACCATTGGAATCTTAAAATTGATCATTGATGCAAACATAAATTATCATACTTTAAATATTCACCGTTGGAAGTATTTCCTATCTCTCTTAGGCTTAGATAATTAGAAACAAGCGATCTAATTATCTTTAATTACTAAATAATCCAAGACAAGCGCTGAAGATTTAATCTAGTAATTTCTTAAAGAACAAAGAGATCGATGAAGCAAAATAACAAAAGCACAAGCGGTTGCATTTAATTTTGTCAAAAGTTTTCTCCTAAGATCTAATAAAACAAAGCAGTTTATTAAATCTTGGTTGCTTCATAAATTAGAAAAATCAAACAATTACGGATTTGATGTCTAATTTAGCAGTAGATCGAGATGGATAATAGACTAGTAGGCCTCCTAGTAATTAAACAAAACAATCATGAAAGTAGGCATAGAAAATATTCAATACTCAAAGCATATATCAAACATATAAAATAATTTAGATCTCACAATTTTGTTGATTCCAAGGCTTCTGTTTTCTTCGACCAACAAGACTTTTAGCTCCGCACGTTCATGAAAACTTCAAAAGAATATTGGAGAAGAGGAAGAAGAGTTGTGTGTTCCTCTCCTTTTTCCTCTTGATCTCTACCCCTTTTATACATTCTAAATAAGTGTTTGAAGATCACAATATCTTCCCAAAAATCCTCTAAGAGTTACAACAACCCAACAATAATATAAAATCTTTGAATGAGTTGGGAAATGGTTATATCAACTCCACTATTTGTGCACAGCATAGTTGTCTCAACTTCAAGCGTGATTTGGTCCATAATATAGCCAGAATCTCGGGAAAATCAAAACAGCAAAATTGTGCCTCTATCACTTAGCTTTCCGAATCAATTTGGATCAGCTCAATTGGACTTCGGATGAGCAAGTTATGACCATTTTTCTACAAGGTGTCAGAACTGTCCAGAATTGATAATTAGCTCCATTTTGCTTTTAGTGACTCCAATTGTATCCTAGATCAAAATATAAAAATAATGAGTATCTTTAGACATTAAATGAGCATAAAGGAGTATATATTAAGGAATAAAAATATGATATTTTATGTTCTCATCAGCTACCAGTAGAGACCACCCCTGGCACCATAGGCAGCTCTATTTCAGAAGACTCAACAGCAGCAGAGAGGTCCAGCTCATGGACGAGGACAGGCATTCACATTAGCTGTTGAGCCGGAAGCTACTGCAGGCGAGGTCATCGCAGGTACTATTTTAGTAGCTTTATTACCAGGTGTAGTTTTATTTGATTCTGGAGCATCGTATTCATTTATAGCAGCTAGCTTTATAGCCACCCATAGAGTAGCTACCGCACCCCTTCCGAAGATGAAGAGAATTCTTACGGGAGGTGGAGTTATTCCGGTTAGTGACGTCTGTAGATCATGTTCTGTAGTAGTTTGTGGAAGAGAAATGCGAGCTCAATTTCTGATATTTTTCATACCGGATTATGATGTTGTACTTGGTATGGACTGGTTAAGTCAGTACCATGCAACTCTTGATTGCCGACTTGGGCGGATTATATTTAGACCGCCTGGATATCCAGAATTTGAATTTCTTCGAGGAGCAGTAGAACAAGTAGTTCAGCCTACTCTTAGGGTACTATCTGTAGAAGGGGAGACAGGTTACCCAAGAGTCATATCAGAGTTTGTGGATGTATTTTCTGATGATCTTCCAGGTTTACCGCCTGATCGGGAAATAGAATTCACAATAGGCTTAACTCCAGGAGTAGAGCCTATCACTTCATCAGTATATCGGCTAGCACCTAAGGAGTTAGTGGAGTTGAAAGAACATATTGATGATCTTCTAGAGAAGGGTTTCATTCGGCCCAGTATATCACCTTGGAGAGCACCAATATTATTTATGCCAAAGAAGGATGGAACAGTACGACTATACATTGACTACAGGGCACTGAATGCTGTGACCATCAAGAACATGTATCCTTTACCACGCATTGATGATCTATTCGATCAATTGAGTGGTGCAAGGGTATTCTCGAAGATTGACCTGAGATCCGGCTATCATCAGATCAAAGTAAGGAACGAAGACATACCAAAGACAGCTTTCAGGACCAAGTATGGACATTATGAGTTCTTGGTAATGTCGTTTAGTTTAACCAACGCTCCAGCAGTGTTTATGAGTTTAATGAACAGAGTCTTTCATCAGTTCTTGGATAAATTTGTGGTTGTGTTCATTGACGACATTTTAATATATTTCAAGAGTCATGAAGAGCACGAGGAGCATCTCATAATCGTGTTAGAGATCTTGAGACAGAAGAAGTTATATGCCAAATTTAGTAAATGCGAGTTTTGTATGGACAAAGTGCCTTTCTTGGGACATATCATTTCAGGAGAAGGACTTTCAGTTGATCCAGAGAAAGTTACGACAATAGAGACTTGGCCTACACCCACGTCAGTTGCAGAGGTGAGAAGTTTTCTCGGACTTGCGGGATATTACCGAAGGTTTGTAGAAAATTTCTCGAGTATTGCAGAACCAATGACGAAGCTGACACGTAAAGACCAGGAGTTTATATGGACAGAAGACTGCTAGAAGGCTTTTGAAGAGTTGAAGAGAAAATTGACAACATCACCTGTCTTGACTCTTCCTTCAGGGTCAGGAGATTTTATTGTTTACAGTGATGCATCATGAAGTGGACTAGGATGTGTCTTAATGCAACATGGCAAGTTCATTGCTTATGCATCGAGATAGTTGAATGTCCACGAGAAGAACTACCCAACTCACGATCTGGAGTTAGCAGTAGTTATATTTGTACTAAAGATTTGGAGGTACTATCTTTATGGGGAGAAGGTAGAAATCTTTACAGATCACAAGAGTCTGAAGTATGTATATACTCAGAAGGAGCTTAACATAAGGCAGAGACGTTGGCTTGAATTGATGGTAGACTTTGATATAGATCTGTAGTATCATCCGAAAAAGGCGAATGTTGTAACAGACACACTCAGCAGGAAGCCTACGGCTTATTTCTTGACGATGCAGCCCGAGTTATTGAGAGATCTACAGGAGCTTCAGATAGAGTTATTTTACCAGGACAGAGTGGATTACTGGCTAATCTCGAAGTTAAGTCATCACTCGTGGAGAAGATTAAAGAGGCATTGCCCACCGATGCTAGATTTAGAAGACTCAAAGAGAGGACGGAAGCAGGCATGTAGACAGGACTTTTTATACACGAAGATGGGACATTGAGGTTTGGAAATCGCCTGTATGTTCTAAATGGAGAATTGAGACAGAAGTTAATGACTGAAGCACATAGCTCTATGTACTCTGTTCACCCAGGAGGAACCAAGATGTACCGGGACTTGAGACAGTATTACTGGTGGCATGGAATAAAAAGGGAGATTGCAAGATTTGTGGCCAAATGCTTAGTCTACCAGCAAGTAAAGGCCGAGCATCAGAGGACTGCAGGTATGTTACAGCCGCTTCCTATACTAGAATGGAAGTGGGAACATATCACGATGGATTTTGTCACGGGATTTCCACGGAGCCCCAGCGGAAGAGATGCAGTATGGGTTATTGTGGATCGACTTACTAAATCAGCACACTTTTTACCATTTAGAGTCGGACAGTCCATAGAGGTACTAGCCGACATGTATATACAACAAATCGTCAAATTACATGGAGTACCGGTTAGTATTGTATCGGATCAAGATTCGAGATTTACATCTCATTTCTGGAGAAGCATGCAAGAGAGTCTGGGTACCAGACTCAAATTCAGCACGGCTTACCATCCACAGACAGATGGCCAATCGGAGCGCACCATTCAGATCTTGGAGGATATGTTGCGATCATGTATGCGAGACTTTGGAGGATCTTGGGAAGATCATTTACACTTAGTGGAGTTCTCCTACAATAATAGTTATCAGGCCAGCATTCAGATGGCACCATTCGAGGCATTAAACGGAAGAAAGTGCAGATCGCCTATATGTTGGAGTGATGTTGGTGAACGTCAAATATTGGGTCCAAAATTGGTAACGCAGACAGTAGAAAAGGTAAAACGGATTCAGAATCATCTTCGAGCAGCTCAGGATAGACAGAAGCATTGGGCTGATACAAACAGGCGTCCCCTAGAGTTCAAAGAAGGAGAGCACGTATTCTTGAGGATTTTACCCACTCGAGGTACTATTCGATTTGGGAGCAGAGGCAAGTTAAGCCTAAGGTATATTGGGCCATTTGACATTCTAGAGCGCATTGGTGAGATGGCTTATCGTCTTGCATTACCACCATCCTTAGAGGGAGTGCATGACGTATTCCACGTCTCACAACTGCGAAGGTACGTGACTGAGCCAAGTCACGTAGTCGATCATTCAGAGATCACAGTAGGCCCAAGCTTGAGATATGAAGAACAACCAGTTGGCATTCTCGACGTCAGTGAGAAGATATTGCGGGGACAGACAATCAGACTGGTTCGTGTAGCATGGAAACACTATTCTCCTGGCGAATCGACTTGGGAATGAGAAGATAGTATGCGCCAGCGTTACCCCTACTTGTTCGAGGATGCAGTTATAAACTAAGCAACCATGTATTTTATAATTCTTCCTTTAGTAGCTTATTCTTTGATTGCGAGGACCCAATCCTTTTAAGGAGGGATGATTGTAAATACCCTAATTTTCAGAATAATTTTAATATAATTTTTCCCAAATTTTTTGGTATTTTTCTGGATGAAGTACCAAGCTAATTGTGAGTTAAAGATTTTTGAAATGCAGTTTATTAATATTAAAATATTATAGAAATAATATTTTATGGTATAAAATGGAAAACCGGATATAGGGTATTTTTCGGTGAATTTATTGGACTCCGGAAACGCGTTTAAAGCCCTAAAAACTATTGGATATGTAGACCCAACCAAACCAAACCAAAACAAACCAACCTTGAGCCAACCAAACCAAACCAACAACTTGGGTTAGGTCGGATCTGAGCCAAACCCGACCCGAAACCCATTGGAAAGCCCTAGCCCGCCGAAAATCCTGTAGCAGGGTATAAAACCCCTCCTTGGCGTGCGTGCCAGCCGCAAACCTAGAACTCCGCGGTGCCGCCATCGACCTCTCCCCCGATCAACAGCCCGATCCGGTCACCTCTCCGATCAACTCCACCCTCCACCGCCCACTCGACGCCGAGTCCGCCAAGCCCCTGCACCCTAGACCCCGACGGCTCTTTCCCCCTCCGCGCGAGCTCCGCCACTCGACCCCCGCCTCAGCCCCCAACGACAGCCCATCTCCGCCGTTCCCACAGCCCCGCCGACCTCACCGCTCCGCCGTTTCCCCAAGTCGACCCATCCATCGACAGACCCGAGTCGACCTTTCCTGAACCCGACGACAGCCCCAGACCCGGCGCCGCTGCCGCCAGGCCATCAACGACCCCGAGCCGACTCCTTCCGACGAAACCCCGCTGCCCCAGGTTAGAACCCTAGCCTAGACACAGCAACCCGATACGCAGGACACGGCGTTGACGCTCGGACACGTGAGAATCAGCCTTCACGGAGTCCTGTTCAGGTAACGTTACCACTCACCTCGTAACCCCATTTTTGATTCCGTCAGTTGCGTCGCGTAGACTGTATGACCCTCTCGGTGCCCGTGTAACTCGCTCGGTGCATCTCATCCTGTGGTGATCGCAAACCGCGATCCAAAAACAGGAAAAACAATGCCCTATTTTACCCCGGAACTGAGTGCGGCACGCTAAACGGGACGACTTGGTCGCACGCGATCTTTACTGAAACTTGCACGATGTTGATACGGACGTGTGGGATTTCGCAGAAGTCGATTCGGATGTGCGTGCACACCGGAATCAACGCGTATCCGCCGACAACGTCTCGTATTCGTCCATTCTAGAACACGCTATAACTTTGTGTACACATGTCAGATTGAGACGAAACTTGCGCCATCGGACTCATAGCAATATGTTGGTCCTATGACCCAAGTTTGGTCCGATTCTGAGAACGTTGACAAAATTGCGTATCGTGGGCCCTACAGGCTCCATTTGACGGGCAATTTTATGATCGGCTCATCGGAATCCAATTCTGGAAATTCCGTTGGGTTCGTATTATCGTTCCTGACTTGTAGACACTGAGTTTAAGGAATTTGGAGACCTTTGACCCTGACCCGCTTTTCGGTGCAAAGTGGCCCACATATGGACCCTACTTTGGCCCAAAAATATCATTTTTGTCCCTGTGTCCAAATTGGACTTAAGGACAGGCGTTTCTAGCTATTTGACATCTTCTGAGAAGGTTGGTGATATTTATTTTAGCTTTTGGAGGAGTACCCACAGGATCCACTGATACAGGGACGAATGTTGGTATTCGGACACCAGGCAAGTGTACCTTGCCAAACTCTGCAGTATTGTTACATATTTTCCTTGCTTCATTATATTACTGTGTATGCTTAACCTAGGACCATGTGACGTACTTAGCGTCCGATTATTAGTCGGGTGCCAACATTGTACGCGGTGTTGGGTACTGTCATCTAGAGATGGACATTCGTGACACTTTATATTCTCGTACTTGTCTTACCAAGTACACTTTGACCCAGGACACTTGACACTCCTCATGAGACAGGATCTTTTCGAGATATTCGTGGTGATTCTGTATAGGATACAGGACTTGACAGAGATACTATATTCTTAGATACATTATGACTTGTTGCATTAGCTATGATCCCGCTTGACATGGACATGAGACATTATGGTCATGATATGCGTGGTTACATTGGGTGGGGAGAGACACACAGGCTATAGGCTATTTTATATATATATCTTCTATTATTGAGAGGTCGTAGACTCTCGGAGTGGAGCTAGACCCACTACCGGTTATTACCGCTACCGGCTCCACGACACAGAGCTTGTAGTGACTCAGCCTGAGTACTCGTGATGCTCTCACTTGCATTTTCACTTAGATGGTTACTTACTTGCCCTGTTTATTCTATTTATTTTTTGTACTGCATTTATTTTGGCATGAGCTTTCTTGTACCTTGCTATGTCCCCTGAGGACCTGGATCCGGATTATATCCCCAGGATTTGAGGACGAGATCTATACCGAGGTATACGGGACCGAAGCAGGAGCTGATCCAGGAGCTGTACCGCCATCCGAGGATGATCTGTTAGCCGAAGACTTCTCCTGAGCATCCATGTTTCATGCTCAGTATTTATTATTTATTTCAGTCATTTACTTTCTGGTCTGTTGAACCATTGTATTAGATATTTATCGGGTTGTTCCCCGAAGCATTTTGTTGAGACTAGCTGATGATTTACATTCCTTATTATTCTGTGGATCATATTTTATATCTTGTGTGGATGAGATTAGTTGTGCCATGTTGTCGTAGACTTGTTTTTACAGCTTAAGTATGCCCTGATGGATTCATTAAATTGGGTTTGTCCATCGGTGCGTACTGCTGGCCATTGCCACGTATCTAGTCCCTCGGCATTTTGGGACTAGGGCGTGACAAATTCATCTTTAGGACATGCCGTATTTAGATCTCGGAAGTCGATGCAAACACGCACTTTTCCATTTTTCTTCATAACTGGGACAATATTAGCGACCCAATCAGGATGTTGTTCTTCCCGGATGAACCCACAGGCTATTAATTTCTTAATTTCAACTTCAATGGCATCTATCATATCTGGGCGGAACCGGCATTGTTGTTGCTTTGCAGGCTTTGAATTAGACAATATATTAAGTTTATGGGTAGCTACTTTTGGATCAAGACCTGACATATCTTCATAATCCAAGCAAAGACATCGATATATTCTTTTATCAGCTGGATCATTTCTTCTCTTTCTTCTTCAGAAAGATTATTACTGATAAATATCGGCTTTGGTGACGTCTTTCCCTCAAACAAAACCATAGCCTGTGGTTTATATTTTGGTGGAAAAGGGATCTTATCCCAGACAGCTGGATATGGCTGGTTAATTTCCAACTTCTTGAACTAATTTTTATGTTTCAAAGCATCAAATTGGGCTTTCAATTCCCGAACTGCTAATATTGGATCTTCAGATGGGAGAGGGACCGCAGAAAGGTGAGAGATTGGATGTATTGTAACTCCAACAGGAGGTAATACATTCTCCGGGTTAAGAGGTTGAGGAGCTGATGACTCTTGATTTTGAATAGGCTCTTGGCTTACATTGGCTGGTGGTATGTCCACCCCCACACGTAGTTGAGTCAGAGGAACAGGTGTTTGAGCTATTGTAGTTGTATGTTGAGTCACCATCATTTGGTGCATACTCTCCATCATGGTATGCATTTCTGTAAGTTATGTTTCCAATGCAGTGATGCGTTGTGCAGTACTTCCTGATGGGAAAGCTTCTTCATGTTCGTCTCCAACAGCATAAACTTCCATTTCTCTAGATGCCACTGAGGGATTAGTATAGATTTCTGTAGAGATTGAATCTATACTTTCAGCATCTGGTTCAGAAAACTGGCGATTCTCAGTATCAAAATATAAAGAATATAAAGCTGATTGTCGGGACCTCGAACGAGTGTTTCGAAAAACACCTTCTTCAAAAGTCTCGATGAGTCTGTCAAATCTCCTTTGGCTTGGAGTTCTGGAGGGATGATATCTTGAACTCGACCTTCCGCTAGGAATATGCGAAGCCATATTTACTGAAACAAATGTTGGTTCTTCTTCCTGTAATGACAAAGAATAGTTCAATCGGTCGAACACTGACCATTTTGCTTTAGAACAACAATAGTTAATTAAAACCTTATGACTATTACAACAATGTTCTCTAGGGGGTGTGATAGACATATTAGGAGATACCCTGTCATTGCGTTTCTGGATCAAGAAATCATGCAAATCAGGGAGATTGCCAGAAGAAGAAGAAGGCTTATTCTGTCTTTTTACATCAGTAGGAATGTGTAGATTAGGAACCATAACCCTTTCTTTGCCATAGGAATACAACAGTCCACCCATATAAGTAGCATATGATCCATCATCTGTTTGAGGAGCGTATCTTCCCGTTAAATGAGTCTTTTTTATGCGGACAGACCTATCCTGGCGTAATTTGGATTTTTGCATAGATTCATGTAAAACAGGAAAAGTCCCCAAACGGCTTTCAACGTCACCCATAATCTGTAAAGTAGGAACTTTCTTCACTTATTTTCCTTTGCTGTGATCAAATGGTACATCTGCCTCATCATAGACGGGGGATATAATTTTACGCTCAGGGCGTGTTTAAAATTTCTGAATTGGCACTGAGGCCTTGCCAGAAGTATTGTCTACCTCGTCACAGACGGGAGACGAAGGTTTATGCGCAGGGCATGTTTGAGACTTCTGGATTGTCACTGTGGCATTGCCAGGAGTTTTGTCTACCACGTCACAGACGGGAGATAAAGTTTTATGCACAGGGCGTGTTGGCTGTGTTGTCACAACTTTGTTGATCAGTGAATGAGAACTTGCAGGAAGGGTAGATGACGTCTTAGGCATCCAAACTTTACGCAGCTTCCAGTTGTTATGGACAGAGGAGAAATGAAAACTACCCCCTGCATGAAGCATGTCTTCATAGGCAGATTAGTCGAACTGGATGACCAAAGTCTTCTTCGTCGATCCGATGGATACAACATCGTGTTGAGCAATTACTTTCTCGTCAGAGGAGAAAGTCGTCCCCAGCAGAGTTGCCATTTTGTTTGGATAAACAAAGTTTATACGAAACTTTTGCTTACAAATGAGAAAAGAGAAAAGTACAAATAATCCTATACGAGGATATTAAGTACAATAAAATGATTCTGGGGAAGTATTGCTATGGAAGTCTGATTTGCAGTCGATCACTTTGTTCCTTGGACTACACGATGATGAAGAAGTGTTGTAGAAGAAGATTCAAACTTTTTCTGAACTGAAGGCAAAAGTCGGCCAAAGGAAAGTTACAAGTAGGATCGAATTCTTGTTGCCAAAGTTGTCAGCCAAAACCAATTCTCCCCTTTACCCTATGACCAGGGGTCTCTATTTATAGAGATCAATCAAATAACTGCCTGGTTGGCGTAAAAGCCAAATGACTGTCTTGTTACGTAAAAGGCCAAACTATGAAGAAGATTGCCTGCTTTACGCTGCGGTTATGACAACTGCTACCACCTTCAAATAATCTTCTGAATCTGCGTATGACACGTATCCCTTTATAAGGTAACGCGTATAACTGCTTCTCGAAGATCATGCCATGCAAGCCACGTAGGTAACTACCCCTGCGTATAACTTGATAATTCATGAATAATAGATAACAAGGGTAAAATAGCCAATTATCCTTCATGACTGAGGTCTTGAGCGTATTCTGGGCTAAATAGCCTTATCAACGTACCATTTCAAATATAGCCGAGTTGGCATATTTCGAGGAGATAGCATACGACGTACTCCTATAGTTGTAAATAGCCTGGTTGGCATAAAATATAAGGATGGTGATATAAGCGTATTAGTCACAGTCTTACCTTCCCTAGCAGAGTCGCCATTTTGTTTGGATAAACAAAGTTTATACAAAACTTTTGCTTACAAACGAGAAAAGGGAAAAGTACAAATAATCCTATACGAGGATATTAAGTACAATAAAATAATTCTGGGAAAGTATTGCTATGGAAGTCTGATTTGCAGTCGATCACTTTGTTCCTTGGACTACACGATGATGAAGAAGAGTTGTAGAAGAAGATTCAAACTTTCTCTGAACTGAAGACAAAATTCGGCCAATGGAAAGTTGCAAGTAGGATCGTATTCTTGTTGCCAAAGTTGTCAGCCAAAACCAATTCCCCCCTTTACCCTGTGACCAGGGGTCTCTATTTATAGAGATCAATCAAATAACTGCCTGGTTGGCGTAAAAGCCAAATGACTGTCTTGTTGGCATAAAAGGCCAAACTGTAAAGAAGATTGCCTGCGTTACGCTCCGATTATGACAACTGCTACCCACTTTAAATAATCTTCTGAATCTGTGTATGACACGTATCCCTTTATAAGGTAACACATATAACTGCTTCTCGAAGATCATGGCATACAAGCCACGTAGGTAACTGCCCCTGCGTAAAACTAGATGATTCATGAATAATAGATAACCAGCATAAAACAGCCAATTATCCTTTACGATTGAGGTCTTGAGCGTATTCTGGGCTAAATAGCCTTATCAACGCACCTTTACAAATATAGCCGAGTTGTCATATTTCGAGGAGATAGCATACGGCGTACTCCTATAGTTAAAAATAGCTTGGTTGGCATAAAATACAAGGATAGTGATGTGAGCGTATTAGTCATAGTCTTAGCTTTCCTAGTCATGACAAATTTTGAAAATAGAACAAAATCTCGTGTATTAAATGCGGAGATATATCTCAATCTCGTGCATAAAATGCAGAGATATGCCTCGAGCTCTGTACAAGAAACAGCATTTGACGTGGCATCTGATTTTGTCTTGTCTTGAGCGTAAAAACTCATTTATGTCAATGTAGAATAGGCAGCGTATTCATGAGACTCCATTTGTCTTCCTTTGAATGCGTAAAAATGACTTGTATCAAAAATATGTCATAAAATGATAACCTGGATCTCTGTGCAAAATCATCATCATAGCCGTTCTTTCGATCATCGTGCAATACTTTTGTTAAATGTCAGGTTCACTGATTTGAATAACAAATTCATCCGAGGAATACGAAGAGTTCCTCTTACAACTTTACGCTGCATTAAAAACAACGTATTTTAAACTTTACGCAGGAAGGTATAGCAACCTTTTACGCAGGACAGCCTTGAAGCTCTATTTTATGCAGACAGCTCTGAAGCCCTATTTTACGCCAAACAACCTTTTAGCTCTGTTTTACACAGACAGCTCTGAAGCCCTATTTTATGCGAAACAACCTTGAAGCTCTATTTTACGCAGGGAGGGACTTCATGTATGTTGGGGGTTTTAACTGTAAAATATGCGAACAATTCTCCAGCATATTTTATGCTTCTACAGTCGCGAAGTGTCTCATAGTGATGAGTGATATGTCAGAGCCTTTGACAGATATCAAAATCTTTGTCAGGGGGTCCTTATGCGGCCTTCCTATTATGTTATCGTTTAGGCCACATATAGTATACTATGTGGCTTCTCTGTGACTTGGTTGATAAGGCCGCATATGGATTCTCTACGACTTGATTGCTCAGGCCGCATGAAAGCTATTGTGCGGCTTCCGTCTGGACGTATCTATCAAGTTTTATGTGGCATGATCTCTATGCGACCTGTAGTATTTTTATGCTTCTACTAGAACCCCTTCAAAGTTTCTAAAAAAGGTGATAATGGAATACTTTGAATAAGAAGCATGGTCGATCACTTTTGGCCACATAGGAGCGACATGTCGCATAACCATATTGTTGCATGACTCTTTGTTGCTACTTAGCACGTTATGCTAGGCTGTCAAGTCATTAACTGAGTGGATTTGGTTCGATCTTCGAGGAAATATCTTAGGATTTTATGCCGTCAGGGGTTAAAGTGGTCCAACAACTGAGGAGTCACCATCATCCATGGCTGTTACGGGTATTAAGGTGACTCGGGATCTAAACAGCCGCATGCTACTTCCAATATATAAATAGGGGCTGAGGATAGAGAAAACCCTTCTTCATATTATCTTATTTCCTTTTTTTTATTCTTTCTTCTGCTGCCATGGCCCCTAAAGTTGCTTCCTCTGTCGCTATTGCCGCCGCAACGGTTAAGGGGAAGGGACATTCCACTGTGGTGGACCCTCCACCATTCTCCACCGACGTCCAGCCGCCAATCAAGGGTAGGTCTTGAACGAGGAAGATGAACTAATTTTTATGCGGCAGCGACACATGTGCACAGTTAGACGCATAGATTCATCTATGCGCCAACTTCTCATGTTGCATGGGTAGCCACATAGGCAACCCTACCGCATGTGAAGCTATGCCGCATAGTGACTTATACCGCATAAGGGACCATGCCGCATTGACTATGGTTGTGTATACTCGATGCGGCCGCATAGGTGCTTGGGCCGCATAAGGGCCTGGGCCACATATGTATATCATTATAGAAAACTTATGACCAAAACTCTTTTGTAGTTCTCGTAGTGAATTTTCATGTTACACTGTCTAGCGAATTAGTCCTTGGTCAGAATGTTCTACCTTTAAACATGAATCTGAGGGACCTAGTTACGATTATCCAAAATAAGATTGATAACGATCTTCCGTCTGGGCGACAACAGAAGATTGGTGAGGAGAGTCCTTCCTTCCTATTAAGCCAGATAAATGCAGAAAAGATCCATGTCAGGGACGGTAGCGGCCATTTTAAGATGCCATACTTCTTGGTTGGCGACGCATTAGAGTCTTCTCCGTCTGGCAGGGGTGCGAACAGAGAGAAGATGTTATTTATGTTCCGCGAGACAGAGATGTCATTTCGCTTGTTTGAAAGTTACCTCTCTTTATTAGACTTGAAGGTGATAATGGGTCAACGGCGGATGGACTGGAACCTAACCCCTGAACCACAAGGAGAGCTCATTGACAATATCTGGCGTAGTGTAGGACTGAACAAGGGGAAGTTTTATAGCTCGAAGGAGTCACCCTCGTACTCCTTGCTAGGACTGAGCCTAGCCTTTTTGGAATTGAACTGGGATGAAACCTCAGCATATATGCGACGGACACTTTCCTTCATCGGGTCGCCAAGAAGGGAACTTACCCCCCGGGGCAACTGCGGACTCTCAGCTGGGCTCATTATAATATTTCCTGGTGTCGTCTGACCATGTGGATTCTAAAGAATTTCGCTAGAGCTTAGGATTGCAGACTTGTATTTAGTTATGAGGGACACCAGCAATAGTTTGGAGATGAACTGACCCCTATTTGTTGTCCTGATGGAGTTGTACAATCTTTGTACGAGAACCTTTTTTACACCTAGCGGCAAGATGGACCTAGCTTTCATGAGATTTATGCCATCTAAAAGCTTCCTTGGGACGACGAGCCCTACGAAGAGTATACCCCGAGGAATAAAAAACTCAGGGAGTTAAAAAAGGGAGAACCCTGATATCCTGGCAATATACCAGGAACAGCTATGCCACCACGACATTTTCTACAGATCATCGAAGAAGAGGAAGAAATCTACTGAGGGGACTTTTCCCTACATCATAACTTGGACTCGCTACCTCTTGTCGGAGCAGAAGGAGTCCAATAAGGTTCATATTCGGGCCCCACGGTCCAAGTAGGAAGTAGTTGATTCCATCCAGGAGCAGAGAGAACTGTCCCCCGAGGGTGAGAAAGGTGGAGGTTCCTCGGAGGAGGAGGATGAACCCGTTGACGAGTTGAGTGGCCTCGAGGAGGAGCTCAGTTACTTTTACATGGATACCCACAAGTTATCCTTGAAGTCCGATTTAGCGGGCTATCTGATGCTCGGGTTGCGCAATTGCATAGTCCCGGGCGGGTCTGGCACGATAGAGAGGATTAGTCGCATCCTCATTTTTTCGGCTATGAAGTTGGCCTTCGGCTACAAGCTGGCCCTCCTACCTGCCATAGTGTACTGCACCTATCTCGGCCTCCGTACCTTTGCTGTAAAGTTTGAAGATTACCCTGGTAGAGGTCACTTCAACCGAATTGGGCTTTCTTACCATTAATTGATGGGGTGGTTGCTCTTGCATCACGGGTCTTTGATGAGCCCCGGGACTGCCGATGACATGGTGGCTACTGACGCCCTGATCCGCAAGTTTCGACTGATAATATAGAGATACGATATCATCCCTGCTGGTAGGAGGGAGCTCTCCTTCATGAACGGCTGGACCTTCTTCACGTTCAAGCTAGAGTTTATCGATGATGAACGAAACGTCATTCACTATGATTACGGGCCTCAAAGTCTGTCTAGCAGGCTCTTTCGCTGGCTCCAGGCCATCCGTCCCTCCCACCTGGTATACTAGAATAAGGTTGTTGTTTTCGTGGAGCCCTACTTGCCCAACCGGTTTGTCTGTCAATTTGGCTATACTTAGCTCATATTGGGCCACCCGAGTGCTTCACTCGGATATAATGGAAGCTTGCTTGATGGAGCCAGGGATTGGAGTTACTATAATGCAACCGGTACCAAAGTTTAGTTCCAATTAATAACAGCCGTAGTCGTGACAAGAATATTGTGTACGGCAGCTAAGTATTATTGTACGGCCAATGCCCTGCCGCCTAAATTTGACCTGGAGAGAAGTTATATAGAGGGCACCATGCTGATGCCTCCCGAGGCAAAGGGCTAGAGAACGCCCAAGAAGGGTAACGGGGTTGCTAGGCTCCAGCTTGTGGAGTTGGACACATCAATCGGTGAAGGGGAGATGACATCTCCTTCTGATGATCCTTCAGTTATAAAAAATAAACTGAAGGTCTAAATCCAGCATGCCCCCTACTCTAAGAAGGCAAGGACCGATGTGGTCCCAGAGACGGGACCAGCTGCGAAGACTAAGCCACTTGTAAAGGGGACCGCAAGCGAAGATGTAGGACCCCTTGCACTAATAGTACCTGAAGCAGGACCCAATTAAGATGCTATGGCGGTATCCATAAATCTTCTTATTTTGATTCTTCCTGGTCCTCTTTATAACTATCTCTCTTCTGGACTGTTTGAAAATTTATAGACACAAAAGAAAAGGGGCCGTCCCCGACTGGCAACCGCTTCGGTGGTTTCCTACGCTGAACCGAAAGAGGAATCTCCTCCGTAGTTAGATGTAGGTGTCTCAGAACCAGCACCTGAGGCTTCGGGGGCTCGGTGTTTGGATACGGTTTCGGCGGAGCAGCCTTATACCCCTTTGGGGCACATATCCATGGACGACATAGAAGCCATGGGGACGGCTATAACATCGCTGGATGAGTCACAACCTACGCCACCTCCCTCTAGTATGTCATTTTATAACTTGTCAGGAGATCAGATTTTCTGGCTTCAACTCTTGATTCTTTGAGTAAAGTTGATAACTGGTTGCTCTGGTCCCGCAGACCCTATATTTCTCTTGCAGACTGTGGATGTGGCCGTTGAGGAAGATGTTGAAGAAGAACAAGGTGGTGGGCTTGTTCGGAGGAGGTCTGTGTCTCTCCATCACTCTTCTCGAGGCAAAGGACACCTTGCATAGTCTATCCAATACCCCTCAGATGTTGCGGGTTCTTCTGGTTCGGCAGTTATTCCTACGGATATTGTTGTCGGGGACTTCGTGACTGAAGCTTCTTTGGATAGTGGGGTGATGAGGTTGTTGCTCCTTTTGAGGTTGTTGTGTCACTTTCTGAAGCCGTTGCAACACGATCTAGGGATTACACACTGGATGGAGCCGATGTAGTGAGCCACCCAATTACTTTTGTTCCCAGTCTTGGTAATACTTTGGCATCTGTGGCTCAGCTATTGGGCATCCAAGCTCTTCGTGCGTCCATAAAAGATTGGCTCGCAGACGGGACTGTTGGTTGCTCCTCTATTATTGTTTCGCCTTTGAGATTTTTTAGCATCGTTGTGCCAACTGCTGCGCTTGTGGCCTCTTCTTCAATCCCGCAACTATTGACTCTGACTATATTAGAAGAGATTGACGAAACCATCAATCTTTCTATCCGGAGCTTCCACATGTTCTTGAAGAAGGGGATCGAGGGTTTGTTGGAGTACAACAAATATTTCACCTAGGAAAGGCACTTTGATGAGGAACAGGTCTATTTTCTGAGGGGTGTCACTGGTTTTGAGCAGATGGCCAACTTTTTGGGCCATAAACTGCAGGAGGTAGAGAAATGCCTAACAGAGCTACGGTAGTATCAGCAGGAGGACATGGGGATGATGATCTCCATGAATATAACGAGTTCTCAAAGAAGGTGGTGTCATGCCCCAGTCCCAAAAATATGTAGGACTAGGACACGTAAGCATGCCAGCCGCATTGATATGGCAACTCCAATATATGGAAACCAAATCCATACGTACGTTGTAATATGAATATCAAATCCACATATGGTATAAATCTATCACAAGTCACAGGGTATCATCCACAGAAAATTAAATATAAATAAATAAATAACAAGTATTTATGAAACTAGATCTCTATAAGAAGTATCTAAGGATGATAGTTGTATGGAAACAAATCCACTACCAACTCGAATGGAAAAGTACAACACAATAAGCACAATATAAGTATACCAGCTAGCAATCACAGGCTCGAAGAGAAGGCATCCTCGAAACATCTGTAACCATCCGAATATGTGCTCCTGCGAATACTCAAGAACAGATACACCTGGCAGGGGACCAGGTCCTCAGAGGGACATAACAAGATACTTAAACAGATGCCAATAAAGTACTGAAATAAATATCCAATGGGTCGCCTAACATCTATGTGAATGCAGTTTGAGAACAACTTTCTAACAAGTGAGCTATCTGGCTGAGAACTGGGATTAGCATGACTCTCTCGGAGAACTAGGTGCCTCAAAGGCATGTCATCTTTTGAACGGCAGAGGCCCGCCAAGTAGTAAAGGGGTCATCACCACCCGTATCTCCAGTAGAGCTTCTGGGTTACAGAAGGAAAAGTGTAAAGGAGCTCAAATGCGGTACTTGTTGTTCTCCCCACCCCTTGCTCTAGGCATGTCACATCAATGACACGATTTGGTTCATAGCCTATTCTTAGTACCCTAGCCCAATCTTGCAACCAAACAAGGACAAGGATGGGACCATCGTACTACAATAGGCTATGTCCCTAGACCTCTAATAACTGCTAAGTCTACTAGCATGTAAAGTTTCTAACAGCAGTTATTCCTAACGCACGGTCCACACGTACCAATGATCAGTCAATACGTACGTCCAAGATCTATATGAGACTCACAACTCATGTAAAAATATATGTCAAAGTCAAATGAACCTGATGATGCTACATGATAATGGGGTAGTCTCATAAACAAGGCAATGCAAATACATAAATAAAACATATCGCGACGACACCGTCGCGCGCATTTTATATAACAGTTAAATTATATGAACTAAAGACAGAAAATAAAGATACATGCAACATATGGAATATAAATGATAGTACAATGGCAATGTATACTTGCCTGGTCTGAAAAGGATGAAGTTCCAACTCAAGGCGTCATCCGATCTACCCGTCACATAAATTAAACAAGTTAGGTTACAAAAGTGGGTAAATTGGTTCCTCCATTTAATCTATTTTAATTCTGAATAAAATAAACTAAAATAGTATTTTAATCTTATTATAATCTAATTTTATTGTTAAACCCTAATTTTGTCCAAAGAACTGAATTTTATCAACTCGAGACTCATGGCACACAAATCGAGGCGATCTGTTGACCGAAAAGTCAACCGACACAAATTCAACTTTTATGCATGATTTTCGGTATATTTCAACGTCAAAAATATGCTAGAATTTATGGCTCGTCCGAATTCAAATTCGTTTGGGAATTATGGTACATACAAATTTTGTATTGTGCACCGATGGTTAAATTCTAACCTAGAAGTTCTACAGAATTAACAGTATATAAATACTTCGAATTAAGTTCTTGGAAAAATATTTATTGATTATCTCGATATTAGCTTTCTGAAACTTTAAACGGTTCATGATTCTGATTCCGGGTTCTCCCAAAATTACAAAAACATCGAAACACGTCTATTTTCGGACATGTTGTGCTCTACGAATTTTCTAGAATTTAATACTAATAATTTCAAAAAAAATTTATATAATCAAAAATCTAACCTCAATATCTTTCTAACGCAAGAAACTAGGCCTCGTTTGGAGTCCGGAGCTATGCGCAATGGCTTCTGGAAGATGAAGGAACCCTAGATGGCAATTCTCCAAAATCTCTCTCTCTAAATAATGGGATAATTAGGGTTATCATATTATATATATATAGAGATATACCTGCGGCTGAATGAATATCTATAGGCTGACATGTGTCAGAATCTGATTGGATGGTTTTATTTATATTATTTATTTTTGATTTGCCTTTATCAAAATATTATTTAAGTCGTTTTAAATCTAAATAACTCCAAATAAATATTAAAAATAATCATAAAAATATGAAAAAATTACAGAAAATATATTTTGAATCTAGAAACTCTAGAAAAATACTTGGAATAATATTATGTTTATAGGTTTTCTACTATAATTAGGAGAAGCTCTAAACATTAGTTTTACCCATATAACTAAAAATAAATACTAAAATTATTCCAAAAATTCTGAAATAATTTTAGAAAATATATAATAATATTATAAACCCTAGAAAATAATGTGGGTCAATTCTATTTTCCTGGGATTGCACAATAAATTCTACAAGTCCTAAAAATTAGTTATGAGCCTAAATAACTCCCAATAAATACTAAAATATTAAAACAATTCTCAGAAAATTCCAGAAAATATATTTGACTATTTAGAACCTAAAATAAAATTTTGGGATATTTATAATTAAATTTGAACATAAAATAAATTCTTTAAAAGCCTAGAAAATTAGTGTTACTAGTTTTTAATTAACTAAAAAATTATGGAAAAATCTCAATAATCTAAAATAGCCTAAAAATAATTCTAAATAAATATTTATATAAGTAAATATACTAAAAAATTATTTTCTAATTAACTAAGAGAATACTCTAAATAAATTCAACATCTATAATAAATATAATAATATAAAATATACACAAAATACCTATTTTGGGTGAGGGAGTTTACAATCTACCCAACTTAAAACAGTTTTGTCCTCGAAATTAAAATAAGGCATAATTTGTTAAATCCTTCACATTCGTACATAAGGTACGTCAATGGCAATCTCTTCCAAAAATTTAAATAACAAAATCTATTTAAATCTATCGCAATCACTTCAAAATTAAGATAACCACTGTTTAAATCAAAATTCAACCTGTCGTAATATCTTCTCGATTTTTAAATAATCAACATCCAAATCTAACTCAAGTCTATATGACACCCCACATCAAAATTTATATCACAATTTTCAACTATCATAATCTCCTCTAGACTTTGAACAATAAACAATTCTAATCAAATCTTATTCTTATTCTCAACTTAAGAATTTTGTACTCTTCAAATATTTAAACTCAATTTACATCCTCAATTTTTCAAATAGGTGACCCAACAATCAAAATTAAACTTTTAATTTAAATCATCAAATTATAAAATTTAAATCTAATTCACCAATTGTTCAAGTCTAAAATTTTATATTTATTCTCAAAATTTAAATCGATGATTCATCCTTCAATATTCAAAATTTAAATTATGTGCTCAAAGTATAAATATTTGGTCCGCAATATCAAGATTTTAAAATTCGTTAAATCCTCATTATCTTAATCCTTCTTTTAAAAAATTTCAAAATTAAAATGACTTGAATCTCCCAATCTAATCTTACTTGATTACAATCTAAAAGAAATTCCTCTCAAGTTGACAATGCACTGCTACCCAACTTAGAATTTACCTATCTATTACAGAAGGCTATATACTTTAAGAAAAATATTCCTTAATTTATTTACTCATGTCATTCAATCCTCAAAACTTCAACGCCGATTATATCATATATGATATGTCCTTAATTACAAAAAAATAATCCTCAAGTATGTGATCGGCCTACGGGGTATATCTAGTACTCTCTGTGTATTAAACTTATACCTAGCACGAGGTTTCGTCTTTCCGAAATAAGGGAAGACGGAGACCAATAATAAAGAGTTCAAGGGCGAGGTAATAGAATAGAAGTATCGGGATCAAGACGTTTAAAGAATTCAAATAGGAATTGTTAAAGTAGTTGTGGATTGAAATCCTATTTTGGTAATTCCTATTCCCAATCTCTTATTAGTACAGTTATGTAGCTGATACGATCCGCTCAGATATATCTAGAGGACAAGTACAGGTGTCTACTAGTCAACTATATATCTCAATCCACGTAAAGCATCACTACGAAGGGCGAATCAAGCGCACTATGGTTGATCGGACCGTAATACACTGATTCTGATTAGATAATGTATTAGTAGGCGTCCCCAATAATACATATCTCATGATCAAGCTCGATAAAAGAGTAAGCTTGCAAAACTAGGCTATAATAGCAGCATAAGTCAAGGTAGTGCAGCAAATATGAGTACGCTAGATGATGATGAAAGGAGGTACAAATTAATTCAAGTTCACAAAAGTAAAAACAAAATAAGCACTAATAATAAAGACTCTACAATCTCTACAGTTATCATACAACCTCCTTGTCTATGTCGCTAGTCGATCAAATGTGGGCAAGGACCTCTAACTTCTATTGTCTGAATAAACATTATCGTCTTATGCTAGTATACAATTAATGTCATTCAATCACACTACAATAATGGGTCAAAAGACTATGTAATACTAGGGTGTGAGGTATACTACCCAACTTATAATAATAAAATAATGTTGTAATGGTCTTAAGAGGATCCTACCAAATAACCTTGCACATATAAATAAAACAGAAAATCTTATTAGGGTATATGAGGAAAGATCTTGGTACTGATTAGGGTATCCTATTTATATAGGTAATGGTCATCCTAAGTCTTAGTCATAGCGCTTATAGAGCAAGTGTCAATAGTAAGAATAGAAGAGTTACTGGCCGTTAAGGGGAAAGGGATCTAACTCGTATCGAGGTGAGGGTACATGTTACACAATTTAAAAACTAAAGGATAATCATTAGGTTGCAATCTACAAGAATAACTTAAACTGTCAAGTTCTAACTACCAAGCACATAATGTTCAAATTCAAGATTACAACTATAATCCTAGAAAACTATGTGTCCTTAACAAAAAAATAAATTACTTGGCCTACTATCAGAAGTGTCAGGTGGCACGAGTTAAAAGATGAAGAAGAGAAAATATGATTAGTCGTCGCACAATAGCGAGCGCTAGGGTTTCAGAGGAACAAATATATGAAACTAAATGGAGGACTCTAGATAGCATCATGGTTTCCAAGGGAAAGGGGTTTGCTAGTCTCTGTGTTTGAGGTATGATTAGAAAAATATTCTATGCAATGCTCTTGGCTTTCTAAGGTACTGTCTGCTTATCTCAAGATAAGAATCTAAATTTATAGTTCTCCAATACTTATCTAACTGTGAAGGTTAGGTTTAGTCCTAATATTCAATTTTGGTTTTCTATTAGTTCCTCAATGCTAGGGGCAAACATTATGGTAACCTTCTAACTAACTCTAGTAGTGTCTATACTACTCTCAAGTCCTCTTAATACATCAAGGGGTAATGGTATACTAATCTAAAGATAAGAAATTCTAGGGTTCACTAGATATTCTAAGCTTAGTGGTGTGTCTATATTCTCGTTGTTTTCTTAATAGGTGTGCTACTCTAATTATCATCCTAATAACAGGGGTTCCTATATTCTAGCAGAAGGCTATATATACGCAAGAAACTTATTAGGGAAGCACATGAATCAAGCAAGATGTAATTGTTCAAATAGAATAGATAGGAGGAAGTTGAATCATAGTTAATGTGGATGAGATCCTATACTCTAGTCCTAGGTGCAGGCTTGTTCGATACAGTAACGTAACCGAGACAATATGCTCTTGACCTGCATGGGCCACCACAAAAATATGTCACGCCCCAGTACCAAAAATATGTAGGACTAGGACACGTAAGCATGCCAGCCGCATGGATATGGCAACTCCAATATATGGAAACCAAATCCATACGTACGCTGTAATATGAATATCAAATCCACATGTGGTATAAATCTATCACAAGTCACAGGATATAATCTAAATCGCATACACAAAAAATCAAATATAAATAAATAAATAACAAGTATCTATGAAACTAGATCTCTATAAGAAGTATCTAAGGATGATGGTTGGATGGAAACAAATCCACTACCAACTCGAATGGAAAAGTATAACACAATAAGCACAATATAAGTATACCAGCTAGCAATCACGGGCTCGAAGAGAAGGCATCCTTGAAACATCTGTAACCATCCGAATATGCGCTCCTGCGAATACTCAAGAACAGATACACCTGGCAGGGGACCAGGTCCTCAGTGGGACATAACAAGATACTTAAACACATGCCAATAAAGTACTAAAATAAATATCCAATGGGTCGTCTAACCATCTATGTGAATGCAGTTTGAGAACAACTTTCTAACAAGTGAGCTATCTGGCTGAGAACTGGGATTGGCATGACTCTCTTAGGGAACCAGGGGCCTCAAAGACATGTCGTCTTTTGAACGGCAGAGGCCCGCCAAGTAGTAAAGGGGTCATCACCGCCCGTATCTCCAGCGGAGCTTCCGGGTTACAGAAGAAAAAGTGTAAAGGAACTCAAATGCGGTACTTATTGTTTTCCCCACCCCATGCTCTATGCATATCAAATCCATGACATGATTTGGTTCATAGCCTATTCTTAGTACCTTAGCGCAATCCTGCAACCAAACAAGGACAAGTATGGGACCATCGTACTACAATAGGCTATGTCCCTAGACCTCTAATAACTGCTAAGTCTACTAGCGTACAATATTTCTAACAGCAGTTATTCCTAATGCACGGCCCACACGTACCGATGATCAGTCAATACGTACGTCCATGGTCTATATGAGACTCACAACTCGTGTAAAAATACATAAATAAAATATATCGCGACGACACCGTCGCGCGCATTTTATATAACAGTTAAATTATATGAACTAAAGACAAAAACTAAAGATGCATGCAACATATGGAATATAAATGACAGTACAATGGCAGGTATACTTGTCTGGTCTGAAAAGGATGAAGTTCCAACTCAAGGCGTCGTCCGATCTACCCGTCACATAAATTAAACAAGTTAGGTTACAAAAGTGGATAAATTGGTTCCTCCATTTAATCTATTTTAATTCTGAATAAAATAACCTAAAATAGTATTTTAATCTTATTATAATCTAATTTTATTGTTAAACCCTAATTTTGTCCAAAGAACTGAATTTTATCAACTAGAGACTCATGGCACGCAAATCGAGGCAATCTGTTGACCAAAAAAGTCAACCAACACAAATTCAACTTTCATGCATGATTTCCTATAGATTTCAATGTCAAAAACATGCTGGAATTTATGGCTCATCCGAATTTAAATTCGTTTGGGAATTATGGCACATACAAATTTTGTATTATGCACCGATGGTTAAATTCTAACCTAGAAGTTCTACAGAATTAACAGTATACAAATACTTCGAATTAAATTCTTGTAAAAATATATGTCGATGATCTTGATATTAGCTTTCCGAAACTTTAAACGGTTCATGATTCTGATTCCGGGTTCTCCCGAAATTGCAAAAACATCGAAACACATCTATTTTCGGACATTCTGTGCTCTACGAATTTTCTAGAATTTAATACTAATAATTTAAAAAAAAATTTATATAATCAGAATTCTAATCTCAATATCTTTCTAACGCAAGAAACTAGATCTCGTTTGGAGTCCGGAGCTATGCGCAATGGCTTCTGGAAGATGAAGGAACCCTAGATGGCAATTCTCCAAAATCTCTCTCTCTAAATAATGGGATAATTAGGATTATCATATTATATATATATAGAGATGTACCTGCGACTGAATGAATATCTATAGGCTGACATGTGTCAGAATTTGATTGGATGGTTTTATTTATATTATTTATTATTTATTTGCCTTTATCAAAACATTATTTAAGTCGTTTTAAATCTAAATAACTCCAAATAAATATTAAAAATAATCATAAAAATCTGAAAAAATTACAGAAAATATATTTTGAATCTAGAAACCCTAAAAATTACTTGGAATAATTTTATGTTCATAGGTTTTCTACTATAATTAGGAGAAGCTCTAAACATTAGTTTTACCCATATAACTAAAAATAAATACTAAAATTATTCCAAAAATTCTAAAATAATTTTAGAAAATATATAATAATATTATAAACCCTAGAAAATAACGTGGGTCCATTCTATATTTCTGGGATTGCACAATAAATTCTACAAGTCCTAAAAATTAGTTATTAGCCTAAATAACTCCTAATAAATACTAAAATATTTAGAAAATTCCCAAAAAATTCTAGAAAATATATTTGACTATTTAGAACCTAAAATAAAATTTTGGGATATTTTAAATTAAGTTTGAACATAAAATAAATTTTTCAAAGGCCTAGAAAATTAGTGTTACTAGTTTTTAATTAACTAAAAAATTATGAAAAAATCTCAATAATCTAAAATAGCCTAAAAATAATTCTAAATAAATATTTATATAAGTAAATATACTAAAAATTATTTTCTAATTAACTAAGAGAATACTCTAAATAAGTTCAACATCTATAATAAATATAATGATATAAAATATACACAAAATACCTATTTTGGGTGAGGGAGTTTACAGGTGGAGACGGAGAAGGCCTTCTTTGCTTCCTCTATGGAGTGCCTGCAACGTGATCTCCAAATTTTGTGGGAGAGATATTACCGGCTGGACAATCTCAGAGAAGAGTGCCTTTCTAGGCAAAAGGACCTGACCGAGTAGATTAGAGGGCTCCAGATTGAGCTTGATACAACAGAAAATAGGCTGGGGAGGCCCAGTAAGAAGAGAAGGCCATCTGTACTGACTCAAGACAAATATAGCAGAATGTGGCTGGCATTGTGGTTCTGGTGCAACAGCTAGAGGACAGACACGAGTCCTATGCCTGCCAAAGGATCCAGATGTTATGGCCCAAGAAGTTGAGCGTTGGGCTCGGAGGTGCCTGGATGGCCATATTGCTCGTCTCTATGAGCGGATAGCCGAGTTATGCTCTGACTCATAGTACCGGTAGTTTTATTTTGATTTTTGTGCCTTCATTTTTCCTTTGTACTTGGGATCTTGATAATCCCCTGCAATGTAGTTTTGCTTTTAATCTCTCTTGGGGAGAAAAACAAAAGTTATCTGTTTTATAATTTATTTGTGTTATCTTTAGGCATAGTACTAGAGGTAATATGAATATAATACAATATCGAATATTTTTAAAGATATCCCATTAGGGGATCTTCGGTGGACTTATTACTTTTTGTGCACTAAGGTGCAAGTAATAAGATTGAAATTGGCCTTGCTAGAGGTGGTATGGTCATGGCAAGTTTGGTGGACTTAACATCTTTGGCGTACTTAAGTTTAAAAGTAGGTGATAAGTCAAGTTGATGACTGGTGATAGTCATAAGGAAAGGTTTTCTCATAGGTCACTTGGATATGGCAGACTCTTGGGGGAGGATGATAGCTTAGAGGTAACGTAAACATGAGATGATCAATAGCCATACCGAAAGGTTAGGTACGATGCTTAGGACATCCAGCTGGAGGATTTTTGGTAGACTCGTTATTTATTGCGTACGTTGAGTGCAAATAATAAATTCAAGAACAAACCCTATTAGAGGTAATATGAAGGTGATAGATTTTTTGGATACATTACTTATTACGTACGTTAGTGCAAGTAATAGGTTTGAGACAAGCCCTGCAAGGGATAATATGGACATGACAATTTTTACGGACTTATTATTTGTTGTGCTCGCTGAGTGCAAATAATAAGTTTGAAAATAATCCCTATCAGAGGTAATATGGACGTGATAGATTTTATAGATCCAATACTTTTTGTGCACGTTAGTGCAAGTAAAAGGTTTGAGACAAGCTCTGCCAGGGATAATATTAACGTGGTAGTTTTTGTGGACTTAACACCGCTGGTTTACCTTGGTGAGTATGGGTGATAAGTGGGAATCACAACCGATATCAGAGGTAATATGGACGTAATGTTTGATAGCCAAAACCCGGGGGTTTGCTCAGAGGTCACTTGGACATGGCAAACTCAGTCGGGGAGAAATGTTAGGACTGTAGTTCAAAGATAATATGGACGTGAACCAATGTTCGAGAAACTCGCAGAGGAGTAATTTGCTGAGTGTGGTCTATCCAAAAATGAGGATAGACCTATTGATTGCTCCGCTGGGGAGATTAAAGGGACGATAGCTCAGAGGTAATATGGACATAGCTAGCGTCTATCAAGATTAGTTTTTGACTGGTCACTGCATGAGTGTGCGAGTGGACCAGAGGACTGTTCTGTTGGGGTGACTTTGGGGACTCATCATCAGTTTTGTATCCAGGGTTCCAGGATACAGATGATGGGTTTTACAAGAATTTGTAAAGAAGGGAAAAATATTGCACATAGGCACCTGTTAGGGATGAATAACCAAGAGTTGATTTGTATATCTAGGTTGTCCCGCTGGGGATGAGGGGAGTACAAGTCTGCTTTAGACCTAGTGCTTTTTGAGGAATTTGTCGTTGATAGGAATCAGGAGCAAGTCGCCATTGGGTTTTGCTAGCTGATATGCGCCGTTGGAAAATATGGTTTCCATAAAGAATGGGCCCTCCCATTTAGGTTGGGATTTACTGATCATCTTGTGAGTCATGGCGCGTACAAGCATCTCCATATCCTAGCCCTCTGCTAGTGTTGTTGTAATAATTTTTGGATTATAAAGGAATATGCCATCCTTTGTCAAAGTTCAAACCTTCTGCTTTTTGGAGGTTATATCCCATATTTGACATGAGACAGAGTGATTGGTGGCTGTAATGATAAAACTGAGGCAGCTCATAATTTATTGCATTGAATACTATCGATGACCTAGCCTCTGCCGAATAAAGTGCTTTATGTACAGGAATACTACCTCGTATACACGACGAAGTTGATTGAGTTGTGCGCGCAGGATCACTGCCAAGTGCGCACAATTGTCTACCACGTTGAGGACCACCGCTTGCTGCACATTTTTGTATATTGCGCAGGGGAACACTGTCTCTTGCCCGTAAGGATTCGTTACGAAGACAAGTACTATCGTATGCACATAAAGTGGGATACATCCTTGCGCTGAAGACTTGCTCGGATGCGTACAATGGAGTGTTGCCTATCATGCGCCTTTGCTGATGAGTCATACGAGACTTAGCTTTTGTGTACAGGGAGACTTGTTGAGCTACGCTGAGCATTCGAAGTCTATAATTGGTATTTTCTAAGCAAAGGATCCTACGGCCCGGCCTGCATTACTTTTCCTTTGACCTGGTCATTGAAGGCGCTTTGATGTTGGGTGCCTCAAAATCCTGCTGGTAGGCAAGGCCCGACCTGGTTGCCCCTATCCAGGACTTCTCAGTGGTGGAAGAAACCAGGCGACAAGACTTGATTTTTAGTATTTTAGGCCTGCGACGGAAGGCGCTGCTTGTTGCATCAAGTCTGGGACAAGATTCAGGTGGACCCACATGAATTTTCCCCTAGGTGTAGTAAGAGGTGTCAGCCCGAATGCTTGGTCGTGAGCTGGTGGAAGGTTGATCACCTTTAGTTGCCTTTAGGACTGGGACCACTCCATCTTGGGATTCCGTCGGTGGGAAGTTAACAAATTGGAGGGATACTATGTTCGCAATGACTGTCTTATCCTCAACGTCTAGGGTGAGCTCATTAGCATTGATCAATTTTTGGATACATCTTTTTAATACAAAACAGTCTCTGGTTAGGTGATGAATGTACCGATAAAAGAGGCATCTTCAGGGCATCTGATGTTTGCTAGCCGAAGTTTGTTTCTCTTTGTTAGTATGTTAAAGATTTCAATGATGTCGTTGTCATCGAAGTAGAAAGTCCCATTTTCTTTGGGGCTTCCGATTCCTGATTCGTACGGTCCTTAAGAAAGACTGGCAATTTTGTATTATTTTCGGACTCGGAGGGAATTCTACCCCAGCTTTGGATGTTGCTCTGTCTTGTCGAGAGAGACTATCCCCAGACATGTTATTGTCTAGTTCTTGGGAATCAATGTCCTCGCGGCATGACGGGTTAGTATGGATCACCAGGAAATTGCTACTCCTGGCTTACAGAGTTACTGCGGGCCCTGAGGGTGGCAGAACCATGTTTGCCTTGATCTCCAGTATTGCCTGGGTCAGATTCTGCATTGTGGCACTCATAGGGTATGTTATTGCCTCAATGGCATCGAGACGTTTGCGATCACTGAGCCCTTCCCCTTTCGGTTCCTGAGTCACACTATCCTCAGGGAAGACGGGCATTATTGCATCGTCTTCAGACTCAAAGAAGATTCTACTCCCAGTTTCATATGATGCTCTGACTATTCGATGTTGACTACCCACCATCATGTTATTGTCTGATCCTTGGGAGATACAATCTTCAGGGGAGGTCGGCATCATCGCACCATCATCCAATTTCGGAGGATTGCTACCCCCATTCCTAGATACTGCATTAAACCTAGGGACGTTGTTGTCAGCTTCTATGTAATCATTGTCCTCTGGGAAAGACGAAACTACTATATCTTCTTCAGACTCGGAGGGAATATTACCTTTGACTTTGGAAGGTGTGTCTTCTTGAAGAGGGTGATTACCCCTAGAGAACTCGGCATTTGTGCCTTGAGTTTAACTATCTTTACGGGATGTTGGGTTTTTGTATAGGTTCGGGGAATTACTACCCCCAGGGTAGAAGATTGTGTCATTTTGGTGGGAGTAGCTACCCTTCGGGATCTCGGAGTCTGCTCCTTGGGAATCGTTGTCTCCTCGGAACGCCGGGTTGTTACGTACGTCCAATGGGATACTACCCCCAGCTTGGGCCACTCCCAGGGGTTCTAAGGAAGAACTACCCTCAGGGGCTGACAGCTTCTTCTTTGAGATGGTGCCCTGGAAGATGCCTTCCGCAGGTGTCGTTGTCAGCCCTCGGGGTAGTCACCTTCACGATACAATAGTAGAGAGAACCGGACTGGAAGTATTTGACATCTTTCTTCCCGTTGTGGAGGTTTCCACCCCTTCTACTCTGGTACTTGCACCAGATCTCCGGGTTGTTGCCGGGTAGATGCTTTCTGGAGCAGTTGTTGGAATGCCGATTGCCTGTCTATGGGTACTATCGCTTTATTGCAGTAGTAGTTGATAATGAGGTTGGCGCAGCAATCCCTTAGAGAGGGCACGTCAAACGCCATAGTTGTTTCCCTTACTTTGCGCTTGTGAGTAATCACGTCACACAAATGAAGCGAAGTGTGTTTTACCTTTACATCCTCTTTGTGAGTTTGGGTATCCGGGGAACACGGATGTGCAGGTGTTGTATTTCTCTATGGCCTGGGTTATGTACACGTACTTCCCCCAGTTATAGGTAGAAGACTTTTGAGATGGACTCTGTCTATTGGTCCCTGTGGGCTGGATACATGGATCAGTCATGTACAACTTTCCGTCAGAGGCTCGCATAATAGTTAGCGATGTCTATTAGCGGTCGGTCGTATGAGCAGTTGCTTGAGCTCGACGGGCTCGTACTGCTCTAGACTTCTTTAGCTTAGTAACCATATGAGTTTAGTATCAAGAGTCTAAATTTGGGTTTTCACCATCAATTGGTCGCATAGGATCTGTGCCGCATGAGATACGGTCAAAAACAGAGATTTTGTTGCTATCAGGGCTGCTTCTGGCCTGCTATCTCCAGTTGTGAGTTAATACGCATGGATAGTCTTATGCGGCCTCCTCATGGACTGCATAGATGCTGTCTCAGCACCAGAACGTCTGGCATCGTAGTATTTTCCTCTTCTACTGTTAGGATGCTGAATAGTTTCTGCGTCATCCCGTGATGCTGCATAGACATGGACGTTCTGGGTGTTCGTCCGACAACTGTCATTGGCAATAGAGTGAAAGGCTGGAAGCATCTTCTTAGCAGCTGGGTGGGGAGAAGCGGCCTTGGCCACCCATGTTTTGCAGGTCTTCTTGGGCTTGGCTATCCTTTGTGAAGGATTAACACTTTCTTCGGAAAGCATTTTTTCAAACACTTGTTGGTCAAAGCGGACCACCAGCATCTTTTGCGTCGACCCGAGCTTGGCCGCCTTAGACTACATCACTGACTTCTCAACAGAGGAGAAGGACGTCCCTAACAGATTCGCCATCGTATTTTCCATTTAAATCAAAAAAAGAACTAGAAGAACTGGATTTGATTAACAAACTAAGAAAAAGTACAGAGACGTCCGAAAAGATAATGTAAGCATAATTTTTTTCTGGGGGAGGGAGGCGATCAAGGGTTAGGAGTGTAGCAACTCTTATTACTCCGTAAATGATCCAATGCAGAAGCTCTTCTCTCTTGCCCGACTGTAAATCTGCAGATAGCCAGCCTTCCCTTGGAATGGTCTCTCTCTGAAGTAGAAAAAGCCAACCTTTAGAATGTTCAAGTTGCTCCTATTTATAGCCATCGTGATGATTGGCTATGGGTGCCGCATATGCCTCTGTTTAGTGGCAGCATAGGGCTCCTTCAACAGAATACGGTCGCAATTGTTGCTACATGCCATGGGCAGATTGCCAAGTGGTCTTGTTTGAGATACGCTGTTGAGGAGATCTCAAAGTTGTTATCAACTCGTTATGGGCGTGACTTGGTCAGCTGGACACGTAGTCAGCACCTACCGTGCGAAGATCTTTGTAGTTATAACAGGAAAATCTTGTAAGCTGGAGGCTGCATAATAACTAGGCCGCATGTTGGCGAGGTCGCATGGGTCATGTAGCCGCATACATGCTCTCGTTTGGGCCTTGGTCGACTGGACACTCTGGCCGTATGTTGGCTAAGCCACATGGGTCATGTAGCCGCATATATTCTCTCATTTGGGCATTGGTCGAATGGACACTCTAGCCGCATATTAGTGAGGCCACATGGGTCATATAGTCGCATACATGCTCTTATTTGGGCCTTGGTTGAATTGACACTCTTGCCGCATATTAGCGAGGTCGCATGGGTCTTGTAGATGCATACGAGGTAACATGTGGCATGGCACTTTTGTTGAAGCAATTAATGTGCTGATGTGACCCGTTGTCTTCTTATGAGGCATTATCTTCATGTGCCTCGAAGTGTGTCAGAGTGATGAGTGATAAGTGATATGTCAGAGCCTCTGACAAATATCAAAATCTGTGTCAGGTGGTCCTTATGCGGCCTCCCTGTTTTATGGTCGTTCAGGCCGCATATAGTATATAATATGGCTTCTCAGCAACTTGGTTGATCAGGCACATATGGCTTCTCTATGACTTGATTGTTTAGGCCGCATGAATGCTATTATGAGGCTTCTGTCTGGCCATATCTATCATGTTTTATGCGGCATGAGCTCTATGCGGCATGTAGTATTTTTATGCTTCTATACATACGACTGGCATGCTACGTATTTCTAGTCCTACGTTTTTGGGGACTGAGGTATGACATATTATTGTGGTGGCCCATGCAGTTCATGAGTATATTATCTCGGTTATGTTACTATACCGATCAATCCTGCAATTCGGATTAGAAAATAGGATCTCATCCACACTTGACTATAACTCACCTTCCTTCCAACTTTCCTATTTAAATGCTTGTATCCTACTTGATTCATGTACTCTTCCTAATCTTTCTTCCATCTCTTGAAGAGAGGTGAATTTGCGTAGAAGATGTGTCGCCACTGGGGATGACACGTCTCTAGGGGTCAACGACGAACCAAGAGAGGTCTCAACGACTCCTCAACTTCTAGGACCGGATGACACATCTCTAGGGATGATACGACTCCATGAATTTGAGTACCAGATATGTCGTACCGGGAATGACAAATCTCTAGGGGTCAACGGCTAATCACCAGGAGAGGCCTCAACGACTCCTCGACTTCTAGGACCAGCTCCTTCCACGGTGCCTAATGGGTCTTTTTCAGCTACACTAGTACCGCAGAACAACCAGATGAAGCTGTTCCAATTCTTCTAAATGATGATGCAGGAAGACAGCCAGTAGGCTGTCACACTAGCAGTTGAGCAGAGGTAGCAAGCGGCAGAGTAGAGGCAGGAAGCCACCGAAATAAGGCAGGATTCATGGCAGCACTTGAAAGGTTGGCTGCACCAGCACCAGCCCAGGCACTAGCTCCAGTGCCACAAGATCGTATTGGTTTAGTCAAAGATTTTGTATTGATGAACCCCAAGATATATAAAGGTAATGAGAGCCCAGAGGAGACCACAACCTTGATAACCAGCACCAAGAAGATATTAGAGGCGTCACAGTTGCCTACGGATTTATGATGATAGACTTGAGGACCCAACTAGAAGGAAACGCTCATCACTGGTGGGAATCAATAGAGCGCCAATTGGGTACACGTCAGACTTGGGAGTAGTTCATGGAGTACTTTGAGAAGAAATACTTTCCCGCCACCGTGAAGAATATATTGTGCAATCAGTTCCTCCATCTAGAGCAGGGGAACAAGATGGTCGATGAGTATGATGCAGAGTTCAGCCACCTCAATAGATATGACACCGTTCTGATACCCAATAACTTAGAGAAAGCTAAGTGATTTTATCATGGGCTGACTCAAGAGCTCCAACACTATACCATCTCACAGTCCCGGATCTCTTATGCTGAGTTATTGACAGTGGCCAAAATTCAGGAGGCCATCAACAAGGGAAAAGGGAATCAATAAAGAATTCAACAAGGACCAGCAAAGACACAAAATGGAGGGCCCATTAGATGCCATTTGGCACATCAGCAGCTACAGTAATAACAGAGACCGGGACCATACCAGATTCAGGAGAAGCCCCACTGTAATTTTTGTGGGAAGTGCGGACACATCATAAGCGATTATCGGCTTCATTTAGGGTAGTGTATGAGATGTGCTTCTGGACAGCATATGGCCAAAGAATGTCTAGTGCAGCAGGCTTTGGCTCTTTCTCTGCCAGCATAAAGGCCAGCACTTCCAGAACCGAAACCATCTAAATAGATAACAAGACCAAGAGGGGGAGCACCTCGACCTCCAACAGTGGAGGATTCGAATGGGGACCACCGCTACCCACTTAGAAGGACCAGTTCGCGAGGGCCAGGTCACAAGGACTTCCTCAATGGACTGGATACGCTTTTGCTATAGAGATAGGAGATGCAAAGCAGGAGATTAATGTTATAGCAGGTATTACCCTTATTTCTGCTTTTTCTGCTATGACATTGTTTGATACGGGAGCCACACAATCGTTCATATCTTCTATTTTTGATGCCAAGCATAATAATGCTACTACAGCTTTGCCTAGTTGTGTTACAATTCTCACCACGGGAGAAGTTGTACCTGTTAGTCGCGTTTGTAGATTTTGTCCTGTAGTGATTCGCGGCAGAGAGATGAAGGCTCGACTCTTAGTCTTTCCCATGCCGAACTTTGATGTTGTCCTTGTGATGGATTGGCTAAGCAAGTCCCATGCTTTCTTCGACTGCTATAGAGGAAGCATTCTCTTTATGGTACTACACCAGCCAGAGCTTGAGTTTGCATGAGGATCCACAAAGGTTCTTGATGGTGTTCAGATGGCATAGATAAATTCAAATAAAGGAATCAATATTTCACAAGATATGATAACATTAAGGAATGATAGTAATATTTCAAAGAAAAGAATTATTTCGAAAGATGAAGATAATAAATCCAATAGATTGGAAATATTTCTAGTTATGATTGAGTATCTTCTCATCTTAGTCCTATATCCTATGACAGGCTTGTAGTAATACTCCAATTCTGAGTACTACTACTTGACCAGCATGGGCCATCACAAAAATGTGTCACGACCCGCACCCTATACAAGGACACGAGTACGTGGGTATATCCAGCCTACGTCGCAGTATCGACGGTAGAAAATTATCTAGCTCAATAATACTATCTAAATATCTCACACAATATATATAATATACCAGTCAAGATATCTCAACTACCAAATAGAGGACAATATGATAATATGATAATAGTAAATAATACTCAATCATAATAATAAACTAGAGCAAGATATGGCATGATAAGGAATAGAAGGAAAAAAAATACAAAGTCAAATATATCACAAGTCAAATATCATAAATGAACTAGATAAGTCTCATCGACTTCTAGTACTATCTCTAATCATAACTCAATGATCTCAAATATAATATATGTAAAAAGTGTCTGACTGACATATAAAATATCATAAATGAACTAGATAAGTCTCATCGACTTCTAGTACTATCTCAATAGGCTCTATCGGTGCTATCTCAACCGGTTCGCCATCTTGTGGCTCATGTGCGTAGGACATCAGTCCTCTAATGAATTATCTAAAAAATATATCCAATTAGGATTGGAGCAAAGTACAACCAATAGCAGTTCCAATAATTGACAGAAACTATAAAACAGCAATAGCAATAAAAATAAATGATGAAAATAACTGAACTAGTAAATATCACGAGAAAGAGTAGCATGGTAGATAATGGCAATAAACTGAGAAAAATATAGTAAAAAATATCAATGTAATGAACTGGAATAAAGTAAACAATATAGTAAATGTGTCTTGAAATATTAGTTATTTAATGTGATCGGCTTGGGCCTAACACGAGCTATATATAAAATATGAGCTAGCGTGATCACACATGAGTTGCATGACCAGCTAACTATCACGGGCTACACTAAATCACATTCTATAAGGTATAATTACATATCCAGTAATACTTTCTGAACTCCAGACTAGTACATGGATCCAAATCACGACACGTTATAACACTTATATCACACTACATGGTCTATAATATCATGCACTATGATCATGGTCTATATAATCAATAAGATATTACGGTAATCACTGAGTAATCATGAAGCTTGACACAGTGATCATTGAGTCATCATAATAATAACATCTCCTAACCAAGATCCAGGTATACCAATCCGTGTAACCATCGTGTCAGGAATCAAATATCTCAATACTAAATACATGAAACATAGAGACTATCAAATAAGGAAACTATCAGAGAATGTACTTGCATGTGGTCCTGAGCAACAAGTATGACTCGGTATCCGAGCTGGTGTCACACACACCAATATATGAATGGCACGTAAATTGGGTAAAATAAAGTGATAAATGAGCTAAATGCACTAAATATGTTGTCTAAGTTATTTCTAGCTAAATATGCTCAAAGTAGGTCAAAAGTTGACTTTTATGGTCAAAACTAAGTCATACCAATATTTTTAGGCCAAAGCTAGTTAATCTAGTCAATATCTTGGGTATTAGCTATACTAGTCACTAACTAGCTAACACTAGACAATATTAGCTATACTAGTTATTGCTAGGATACCTTATCTACTAATATCCATGTATAACCTGTATACATATACTCCATACTATAATATATTAGTTATATAATAACTAATATTACCTTAGTATTACCTATACTCTACGGTATCATAATTTACCTTAGCTAGATACATAATGATACATGGTATAACATTCAGGTTTAGGATGCCAACTCACACTATTACTAAATATCAACATCTACACCCAATCACAATTGGCACCCTCATCTCTACCACAACTCATCACTCACACAGTATACCCATATATATATATATATATATATATATATATATATATATATATATATATATATATATATATATAAAACATCACTTCCATACCCATTCTAACTTCTACTAAAAGTCACCTTAGATGCACTAATCTGTAGGATACACTACACATGACTGACACACTTAAGTATCAGCCTCACTAGGATTGAGCCAACTGGAATCCCCCCAAACCTACTGTTAATGCTGATGTTATCTTCCTCTTAAGCAACTACTGTTGCTGCTCATCCGCTGTGCCAAATTGCCCGAGCCAACCTACTTGCACACACCCTCGATCTCAAGCAAAACTGATGAACACAAGAAGGGTATTGCTGCTACTGTTAACTCCTCTTATTGATACACATATCCCATAATATTTCCCTTGCTTATTGTTGCTATTAGAGCAACCCAACCAGACCTGGCCTTTCCCTTTACTGCTATATTTGCTGCTACTTGCTAAATATTGTTGCTTCTCTTAATGCTTGATGTTGCTACTACTCTATTATTGATACTTAGTTGCCTAGCACTTTACTGCATTGTATACTGGAAACAAGGCAGTGTGGCACTGCCCTGCGATTTGAATCTGTTGCCAGTTCCTCCCCTTCTATATACTCACTTATTCTGAAATCATAAGTAGTTAGGGTTGCTACTGCTACCTGCTGCTGATACTTAAACTTGATCATCAACCCAAACCTCAACACAGGTTGTAAATAAACAGATCAGTTCATACAGTGTACATGATACCCATTCTTTCTTCCTCGAGCACCACATCAAGACAACCCTACTCCCATATACCACTATCAATGCACATATAAACACACACTCACACACACACACACTAGAAGCATTTAACAAAAATTTGGCATGCAATCTATGATACTCAATAGTACATACCCAATTAAAGGGTAAAGACTCACAATTCTCCATAATTAACATATATATATCTTAATTACATATAATAGGCTTGTATCATTTCAGATGTATAGTCGTGGGCTACTCCGAGTTTAGTGGAAGAGATCAGGAGTTTTCTGGGGCTAGCAGGTTATTATCGAAGGTTTGTACAGGTCTTCTCCATGATTGTGGAGTAGATGACTAGTTTAAGCAGGAAGGATATGGAGTTTGTTTGGACTTAGGAGAGTCCGACCGCTTTTGAGGAGCAGAAGAAGAGGTTGAGGATAGCTCTAGTGTTGACGTTGCTATTTGGATTAGGTGGATTCATTATCTATAATAATGCTTCAGGGAAGGGTTTGGGTTGTGTCTTGTAGTAGAATGGTAAGGTGATAGCCTATGCTTCCAGGCAATTACGTCATCATAAGAAGAATTATCCTACCGACGATTTAGAGTGTCCAGCGATCATTTTTTCTCTAAAGATATAGAAACACTATTTGTATAGAGAGCGTATAGAGATTATCATAGACCATAAGAGCTTGAAGTACATGTTTACCCAGAAAGAGCTAACCATGAGATAGCGGCGTTGGTAGGATTTGATGAAGGACTTTGACATATCATTGCAGTACCATCCAGGAAAGGCAAATGTAGTCGATGCTACCTTTATTAGGTATCCAGTAGCTATGTGCTTGACTATAGACAGATATTTTTGGCCGACCTTGATAGTTTGACTATTGAGGTGCTAGTACCAGGTATCGAGATACAGATATGGGGACTGCAGATACAGTCAGAGCTGATTGATAGGATTCGAGCTATGCAGTCTGACAATGAGTCTCTGAGGAGCATAAAAGCAAAAGTTTGGATGGGATTATCCAAGGACTTCAGTATTGCTAAGGATGGATTACTATAACACGGTATTAGGTTATGTGTGCCAAGTGGGACATTGCGCGAGCATGTTCTTCAGGAGGTATATCGATCATAATAATCTATACATCCAGGTGCCAACAAGATGTATAGAAATCTGAGGGAGCATATATAGTGGTATGGTATGAAGCGGGAGGTAGCACACTTCGTATCTAGATGTTTAGTGTGCTAGCAGGTAAAGGCAGAGAGGTAGAGGCCAGGTGATTTACTTTAGCCTTTACCCATTCCAGGGTGGAAGTGTAAGCATGTTACTATGGATTTTGTTTTAGGGCTTCCGCAGTTTCTAGGAGGTAAAGACATGATTTGGGTCATCGTAGACAGGTTGACCAAATCATTCCACTTCTTGCCATTCAAAGTAGGTACGTCTACGAAGAAGCTAACGAAGATGTATGTGCGACAGATTGTTAGATTGCACGAAGTTCCTGTAAGCATAGTCTCAGATCGGGATAGTCGCTTCACATCCTAGTTTTGGAGGAGTTTGAGGATAGTTTGGGCACTCAGCTCAAGTTTAGTACCGCATATCACCCCCAGACTGACGGGCAGTAGGTGTCACTACCACATTTTCTAGAAAAGGATATTTTAGTAATTTTATAATTAATTAAATATTGTGCTTGATAATAATATTTGTTGTATTATTTAATTATTGATGGATGTTATTTATTTATTTTGGACTTGTGTTAGTGGACCTAACTAGTTTAGTTTAGACTCATGGACCAACATGTATTAATTGTTACATTTAAGCCCAACTAGAAAGCCCATTGATTAGGAGATGGATTAAATAAATTAAACCATTAGACTAGAAGCTTTTCTCCTTAATTATTTCTTCATGAGAGTCCCCAAGGGGTATATTGGATATTACATAGTAGCTTGAGGAAGGGGAAAGGGGGGCCGGCCTATTAAAGAGGAGGGAATTGATTTCTCTCTTTTTTTCATTTCAAAACTAGATCTAGAATTTTCCTCAACCAAATTCCTTCATTGCCACTTCATTTCCCTACCAAATTTTATCCTAATTTCTTTCCAAATCACCATTGGAGACTAGTGGAGCAAGGATCTAGAAGGAGAAAGCAATGATCTACAAAGAGGAGCAAGGATCTACAAGTTGGAGGCCAACTTCATCACATTTGGAGGTTTCATTGGGAATCCATCTCCCAAAAGGTACAATTTAGTTTTTTCCCTTAAATTAGGTTCTAAATCTGAGATTTAACCAAGAGAAATTACCCATATGCATAGGCTACCCATTGGATTTTGTTTTGTGTTCATAGGAGGCCTATTGTGAAAGTTATGGTACTTTTTGTGTCAATTTTGGAGAAATTCTAAGATTGACATTTGTTGTGTTTATCAATTGGTCCTTTAGATCAATTTGGCAAGTGCTTGTATGTTTAGGGGTAGTTTCGTATCCATAATTGGGTACGTGTAGGTCGTATCCCAACAATTTGGTGATAAATATTGATTTGGGGGTTTTTCCTCCGATACGGGACTTTGAGCATGTCACATTTTGACACGTACACGTAGATTTGTATTTGACTCTTCGTATTGTTCATAAATAATATATATGACTTGTTCGTGTCCTTTGGGGTACGTTTCGATGTGTGGTAGACTCGTGTCGCAAGCGTATCCTAGATCTAGTGGGATACGAAGTGATACATTCCATGTGTTTGTGCAATTTATAGATAGATCTATTTTTTTGTGTTCTTATTCTTAGATTGTGTATATATATATATATATATATATATATATATATATATATATATATATATATATATATATATATATATATATTGTTGTTACATATATTTATGTATTATTAGATCTATATATCTATTATATATATGTGTGTTATATAATTGTGTAGTCATTATTTTACATATGTAAGATCTACTAGTTATAGTATATACATATGTGGTTGTTGTGTGTATATGTGTATGGTGGTGGCTATATATATAAACTTGTGTCTTAGATCTATATGTCTATTTATGTATATTACATGTAGCTATTATTCTACATATGTAGGAGCTCTTTAATAATGTAGTGCATATGTATAAATATTATAGTATACATATGTTGAGGTTATGAATTATGTATATATATATATATATATATATATATATATATATATATATATATATATATATATATATATATATATAAGTTGTTATATTTAAGGTATATACTTATATAATGCATGTATGCATATTATCCTATGGCTATATATACATATGCATGTAGGTGTAATTATATAAATATTAGTATATATATGTATGGGTGTATGTATTGTTCATATGTAGTAATTACATATATTAGTAATTATAGATATAAGTATAATTATATATATATATATATATATATACAAATGTTTTAGCGATGTCACGACCCGCACCCGGAATTTAGGCATGAGTCATGGGTACGTCCAGCCTATGCCACAGCATCGGCGGTAGAACGCTGTCTAAGTCACAAACATAGTATATCCTGTCAATAGTCTCAACTCCGTACGGAGGACAAATGATAAAAATAACCCACAGTTCTATAATATACTCAATCACAACTATAAACATAATGGCACGATGAGAATTGAAAGAGTTCTAATAAAAACCAACCACAATAAGTCCAACTCAAATCCTGGGTCTAAATGACCTCACAAGTCACAATTAAAATAAATACATCTCAGTCTCAGTCTAAACAATAATGCAGAAAAGTAATCTAAGAACAGGCTGGTAAGTTCTCCTCTAGGATAGGCACCTCCTCTGGAATTTCTGGAGTGAAATCTCCCTCTATTCCTGGGCCGTAATGAGTAGGGCAAAGATCCTCCAGGTCCTCTGAAAAATGTTATCCAGTCAGGATTGGAGCGAAGCACAAGCACTAACAGCAGTTTCATTAAATTGACAAAATCTATAAACAGTGTAAGAGATACAAGATGGAAATAAATACTGAAAATGAGAAGTACAGGAGAAATGAAATAGGCAACAGGGCATCTAGCAATGAACAATAAATAGTGAATGCTAGAACAATGAATCTGAAATGAAGATAAACATCTAACTAAGTGTTTGAAATATTAGTTTATTATGTGATCGGCTTGGGACTAGATCAGGCTGGTTATATATGATTAGCTATGATTCTTGAAGGTCAGGCTAACCATATGGTTAGCTATGATGCATGATAATGGTCAGGCTAATCATATATAACAGCTATGAAGCATGATGATGGTCAGGCCGCACCCGACGTGAGAAGTGGGGTGAGCTATGATGCATGGCAAGGATTTGGATATGATCACATAATCAACTAATAATTCCCCATCCCCAGCTAGCACGGTGGATTCCAATCACGACTCCTCATGATGGGGATCTAGGGTGCTAACTCGTGTATCCACAGTGTCGGAATCAAGTATGTAATACACTACAATTTATAGAAGTGATCAACAATGAAAACTGTCAGAGAATGTACTCGCCTGTGGTCCTGAGCAAAGTGTGAGGATCGATGTCCAAAGTGGGATCACAATGACCTATATATATAAGATATCAATGTTAAAATGGTGTTTGAAATGATAAAAGTGTTTAGCTAAGTTGAAATGAGGTGTTAGGCCATTTCTAGGTCTAAACTAGGTGTTACTAAGTCAACTCTAGGTTTTTGGTCAAAACTAGTTAATACCTTGCTTCTAGGTTCATACTAGCTAACACTAGCTATTCTAGGTATTTACCTAAGATTCTAAGTGATACTAGCTATTATATAACTAACATACTTCATTGATACCTAAATACCTCTTAATCCCACACACCTACAGTCAACTGCACACAGTTGGAGAGGCCTGCTTGTTCTACCCATTTCCCTCACTGAACACACCATCCTTAGCCTAGTGTATCTTGCTTATACTAGTGTACCTGCATCCATTTCAGATACTTATACACATTTATGCAAGCTACCTCCCATCTCCTTGATATACTTATACCATACCAATCTAAATCCCACACTACACAAGGCTGATACACTTTCCTAACTCTAATACTCAACTCAACACACATCTAGCTACTACACACACAGGTACCTAATCTGACTGAGTCCCAGGTGAACACACTAGTGATCTGGGTACACATTAACTGGGACACATAGGACTGAAATCTGATACACACTGGTACATAACCACAGCCATACATAGATATATAGGTATTCTGAAATTCTGAGACACACACTGACCTCTCCATATCTGATACATACTCACATGTACACACACAGATAAATTATTCCCAGGTTGACACAACCTCCAGTGCTGATACCCAGTACACTAAAACTCACACTGCACTTACACAGAAATTTCTTCCCTCTCTCAGAGTTTACACTCAAACACACACAGCTAAATCACTCCTCTCATCCCACCTGACACTAAGTATCAGCTAAGTCTGATACTCACTCTAAACTCTCACATACCCATACATATAATAACACCCAAATGACTATACTCTATGGCACACACACAGGAAATGGAGAATAAGATCTGGGCACACACACAGTTGTCTACTGCTACACTGCTATACATCACATAGGGACTCCCTGCACTCACACACACTGAACCTAACTAGTACACCTACATAGTCACTGCACACTGTGCTCCCCTCACTGTACTCAGTCTAAGAACACAGGAAAACTCTCCCACACTACACACACACTTAGATTCCTACCTACTGATACACATAGGGAAAACACTAGTAGACACTGACTAATTCCTAACTACACTCATACACAACATCATGACACACACAGATACATACTCAATGAACTTAACACCAACTCACTCTACACCCACAGATATCTCTACACTGACACACAGGAACTCCTCACCTAATCTAATACACATGAACTTACCCTCAATGCACACACAAATAACTTACTGAGACACAGGTAACATACACAAGGTTCACTCAGTGCACAGGAATTACCACACACTACTTCTCATTGACTGATACACAAACACCTACACATAATACTCTCTCAGGTATCTAAAACATATTGATTCTCGCACATTGTTCACTGATACTCTAATACACTGCACAGCAAATCTGCACACACTGATGCACTATTTTACTCACAAGTTCTGAATACACTGATACATATCTATATACAACCAATGCACAGCCACATACACACAGAAATTCTGAACAAGGATACACCTGCACTGAAATCCCCCAAACCTGACTGCACAGTGTCCACCCGACTGTGCACATAGGAAACTCTACCGTGTCTGATACAATAAGACACTGCACAGCCAAACACAGCACATAACCCGACTGTACAGGAACTCCCCCTCTTCAAAACACACACACATCTACCACATAGATATATATATATAAACACATCAAATCTATATACATATGTATAAATATATATATATACACATCATACATTAAATTAAATATTTTAGAGTAGATTAGATAGGTGTTCTTCCCTTTTTGGCATTTCATCAAACACCTACAGTTTAGAAAACAATTATACATACAACCCATGAATCCTCAACCCAAAAACCCTAGAAATCGGGTTCAACTTACACAGATGAGATGAAATCAGTCTCCCTACAAATACCTAGAGTTAGGGTTCCTGATAATTGGGGAAAACCCCATGATGGTCGCCAAAACCCCATCCAAAACCCTAATGTCAAACTCTACATAGAAGGGGGTTCCATAATGGCCAGTAATCGACAGAACAACAAAAATTAAAGGATAAAAATTCAAATTTACCTATAGAGATGGGTTCTCCAAGGCTTTCTGACCCACGTTCCTTGTTTCCTTGCTTCTCTTTGCTCTGGAGGAGGAAAAAAATGGAAGCCCTAGGTTTAATCTCGAAAAATGGGGTGGGGAGATGGTTTCTCTAGATGGAGGCTAGGGTTTCTCTCTCTATGTGAAGAACAAGAGGGTTCCTTTTATATATATAGGCCCAGTTAGGGTTTCTAGTGTATGGCCTAGGTTTAACTCCTAGGTTAGGTCATGTAGAACCTAATTAGCTAAGGTTTAGCTAGTCTAGGGTTTGAGGGTTCATCCTAAAATTTGAATTCTAGGGTTTCACTAGAACTGGGTTTACAATTAGGGTTTAGTCATTAGGGTTTGACCTAATGGGTTCTAGGGCTTGACCTAAAACAATCATAAAATAAATAGTTTTAAAATCTCAGCAATTTAATTAAACACATAATTATCCAAAATAGTGAAATTACACAATTGCCCTTACCTGGAAAAGTGGTAGTGACAAGTCTACCCTCCTAAAAGAAATTTCGTCCTCGAAATTGGACTGAACTACAACAAGAATGAAATCAGAAAAGGAATATACCTCAAGTCTAGAAGAGATACGGGTATTGCTCGCGCATTTCGTCTTCTCTCTCCCAGGTCGACTCCCCTGGAGAGTGATGTCTCCATGCTACGCGAACCAAAGGGATGGTTTGGTTCCGTAACACCTTCTCTCTGCGGTCTAAGATCTCTACGGGCTGCTCGGGGTAGCTGAGCGTCGGACCAACCTCAACCTCCGAGTGATCAAGTACGTGACTAGGGTCGGCCAAGTACCGTCTCAGCTGCGACACGTGGAACACATTATGCACTCCCTCCAATGCAGGCGGCAAGTCCAATCTATACGCCACTGCACCTACCCTTGCAAGAATACCGAAGGGTCCGATGTAGCGTGGGCTAAGCTTCCCGCTTCTACCAAAATGAATCGTTCCACGGGTCGGAGAAATCCGGAGGAATACTAGATCGCCAACCTAAAACAAAACAGTCTCAGCACGCAATCTAAACAAATAACAAACACAACCAGAAAACAACAATCTATACCTGAAACTCAAGGGGTCTACGGTGGCTGTCGGCCCAATGCCGCTGTCTGTCCTGCGCCACTCGCAGTCTGTCTCTGATGAGTTTCACCTTTTCTGCTGCATCCACGACCATTTCTGGTCCTAGCAAGGCTCTCTCTCCAACGTCGTCCCACGATAGCGGGGTACGACACCTCCGCCCATAAAGAGCCTCAAACGGTGACATCTCGATGCTGGCCTGATAGCTGTTGTTGTAAGCAAACTCTACCAGGTGCAGATGATCCTCCCAAGAACCTCCGAGATCTAGAACGCAAGTGCGTAGCATATCCTCGAGAGTCTGAATAGTCCGTTCGGACTGCCCGTCTGTCTGGGGGTGATATGCGGTACTGAACTTGAGCTGAGTGCCCAAGCTAGCCTGCAGACTCCTCCAGAAGTGGGAAGTGAAACGACTATCCCGATCCGAGACGATGCTCACAGGAACTCCATGAAGTCTAACAATCTGTCGCACGTACATCTCTGCTAGCCTCTCTGTCGACGTACCCACTTTGAAAGGTAAGAAATGGGCTGATTTGGTCAACCTGTCCACGATGACCCAAATCGCGTCCTTCCCTCCTGGAGAACGTGGAAGCCCTGAAACGAAATCCATGGTCACATGCTCCCATTTCCACTCTGGGATCGGTAAAGGTTGAAGCAAACCTCCTGGCCTCTGCCGGTCTGCCTTTACCTGCTGGCACACTAGACACCGAGATACAAAGCGTGCTACCTCGCGCTTCATTCCATACCACCATACGTGCTCCCTCAAGTCTCGATACATCTTGTTGGCACCGGGATGCATCGAGTACTGAGAGCGGTGTGCCTCCTGCAAAACCTCCTCGCGTAGCTCCCCGCTAGGCACACATATCCTCGTGCCGTACCGTAAAGAACCGTCATCTGTGATAGTGAAGTCGTCTGACAATCCCATCTGAACTTGTGCCCTGATACTCCTCAGAGCCTCATCATCGTACTGCGCAGCTCTGATCCTGTCCATCAGTTCGGACTGTATCTGCAATCCCCATATCTGAATCTCAGTACCGGGAACTAACACCTCAATCTCCAAGCTCTCCAAATCCGCCAACAAATGTCTATCAGTCGTCAAGTACATAGCCATCGGATACCTGCTCAAGGCATCGGCGACTACGTTAGCCTTCCCTGGATGGTACTGCAATGAGATATCGAAGTCCTTCATCAACTCCAACCACCTCCTCTGCCTCATGTTCAGCTCCTTCTGTGTGAACACGTATTTCAAGCTCTTGTGGTCTGTGAAGATCTCCATACGCTCTCCGTACAGGTAATATTTCCACAGCTTTAGAGCAAAGATAACTGCTGCCAACTCTAAGTCGTGGGTAGGGTAGTTCTTTTCATGAGGGCGTAACTGCCTGGAAGCATAGGCAATTACCTTCCCGTGCTGTTGAAGAACACATCCCAGACCCTTCCCTGAAGCATCACTGTAAATGGTAAAACCACCTGTCCCTGCTGGCAACGTCAAAATTGGAGCTGTCGTCAACCTCTTCTTCAGCTCATCAAATGCAGCCTGGCACTCCTCCGTCCACACAAAATCCACATCTTTCCTAGTTAATCTGGTCATTGGCGCTGCAATCTTGGAGAAGTCTTGTACAAACCTCCTGTAGTATCCTGCTAGCCCGCGAAAACTCCTGATCTCAGCTACCGAACTGGGGGTAGCCCACGACTCTACTGCCTCAATCTTCTTTGGGTTTACCGAGATTCCGTCACCCGATACCACATGCCCAAGAAATTCGACCTTGTCAAGAAAGAATTCACACTTAGAGAGTTTCCCGTACAGCTTCTCCCTCCTGAGAGTCTCTAAGACCAATCTCAGGTGCTCTTCGTGCTCCTCTGGTGTCTTGGAATACACAAGAATATCGTCGATGAACACCACCACGAACTTGTCAAGGTACTGGTGGAACACCTTGTTCATCAAGTTCATGAATACTGCCGGTGCATTGGTTAAACCAAATGGCATCACCATGAACTCAAACTGGCCGTATCTGGTTCGAAAAGCTGTCTTCGGCGTGTCTTCTTTCTTCACCTTCACCTGGTGATAGCCTGACCTCAAATCTATCTTTGAAAACACCCTTGCCCCGCTCAACTGGTCAAAAAGATCATCTATCCTCGGCAGCGGGTACTTGTTCTTGATGGTGATATTGTTCAAAGCCCTATAATCAATGCACATGCGCACCGTGCCGTCCTTCTTCGATACGAACAATACCGGAGCTCCCCATGGTGATGAACTGGATTTGATGAAGCCTTTGTCCTGCAGCTCCTCAACTTGCTTCTTCAGTTTTGCCAGCTCGCTGTTGTTGACTCTATAGACATGTTGAGAAATGGGCTCCGCTCCTGGAACCAAGTCTATAGAGAATTCAACATCTCGGTCTGGCGGCAAACCTGGCAACTCTTCTGGAAATACATCCAGGAACTCCGCTATCAGAGGATGTGGCAACTCCTCTTCTTCTGCCCTGGCTCCGCAAAATGTGCTCCTGCTCTGTTCCGCTGCTCCTCTGACGACCTCAAACTCCGGCTCTCCTGGTGGTCTAAACAATACTCTGCCTCTATAACAATCTATAGTAGCATGATGCCTGCTCAACCAGTCCATTCCGAGTACAATATCGTACCCCGGAAGTGGCATGACGAGTAAGCTCACGCTCAAGTCTCGGCCTCCTACTAACACTCTCCGGTCCTTGCAGTGATCACGGACTAGGATAATACCTCCACCAGTCATGATCTTGCAAGTCCTAGCTAATGGTTCTGTGTCTAAGTGATGTCGAAGTGCATATGATATGGACACAAAACTATGGGAAGCGCCAGAATCAAATAAGGTAAATGCAGGAATACAATTGAGAAGAACCGAACCTGTGATCAAGTCTCCTGTTGGCTCGATCTCCTCGACTGCCATGGCGTATGCTCGCCCCTGGGGTGTACCTCTCTGCTGCTGATGCTGGGCGAACTTCTGATGTTGTGGTGGAAGTGGTCCCCTCTGTTGTTGGCCTCCTGGTGTGGTAGGCACCCTGTCTGATCCTCTCTGGGCGGCTGCTCCACCCTGACCTGGACGAAAGGTAGGACAATCCTTCAGCTGGTGTGTCGTCGATCCACAGGATAGATATGAGCCCAATCTCTTCCTGCAGATATCTCTAGTATGTCCCATCTTCCCGCAGTAAGCACACTGGATGGCGGGCTGGTTCTGTCACTGTTGCTGCTGCTGGACATGCCCTCGGGCTGGTGCCTGATGCTGCTGTTGAAAGGGTCTCTGCTGTTGCTGCTGAAAGTGTAGACGCTTGCCCGGTCCCGTACTACTGTTTGCTCCTCCGGAACCATCGCGTCCCCTCTTGGGCCTGAGGCCCAAGTCGTCCTCGGCTACTTGGGCATCCATCAATATGCCCTCGTAGGTAGCTGTGCGACGTCCCGACGTGCGAGACTTGATCTCCCTTGTCAGCCCTTTTCTGAATTTCCGGGCCCTGTCCCCCGGATCTCTAATCATCGATGGCGCGAAGCGGCTCAGGCGGAAAAACTCCGCGGCATACTCATCGACGGACGAGCTCCCCTGGGCTAAGTCATGGAACTGACTCTCCAAAGCTCCCAGGGCGACATCAGGAAAGAACTTTTCTTTGAAGAGCTCCTTGAAATCCTCCCAAGTGAGTCCCCTGCACAAGAGTCTCGGCTCCGGGCGAAACCATGTCAGGGCAATGTCGAACATCTGGCTGCCAGCGGCCTCGATCTGGAGCGCCTCTGGAATCTGCGCCAAACGCAAGTTCCTCTCGATGTCCTCTAGCCAATCATCGGCGTAGAGTATTCCTTCTGTCCCCTTGAACTCCCGAGGCATCATCCTCTTGAAATCCACAATGGTGCCCGGCCTCTGTTGTTGCTGACCAGGTTGTTGCTGCTGCTGAGTGACTCTCTCCACAGCCTGGAGAGCCACTTGGTGAGCATTCTCCATGTTCACCCTCATCATCTCTATCTGGGCCTGATGTGCCTCAGCCTGCACTCTCTGGGCCTCTGCCGACGTCCTCTGGGCATCAACCATGCCCTGAATCAAAGCGAACATCTGTGCCCCATCGACGGGCACACCTCCTGGTTGCTGAACTGGTGGTGGTGGAGGTGGTGGTGCCGTCGTAGCTGTGGGGACCCTCTGAACTGGTGGTGGTGGACCCCCGAATGCTGCAGACACTCCTACATGTACTGGAGATGTAGGAGGTGCTGCTGATGTCTGTCCGGCAGCGCGAGAGGTGGCAGACCTCTCTGAATCTGCTGCTCCGAGTCTCTGGGACCTTCTTGGCGGCATCCTGAAGACAGATCGAAAGATTCAATTAAGGTAATAAACACGATATCATCAAGGAAGGACAGTAAAATTTCTAAAGGGATTAATCATTAAGAGTAGTATTATAAGGATCAGAAATTTCCTAATTGTGATTGAGCATATCCTCGGCCAAATTCCTATTTCCTAAAACAGGCTCGTAGGAATACTCTAAGCGAGCACCACTACGATATCACTCTAATCTGAATCTAAGACTAGGCTACAGACCAGACCTGTATGGGCCACCACTAAAAACGTGTCACGACCCGCACCCGAAATTTGGGCATGAGTCATGGGTACGTCCAGCCTACGCCGCAGCATCGACGGTAGAACGCTGTCTAAGTCACAAACATAGTATATCCTGTCAATAGTCTCAACTCCGTACGGAGGACAAATGATAAAAATAACCCACAGTTCTATAATATACTCAATCACAACTATAAACATAATGGCACGATGAGAATTGAAAGAGTTCTAATAAAAACCAACCACAATAAGTCCAACTCAAATCCTGGGTCTAAATGACCTCACAAGTCACAATTAAAATAAATACATCTCAGTCTCAGTCTAAACAATAATGCAGAAAAGTAATCTAAGAACAGGCTGGTAAGTTCTCCTCTAGGATAGGCACCTCCTCTGGGATTTCTGGAGTGAAATCTCCCTCTATTCCTGGGCTGTAATGAGTAGGGCAAAGATCCTCCAGGTCCTCTGAAAAATGTTATCCAGTCAGGATTGGAGCGAAGCACAAGCACTAACAGCAGTTTCATTAAATTGACAAAATCTATAAACAGTGTAAGAGATACAAGATGGAAATAAATACTGAAAATGAGAAGTACAGGAGAAATGAAATAGGCAACAGGGCATCTAGCAATGAACAATAAATAGTGAATGCTAGAACAATGAATCTGAAATGAAGATAAACATCTAACTAAGTGTTTGAAATATTAGTTTATTATGTGATCGGCTTGGGACTAGATCAGGCTGGTTATATATGATTAGCTATGATTCTTGAAGGTCAGGCTAACCATATGGTTAGCTATGATGCATGATAATGGTCAGGCTAATCATATATAACAGCTATGAAGCATGATGATGGTCAGGCCGCACCCGACATGAGAAGTGGGGTGAGCTATGATGCATGGCAAGGATTTGGATATGATCACATAATCAACTAATAATTCTCCATCCCCAGCTAGCATGGTGGATTCCAATCACGACTCCTCATGATGGGGATCTAGGGTGCTAACTCGTGTATCCACAGTGTCGGAATCAAGTATGTAATACACTACAATTTATAGAAGTGATCAACAATGAAAACTGTCAGAGAATGTACTCGCCTGTGGTCCTGAGCAAAGTGTGAGGATCGATGTCCAAAGTGGGATCACAATGACCTATATATATAAGATATCAATGTTAAAATGGTGTTTGAAATGATAAAAGTGTTTAGCTAAGTTGAAATGAGGTGTTAGGCCATTTCTAGGTCTAAACTAGGTGTTACTAAGTCAACTCTAGGTTTTTGGTCAAAACTAGTTAATACCTTGCTTCTAGGTTCATACTAGCTAACACTAGCTATTCTAGGTATTTACCTAAGATTCTAAGTGATACTAGCTATTATATAACTAACATACTTCATTGATACCTAAATACCTCTTAATCCCACACACCTACAGTCAACTGCACACAGTTGGAGAGGCCTGCTTGTTCTACCCATTTCCCTCACTGAACACACCATCCTTAGCCTAGTGTATCTTGCTTATACTAGTGTACCTGCATCCATTTCAGATACTTATACACATTTATGCAAGCTACCTCCCATCTCCTTGATATACTTATACCATACCAATCTAAATCCCACACTACACAAGGCTAATACACTTCCCTAACTCTAATACTCAACTCAACACACATCTAGCTACTACACACACAGGTACCTAATCTGACTGAGTCCCAGGTGAACACACTAGTGATCTGGGTACACATTAACTGGGACACATAGGACTGAAATCTGATACACACTGGTACATAACCACAGCCATACACAGATATATAGGTATTCTGAAATTCTGAGACACACACTGACCTCTCCATATCTGATACATACTCACATGTACACACACAGATAAATTATTCCCAGGTTGACACAACCTCCAGTGCTGATACCCAGTACACTAAAACTCACACTGCACTTACACAGAAATTCCTCCCCTCTCTCAGAGTTTACACTCAAACACACACAGCTAAATCACTCCTCTCATCCCACCTGACACTAAGTATCAGCTAAGTCTGATACTCACTCTAAACTCTCACATACCCATACATATAATAACACCCAAATGACTATACTCTATGGCACATACACAGGAAATGGAGAATAAGATCTGGGCACACACACAGTTGCTCTACTGCTACACTGCTATACATCACATAGGGACTCCCTGCACTCACACACACTGAACCTAACTAGTACACCTACACAGTCACTGCACACTGTGCTCCCCTCACTGTACTCAGTCTAAGAACACAGGAAAACTCTCCCACACTACACACACACTTAGATTCCTACCTACTGATACACATAGGGAAAACACTAGTAGACACTGACTAATTCCTAACTACACTCATACACAACATAACTGACACACACAGATACATACTCAATGAACTTAACACCAACTCACTCTACACCCACAGATATCTCTACACTGACACACAGGAACTCCTCACCTAATCTAATACACATGAACTTACCCTCAATGCACACACAAATAACTTACTGAGACACAGGTAACATACACAAGGTTCACTCAGTGCACAGGAATTACCACACACTACTTCTCATTGACTGATACACAAACACCTATACATAATACTCTCTCAGGTATCTAAAATATATTGATTCTCGCACATTGTTCACTGATACTCTAATACACTGCACAGCAAATCTGCACACACTGATGCACTATTTTACTCACAAGTTCTGAATACACTGATACATATCTATATACAACCAATGCACAGCCACATACACACAGAAATTCTGAACAAGGACACACCTGCACTGAAATCCCCCAAACCTGACTGGACAGTGTCCACCCGACTGTGCACATAGGAAACTCCACCGTGTCTGATACAATAAGACACTGCACAGCCAAACACAGCACATAACCCGACTGTACAGGAACTCCCCCTCTTCAAAACACACACACATCTACCACATAGATATATATATATAAACACATCAAATCTATATACATATGTATAAATATATATATATACACATCATACATCAAATTAAATATTTTAGAGTAGATTAGATAGGTGTTCTTCCCTTTTTGGCATTTCATCAAACACCTACAGTTTAGAAAACAATTATACATACAACCCATGAATCCTCAACCCAAAAACCCTAGAAATTGGGTTCAACTTACACAGATGAGATGAAATCAGTCTCCCTACAAATACCTAGGGTTAGGGTTCCTGATAATTGGGGAAAACCCCATGATGGTCGCCAAAACCCCATCCAAAACCCTAATGTCAAACTCTACATAGAAGGGGGTTCCCTAATGGCCAGTAATCGACAGAACAACAGAAATTAAAGGATAAAAATTCAAATTTACCTATAGAGATGGGTTCTCCAAGGCTTCCTGACCCACGTTCCTTGTTTCCTTGCTTCTCTTTGCTCTGGAGGAGGAAGAAAATGGAAGCCCTAGGTTTAATCTCGAAAAATGGGGTGGGGAGATGGTTTCTCTAGATGGAGGCTAGGGTTTCTCTCTCTATGTGAAGAACAAGAGGGTTCCTTTTATATATATAGGCCCAGTTAGGGTTTCTAGTGTATGGCCTAGGTTTAACCCCTAGGTTAGGTCATGTAGAACCTAATTAGCTAAGGTTTAGCTAGTCTAGGGTTTGAGGGTTCATCCTAAAATTTGAATTCTAGGGTTTCACTAGAACTGGGTTTACAATTAGGGTTTAGTCATTAGGGTTTGACCTAATGGGTTCTAGGGCTTGACCTAAAACAATCATAAAATAAATAGTTTTAAAATCTCAGCAATTTAATTAAACACATAATTATCCAAAATAGTAAAATTACACAATTGCCCTTACCTGGAAAAGTGGTAGTGACAAGCGACAACAGCAAAGGCGACAGCAGCAGCGTCGCAACAGCAGCAGCAAAGGCGATAGCAGCAGTGTCGCAACAGAACAGCACCACAGCAGTAGCATTCAACAGCAGCAGTGACGACAGTTTAGCGACAACAGAACCGTCGCCAAAGCAGCTGCAACAGCCGTAAGAACATACAACAGCAACAGCGATAGCAGTTTAGCGACAACAGCAGAACCGTCGCTAAATCGACAGCGTATCAGAGTATCGAAGATTTCAGCGATAGTCAACATCGGTCTTTAGTGACAGTTTGACAGATTTCCTATTATTAGATATTATATATATATTTGGTATTTAATATATAAGTAAATATATTCCTTATTTGCTAATTGTATTATAATATATGTATAATAATTAGTGTAGCATATATATATACACTTACGGGTAGTTAGTATAACAAGTATTTGGGTATTACCTTGAGATACCAAGGTAAGTACCAAGGTATTGGGGATACCCAAGGTATTGGGATTGGGGTATGAAGATTTTGGGTTTATGTTGTGATACCAAGTTGGTTCAAAACCAAGGTACCTAATTAATATTTGGCTTTAAGATTTTATTTAATAATATTATTTTAGCATTTGTATGTGATATTTTATTTTGGATTTACGTATCCGGAGATACGGTATCCTAGTATTTAAGATATGGGTTTTGTGACCTAAACTTTAGTATTTGAACCCAATATCCTTGTGTCAGACTTTGGCAATCTTGAATTAGGTAGTTGAACATAGTTGACCTTATAGTTGACCATAGTTTGACTTTTGACTTAGAGTTGACTAGTTGACCTAGAAATTGACTAGTTTAACTTATTTGCTTTCCAGAACCTTGTATTGATGTTGTATTCCATATCTAGGTCTTCGAGGTACCGTATCAGACATCTGTGAGACTATTTATTAGACTTCAGGCGAGTACATTCTCTGATAGTTTCTTGTTTATGAAATTCTCTATGTTATTTGTATCTAGTGTAGATATCCATGTTTCTTGACACGACAGTTACACAGATTGGTATATCCAGATCTCGTCATGAGATGTTATTCCTTGTATATGGTGTATCTTGTGCAAGTCTTGTTTTATTGATTACCTTGTGCATGTACAGACACTGATTCTCGGAAAGATTTGCTACCTTCTTAGAGAATCCCATGTCATAGCATACCATGGTTCGATCTATTATACCAGTCGGTGGTGGAGAGTATTTTAGTGTAGATATGTGATTATACCCTTCTTGTGCATGTTTTTTTCCTTGTTAGTGTTGATCATACACCGCACGTATGATCTGCCAGGCCATTATACTCTTGTGCAAGTTCCAAAGCCGATCACATGTTAAAGCTAGTACTAACTCACTTAGACATTAGTATTCTTGTTCATTGCCATATTGTTCATTCTTGTATTTATTATAGTATTTCCTTATTGTGTATCTCTTGTATCTATTGTGCATCTTGTATATTTACATCTATTTACTGTTACATAGTTTTTATCATTGATTAGAACTGCTGTTAGAGATGTACTATGCTCCTTTCCTGACTGGATATATTTTTCTCAGATGACACTGAGGACTGGTACCCTACACATTATGGAACTCAGGATGTTGTGGGTTTAGAGTCTGAGACCCTGGTTCAGGAGGGACTTATCCCAACTGAGACAGATGACTCGAGTTTAGTAGTTTCTTAGTATTCTTTTGTACTGGATTTCTCTCCAGCTTATTTGTTAGTACTTCTTTCAGACTAATTGATGTATTATTTTTGACTCATGAGTTGTATATGACTATTATATTCTATATCATATTCGTGATCGTTCCATCTTAGATTCGTGATTGAGTATATTGTTATTATTGGTGGTTCATTATATTGATAGATAGATTATCCAGACAGTGTTCTACCGCCGATTCTGCGGTATAAGCTGGGCGTTGTTTCTGAATTGTACCCTTATACCGAGTACGGGTCATGACAGTAGGAAAGAACTATTCAGACTCTCGAGGATATGCTTCACATTTGTGTTTTATATTTTAGAGGCTCTTGGGGGGATTATCGTCACCTGGTAGAGTTTGCTTACATTAATAGCTACCAGGCCAGTATTGAGATATCACCATTTGAGGCTTTATATGGACGGAGATGTCGTACTCCTTTATCTTGGAATGATATTGGTGAGAGATTCTTGTTCAGACTGAAGATGATTGTCGATGCAACTGAAAGGTGAAGCTCATTATGCATATACTTCGGGTGGCACAGGACAGATAGCGATATTAGACTGATAGCCACTGGAGACCTTTAGAGTTTGAGGTTTAGGTTTTCTTTGTATTGCTTATGATTATCGTATTTTAGGTTGGGTGTTAAGGCTGTGTTTGTTCTTGGTTGGTGATCTGGGGTTCTTGTGAATTTCTCCGATACGGGGCATTATTCGCTTTAGTTGAGGCAGAAAGCTTAGTACATGGTACATCAGAATCTTTGGTATTCTTGTGAGGGTCGATGCAGTGGCCTACAGAATAGACTTTTCACCTGCACTGGAGGGAGTGCATGATGTGTTTCATGTATCGCAGCTGAGATAGTACCTGGAAGATCCTAGTCACGTATTGGATCACTCGAAGATTGAGGCGGGTATGACTCTCAGCTACCCAGGGTAGCCAGTAAAGATTATGGATCACAGGGAGAAGGAGCTGTACAACTAGACGATTTTCATGGTACGGGTTGCGTGGAGGCATCTTTCTCCGGAAGAGTCTACCTGGGAGAGAGAAGCTGAGAGCGCGAGCGATACCATTATCTCTTTGAGCCGTGAGGTATCATTATTTCTTGCTTATTGTGATTGCTTGTTGTAGTATTAGTTCTTTCTTGAATTTTGAGAAAAAAATTTCTAAGGAGAATAGACGTGTCACTACTACATTTCTAGATGAGGGTATTTTAGTCATTTAGTATATCTTTTAATTAGTGATTAAATATTTATATTATGTGCTACTAGTTATTATTTTATGTAGTGCTATTTAATTATTTATTAGTGGACTAGCCTATGTTTATTTAGACTTGTCATTATTGGACCCATTAGATTGTCATAAAATATTGAGCCCAATATTAACTAAGCACATTAGACCATTTCCTTAGTTAATTAAGGAGATTAGCTTAATTGGCATTAGTTTAGAAACTTTCCAATATAGCCCTTCCTAATAATTTCTCATAATTAACTAGTAGGGGTACATTAAAAAATTATTGTTACTTGGGCAAGGGGAAAGAGGGGGCTGGCCACCTATAGAGAGGGTCTCTCTCTCTCTCCTCTTCATTAGTTTATTTTATTTATAACCCCAATTATGTTCTTCCCCAAATTGACCCATCTCTCCACAAATTCGACCCAATTCATACCCATTCCTTTTAAATTTCTTCATCTAAGAAGCATTAGAGCTTGGATTGCAAGGAGCACTTGAAGGAGGGGAAAATTGACAAGGAGATTGTGTCATAATTGTGTCCATTGAGCATTTCAGTAGGAATCCATCTCCCAATAGGTAAATTCTGAATCTACCCCTTAATTTAGACTCTAATTCATGCATTTAACCATTAAGAATTATTCCTTGGCTTAGGGCTACCCTTAGGATCAAGAACTAGTTTCATATGACTTGTATTGTGAAAGTTTCATGGTAATTTGTGTCCAATTAGGGAGAATTTCGAGATTGACACATCAAGTGTATGTCATGAGACCAATTAGATCTAATTAGACTTAGACCGGGGTTGTGGGACTAGATATGTATCCACAATTGGATACGAGTAGAGCGTATTATAGTATCTTGTGATACGGTATGATACGGGGTTCTTTTTGGTGATTTGTATAATTACTCTTTAATTTCTTTTGTACCAAGTTACTTTAGTTGTGTTATGATGTTTATGATATGTATGTATGAGTAATATGGAGATTTGGGAGTTTTGGCATTCCAATTGGATACGTATCATAGAGTATCACACTATGAATGACAAGTGTTTGGTTTAATGCTAATTGTATGTGTGTGTGTGTGTGTGTGTGTGTGTGTAGTATCATAGAGTGTCACACTAGAGTATCATACTATTACACTAGGAATATAGTGTACTAGTGCATATGGGTGCACATGGAATGTGAAAGACTATTCCTATTGGTCCATATGTGCATGGCTCATGTAAGAATATGAACACTATGACTCATATCCCATTTACAATATATATATATATATATATATATATATATATATATATATATATATATATATATATATATATATATATATATATAGGGGTTGTATCTTTGGGTGTTCACGGTAACATTGAATATGGGGTTCTCGAGTTACAGTGTACTGTGTGTGTACACTATAAGAAATTAGAAGAGAGTGACAGTATTGAGGGGTTTCTAAGTGAGTGAGTGAGTAAGTGAGTGTTTGTGTATATAGAGATATGTATATTTTGGAAGAATTGGAAGTGCAGTAAGAAAAGAATTAGGGAAAGCCACTGCATTCACTGTAGGCTCAGGTGTGGCCTGTATATGGGTTTTCATGGGGTAACATTATTTGTGCACTGTCAGGATGGATACCTGGAGACTTGATGGCAACATCAATTAAGCAGTGAGTTGTATTGCTGTATAATTTGGTAGGAAGTGTTAAAAGTCTAGTTGTGTATATTCTTGTATTGGGATGTGAGAAGTATGAATGCTCGAGTGTTGCCAGTCTCTGTGTCATAGTAAGATTTATTGCACATTTGGGCACTAATTTTAGAGAACATCAGTGACAACAAGGTGAATGGAGTGTCAGGTTTGGAGCAGTGAGCTTGTGTTGGGTTGGATTAGAAGGAGTACAAGTGTACACTAATTCCTCAAGTAAACTGTGTTTTCTAATATTTGTGTTATGGGTATTAATTGTTGTTCATGGCAGCAAGTAAGGGGGAGATCTGATTCAAATCTGATGTCATATCAAGTTGAGGTTCACAACATCTGTGCTGCAAGGAAATGCACTTTTGTACTGTAGGTAGTGTAACCCCCTGATTTTTCAGAAATTTTTAATTTGGATTTTTCACAATTTTCTGTAATTTTCTAGAATTTTCAAGAATTTATTTTAGATTCAAATATAATTAAAAATATCCCAAACTTTTATTTTATGTTCTAAATAATAAAATATATTTTCTAGAAGTTTTTGGGAATTTTTTGAGTATTTTTAGTATTTATTGGGAGTTATTTAGGCTAATAACTAATTTTTAGGACTTGTAGAATTTATGGTGCAAGCTCAGGAATATAAAATGGACCCACATTATTTTCTAAGGTTTATAATATTATTATATATTTTCTGGAATTATTTCAGAATTTGTGGAATAATGTTAGTATTTATTTTTAGTTTTATGGCAAAACTAATTTTTTAGAGCTTCTCCTAATTATAGTAGGAAATCTATGAATATAAAATTATCCCAAATATTTTTCTAAGGTTTTTTTGGTTCAAAATATATTTTCTGTAATTTTTCCAGATTTTTATGATTATTTTTAATGTTTATTTTGAGTTATTTAGATTTAAAATGACTTAAATAATGTTTTGATAAAGGCAAATCAAAAATAAATAATATAAATAAAACCATTCAATCAGATTCTGACACATGTCAGCCTATAGATATCCATTCAGCCGCAGGTATATCTATATATATATATATATATATATATATATATATATATATATATATATATATATATAATATAATAACCCTAATTATCTCATTATTTTAGAGAGAGAGAGAGATTTGGGAGAATTATCATCTATGGTTTCTTCATCTTCCAGAAGCCATTGCGCATAGCTTCGGACTCCAAACGAGGCCTAGTTTCTTGTGTTAGAACGATATTGAGGCTAGCTTTCTGATTATATAATTTGTTTTACAAAATTATTAGTATTAAATTCTGGAAAATTTGTAGAGCACAGCATGTCCGAAAATAGACGTGTTTCGATATTTTCGTAATTTCGGGAGAACCCGGAATCAGAATCACGAACCGTTTAAAGTTTCGGAAATCTAATGTCGAGATCATCGACATATATTTTTTCCAGAATTTAATTTGAAATATTTACATACTGTTAATTCTGTAGAACTTCTAGGTTAGAATTTAACCATCGGTGCACAATACAAAATTTGTATGTGCCATAATTCCCAAACGAATTTGAATTCGGATAAGCCGTAAATTCTAGTATGTTTTTGATGCTGAAATCTACAGGAAATCATGCATGAAAGTCGAGTTTGTGTCAGTTGACTTTTTGGTCAACAGATCGCCTCGATTTGCGTGCCATTAGTCTCGAGTTGATAAAATTCAGTTTCTTTGGACAAAATTTAGGAATTAACATAAAAATCAGAATAATAAGATTAAAATAGGATTTTAGAGTAATTATTCCAGAATTAAATAAATTAAAATAAATTATCTTTTGACGTGATAAATTTGTAATACATAGGCTATTTGGACTGTGACTTGGACTCTGATTCATACCAGCAACAGGACCCCAGGCAAGTGTACCTTGCCAAACTATGCAGTATTGTTATATATTTTCCTTGCTTTATTATATTGCTGTGCATGCTTAACCTAGGGCCGTGTGACGTACTTAGCGTCCGATTATAGTCGGGTGCCAACACCGTACGCAGAGTTGTGTATTATCATCTAGACATGGATATTTGTGACCCTCTTTATTCTCGTATTTGTCCTATCAAGTACACTATAACCCAGGACACTTGACACTATTCATGAGACAGAATCTTCCTGAGATATTCATGGTGATTCTGTGTAGGATACATGTTTTATGACATAGACATCATATTCATAGATATTAGATGACTTGCTGCATTAGATATGATCGTGCGTGACATGGACATAGTGCATCATGGACATGAGACGTGTGATTACATTAGGTGGGGAGAGACACAAAGGCTACAGGCTGAGTTTATATATATATAAAACATAGTAAACACATAGTAAACACATAGTAAAATATATAGTAAACACTGCTACCGGCTCCAAGACACAGAGCTTGTAGTGGTCTCAGCCTGAGTTTAGTGATGCTCTCAAATTGCATTTTCACATAGATGGTTATATAGTTTACCCTATTTATTTTATTTACTATTACACTGCATTTTGGCATGTCGATTTATGTACCTTGTTATGTCCCCTGAGGACCTGGATACCGGACTTTGTCCCCAGGACTAGCAGACGAGATCAACCCCGAGTTACACGGGACAGGAGCATTAGCAGAAGATGGAGCAGGAGCAGACACTGGAGCAGTACCAGATCCAGTAGACGATTGATCCCCGAGGGTATCATCTGGGTATAGGCTTTCCCCATACTCGGTATTTGCTGTGGTTATCTTTATTCTTGTATCTTGACAGATGTATCAAACTCATTATCGGGTTATTTTCCCGAGTTTATATCATATTGAGATTGATCTTGCTTTATGATTCTGATATTGTTGTATTCATTTCTGTGGATGAGATTAGTATATCTAGACCATTATTATTGTATTACAGCTTAAGTACGCCCCAATGGATCCATTAAATTGGGTTTGTCCATCGATGTGTGCTGCTGGCCATTGCCACGTGTCTAGTCCCTCGATATTTTAGGACTGGGGCGTGACATGATTTTTGTGGTGGCCCATGCAGGTCGACGACTAAATTGTTCAGTTTCAACTTAGGAACCGAGCAAGCCTGCAATAAGGATAGGATAAGTTTTTGGATCTCATCCACTTGCTTGAATCGTTCTTGACATCAATATCGGATTCGAATTAATTTCTTGACTTGCATCCTACCTTGATTTTCGTGCGCCTCTTATTATTTATTTTGGTTGTTACTCTAAACTTTTTATTATGTGATTGGTAATTAGAACTTGACAGTTTGAGTTAATCTTATAGATGGTGACCTAATGATTACCCCTTAGCTTTGAACCGCATAATTAGTACCCCACCTCGATACAAGTTATCTTTCCTTTCCCTTGAGACTAGTAACATGTCCATTCTCACTATTGACACATGACCTATGAGCACTATGATTAAGACTTAAGATGACCATTACTTACGTAATACCATAGGAGACCCTAATAAGAGTTCTGTTTTATTTAGATGTGCAAGGTTATTTTGCAGGACCCTCTTAAGACTGTCACAGTATTAGTTTAATTCTTATAAGTTGGGTAGTATGCCTCACAACATAGTACCACCTAGCCCTATTGATGAAGTGACTTAGGATGACACAACTTTAGACTTGCATAAGGGACAATATTTATTCAGACGATAGAATTTAGAGGTCCTTGCCCCCATTTGGTCGACTAGCGACATAGACAAGGAGTTGTATGATAACTGTAGAGATTGTAGAGTCTTTTATTATTGTTGCTTATTTTGTTTCTGTTTGTGAACTCGAATTGATTTGTACCTCCCTTCATCATCATCTAGTGTACTTATAATTTTTGTACTACCTTGACTTATGCTACTATATTATAGCCTAGTTTTTGCAAGCTTATTCTTTATCAAGCTTGTTCATGACATATGTGTTATTGGGGCCTGATCAACCCTACTAATACAATTGTCTATTCAGAATCAATGTATTATGGTCTGATCAACCTTAGTGCATTTTGGTTCGCTCTTCACACGACTACTTTACGTGGATTGAGATATATAGTTGACTAGTAGACGCCTGTACTTACCCTCTAGATATGTCTGAACAGATCGTATCGGTTACATAACTGTACTAATACGAGCATGCAAACAAAGGATTACCAAAATAGGATTTCAATCCACAACTGCTTTGACAATTCCCAATTGAATTCTTTAAACGCCTTGATCTCAATACTTCTATTCTATTACGCTGCCCTTGAACTCTTTATTATTGGTCTCCGTCTTCCCTTATTTCGGAAAGACGAAACATCGTGCTTGGTATAAATTGATACACAGAGAATACTAGATATACCCCATAGGCCGATCACATACTTGAGAATTATTCTTCGTAATTAAGGACATATCATATATGATATGATCGGCATTGAAGTTCGAGGATTGAATGACATGAGTAAACATATTAAGGAATATTCTCTTAAGGTATATAGCCTTATGTGATAGATGGGTAAATTCTAAGTTGGGTAGTAGTGCATTGTCAACTCGAGAGGAATTTTTTTTAGATTGTGATCGAGTAAGATTAAATTGGGAGAGGTTCAAGCCATTTTAATTTTGAGAATTTTAGAAGAATGACTAAGATGATGAGGATTAATGAATTGATATTGAGGACCCAATATTTATACCTTAAGTACATGATTTAAACAATGAAGGTAAAATCATCAACTTAAAATTTAGAGGATAAAAAGATAAAATTTCAGACTTGAACAATGGTGGACTACATTTTAATTTTTTTTTCAAGTTGATGATTTGAGTTAAAATAAAAAACTTGATGGTTGGACTACCTATTTGAAATATTAAGGATGTGAATGGAATTTAAGAAGTTGAAGCATACAAAAACTTATAAGTGAAAATAGGAATAATAATGGACTCGAATTACTTCTAGAGGAGATTATGATAATTGGAGATCGTGAGGTAAAATTGATATGCGTATTTAAATCTTGAAGATGATATATGGATTTAATTTAAATTTGAATATGGATAATTTGAAAAAGCGAGAAGAGATAACCATAGGTTGAATTTGATTGGATAAGTGGTCATCTTAACCTAGAAGTGATTACAATGGATATGATTAAGATTTTAATTGTCGCAAGAAGATTGCGATTGACTTGCCTTATGTACACGAAGGATTAACAAATTATGCCTTATTTTAATTTTGAGGACGATATTGTCTTAAGTTGGCTGGATTGTGAAACCCCCTCACCTAAGAAGTAGACCTACTTGGCTTAGATAGTGAGACTAAGGCTAGCTCGAATCCACTTAGGAATAGAATACGACATTTTTTATTTAGTTTTATAACATGGTATCCCTCGGCGCGCCTTACCATTGCTTCGATAATTGGAGCACTTCCCTAGTCACTGCCTTCCTACAAATTCCACACCTTGTCCTAGACATGCCCATCCTCTAATTTTTATCTTTGTGCAATGTTTCAATTATTGGGTGCTTTTATGCAAAAGAGCATTTAGGTGTCCACACTATTGGACATGACACACGAAGAAACCTATTTTCACTCATGTGAATTTCTCCCATGATTTTCGAAATGTGCAACGTGCAACATCGTTCACTCCGTTAAACCTAGCCTTGCATTTTAACCAATACAAATCTTAGACCATCCTTGACTTCTACCATGGCTTAATTTTAATTTCGAGAACGAAATTTTTATAAGTTGGGTAGATTGTAACCCCCTGATTTTTCAGAAATTTTTAATTTGGATTTTTCACAATTTTCTATAATTTTCTAGAATTTTCAAGAATTTATTTTAGATTCAAATATAATTAAAAATATCCCAAACTTTTATTTTATGTTCTAAATAATAAAATATATTTTCTAGAAGTTTTTGGGAATTTTTTGAGTATTTTTAGTATTTATTGGGAGTTATTTAGGCTAATAACTAATTTTTAGGACTTGTAGAATTTATGGTGCAAGCTCAGGAATATAAAATGGACCCACATTATTTTTTAAGGTTTATAATATTATTATATATTTTCTGGAATTATTTCAGAATTTGTGGAATAATGTTAGTATTTATTTTTAGTTTTATGGCAAAACTAATTTTTTAGAGCTTCTCCTAATTATAGTAGGAAATCTATGAATATAAAATTATCCCAAATATTTTTCTAAGGTTTTTTTGGTTCAAAATATATTTTCTATAATTTTTCCAGATTTTTATGATTATTTTTAATGTTTATTTTGAGTTATTTAGATTTAAAACGACTTAAATAATGTTTTGATAAAGGCAAATCAAAAATAAATAATATAAATAAAACCATTCAATCAGATTCTGACACATGTCAGCCTATAGATATCCATTCAGCCGCAGGTATATCTATATATATATATATATATATATATATATATATATATATATATATATATATATATATATATATATATATATATATATAATATAATAACCCTAATTATCTCATTATTTGAGAGAGAGAGAGAGAGATTTGGGAGAATTGTCATCTAGGGTTTCTTCATCTTCCAGAAGCCATTGCGCATAGCTCCGGACTCCAAACGAGGCCTAGTTTCTTGCGTTAGAATGATATTGAGGCTAGATTTCTGATTATATAATTTATTTTACAAAATTATTAGTATTAAATTCTGGAAAATTCGTAGAGCACAGCATGTCCGAAAATAGACGTGTTTCGATGTTTTCGCAATTTCGGGAGAACCCGGAATCAGAATCATGAACCGTTTAAAGTTTCGGAAATCTAATGTCGAGATCATCGACATATATTTTTTTCAAAATTTAATTTGAATTATTTATATACTGTTAATTCTGTAGAACTTCTATGTTAGAATTTAACCATCGGTGCACAATACAAAATTAATATGTGCCATAATTCCCAAACGAATTTGAATTCGGACGAGCCGTAAATTCTAGTATGTTTTTGATGCTGAAATCTACAGGAAATCATGCATAAAAGTCGAGTTTGTGTCGGTTGACTTTTTGGTCAACAGATCGCCTCGATTTGCGTGCCATGAGTCTCGAGTTGATAAAATTCAGTTTCTTTGGACAAAATTTAGGAATTAACATAAAAATTAGAATAATAAGATTAAAATAGGATTTTAGAGTAATTATTCCAGAATTAAATAAATTAAAATAAATTATCTTTTGACGTGATAAATTTGTAATACATAGGCTATTTGGACTGTGACTTGGACTCTGATTCATACCAGCAACAGGACCCCAGGCAAGTGTACCTTGCCAAACTCTGCAGTATTGTTATATATTTTCCTTGCTTTATTATATTGCTGTGCATGCTTAACCTAGGGCCGTGTGACGTACTTAGCGTCCGATTATAGTCGGGTGCCAACACCGTACGCGGAGTTGTGTATTGTCATCTAGACATGGATATTTATGACCCTCTTTATTCTCGTATTTGTCCTATCAAGTACACTATAACCCAGGACACTTGACACTATTCATGAGACAGAATCTTCCTGATATATTCATGGTGATTCTGTGTAGGATACATGTTTTATGACATAGACATCATATTCATAGATATTAGATGACTTGCTGCATTAGATATGATCGTGCGTGACATGGACATGGTACATCATGGACATGAGACGTGTGATTACATTGGGTGGGGAGAGACACACAGGCTACAGGCTGAGTTTATATATATATATAAAACATAGTAAACACATAGTAAACACATAGTAAAATACATAGTAAACACTGCTACCGGCTCCAAGACACAGAGCTTGTAGTGGTCTCAGCCTGAGTTTAGTGATGCTCTCAAATTGCATTTTCACATAGATGGTTATATAGTTTACCCTATTTATTTTATTTACTATTATACTGCATTTTGGCATGTCGATTTATGTACCTTGTTATGTCCCCTGAGGACCTGGATACCGGACTTTGTCCCCAGGACTAGCAGACGAGATCAACCCTGAGTTACACGGGACAGGAGCATTACCAGAAGATGGAGCAGGAGCAGACACTGGAGCAGTACCAGATCCAGTAGACGATTGATCCCCGAGGGTATCATCTGGGTATAGGCTTTCCCCATACTCGGTATTTGCTGTGGTTATCTTTATTCTTGTATCTTAACAGATGTATTAGACTCATTATCGGGTTATTTTCCCGAGTTTATATCATATTAAGATTGATCTTGCTTTATGATTCTGATATTGTTGTATTCATTTCTGTGGATGAGATTAGTATATCTAGACCATTATTATTGTATTACAGCTTAAGTACACCCCCATGGATCCATTAAATTGGGTTTGTCCATCGATGTGTGCTGCTGGCCATTGCCACGTGTCTAGTCCCTCGATATTTTGGGACTGGGGCGTGACAGGTAGACCTGTTATGGACAGAGCTCTAGGCTTGGATATGAACAGATAACTGAGGTTATCAGTGCTAGAAGGGAAGTATTAGCTATTGCAGTAGCACTGCATTGCTGCAAGGTCAAGTTGGGGTGTTGGTGTATCAGAGGAGCTAGAATAGTGATTGAGTGCACACAAGTAAAAGTGTGAGTTTTGAGTGAGGATTGTGCAAGGCAAGTATGTATGAGGTGAGCAATTAAGAGTTTATGTGAGATCCCTGAGAGTATCAGTGGGTGTTATGCATTTAGGTAGGTATCAGTAAGACTAAGTAGGAGATATAGTATAGGTTATATAAAGAATTAACTAGTATAGCTAATACAAGCTAGGGTTTGTTAGTTAGTGACAAATATGGACTAATCAACTTAATGTGGACCTAGAAACTTGTGTATGACTTATGTTTGACTAGTTTGACTAAGGTTGACCTACTTTAGCTAGAGTGACCTAAAAATGGCCTGAAAAAGCATATTTAGTGTATTTTAGCTCATTTATCATTTATTACACCAAGTAACATGATAATCATATATAGGTGTGTGTGACACCAGCGTGGATACTGAGATATACTTCTTGCTCAGGATCACAGGCGAGTATATTCTGTGATAGTTTTTATATTTGATAGCATCTATATTTCATGTATTTAGTATTAAGATATTTGATTCCTGACATGATGGTTTCACGGATTGGTATACGTGGATCCTGGTTATGAGATGTTATTGTTGTGATGACTCAGTAATCGCCGTATAGTGATTCATGATTACTCAGTAATTACCATGATATCTTAGTGATTTTATAGACCGTGATCAAAGTGCATGATATTATAAACCTTGTAGTATGATGTACATGTTATAAAGTGTCGTGATTTGGATCCATGTACTAGACGAGGATTGGGAAAGTATTAGTGGATATGTGATCATACATTATAGCCCGTGATTTAGTGTAGCCTGTAATAGTTAACAGATCATGCTACTCATGCGTTATCACGCTAGCTAACATTTTATATATAGCTTGTGTTAGTCCCAAGCCGATCATATTATCTTACTAATATTTCAAGGAATATTTATATATATTGTTTCCTTTATTTAGTTTATTATATTATTGTTCCTCGCCATATTATTCTTAGTTCTTGCCATTATTTCACTATGATGCTTCTTCTAGTGATATATGCTAGTTCAATTATTTTTATTATTTATTTTTATTGTTATTATTGTTTCATAGTTTTTGTTAATTATTGGAACTGCTATTTGGGTTGTACTTTGTTCCAATCTTGACTGGATATATTTTTTAGATAATTCATTAAAGGACTGGTGTCCTATGCACTATGGGCCACAGGATGGCGAGCCAGTTGAGTTATTACCAGTAAAGCCTGTTGAGTTAGTACCAGCAGTCGATGAGGCATAGCTAGCGTATTCATGATATTTTATATGTCAATTAGACTTTGGCATTGTATTATTATTGGAGATCTTGTGTTGAGATTAGACTTAGACTTGTGATGTATTTGTGTCTTTATTTCTTTCCTTTTATTTCATATCGTGCCATATCTTCCTCTAGTTTGTTATTGTTATTGAGTATTGTTTACCATTATCATATTATCATATTGTCCTCCATTTGGAGTGGAGATAGCATGACAGTTACCTTATATATTATGTGAGATATTTAAATGGTATTGTTGGCCTAGATAGTGCTCTAACGACGATGCTGCGTGTAGATGGACGTACCCACTTACACGTGCCCCTACTCCGGATGCGGGTCGTGACAAATTTTTGTGGTGACCCATATAGGTCTAGAAGTCTTTTATCAACTCAACCTTTGATTCCTTCACATATTCTGTGAAGGATCTTCGTATAGTCTAGACTATTGGTCGTTCTCATAGGAAGGGACATATCATGACCCGACCCGGAATAAGGGAACGAGTAGTGATTAATGCCCAGCCTACGCCGCAGCATCGGAGATAGAACATTGTCAGGGTCAATCATACTATCTATACATCTCATACAATATATATATATGGTACCTGTCAATGTTATCTCAACTCCAAACGGAGGAACAATATGCTATATGATAATGGTAAACTATACTCAATCACAAAATAAAACTAAAGGAGGATGAAAGCAAGATATGGAATAAAAGAGAAAATAAGAGTCACAATACATCAACAAGTCCAAAATAACATATACATGCCATGAGTCAAGAAAGAGACTAATACAATGACCAAAAATAATATAACTAATTCTCCTGAGACACTGGCACTAAGTCTTCCTGCTCTACTGGAGAATCCTCTAATTGCTCGCCGTCTTGTGGCCCGTAATACGTGGGACACTGCTCCACAAGTCAATTATCTAAAAATATATCCAGTCAGGATTGGAGCAAAGTACATACCTCTGAAAGTAGTTCCAAATACATAATCGAGCATATATATAATAGATAATAGAAAGAATACAAGATAACTAGCCATAAGAATGGAATAAACTAGAGTGAACAGGAAATGTACTAGAATGGAGAACAGGCAATACGAATAACTATAATTTAAATAGAAAATAAATAAAACTAGCTAATGTGCAATAGAGTACAAGTTTATTATATGATCGGTTTGGGTTGAACACGACTGCAATATGGTAACACGATTACACGTGTAAAATATAATCGACATGTACACGAATACACTTGGACTTGATCACATAACCATCTTCTACTCCCCTATCCTCAACCAATACTAATGGATCCAATCATGACACGTTACGAATATGAATATAAGCACACTGAACACGAGTAGTGGGTAAACACAAAGTATATGATAATCAATACCCGATACACACAATAAAATACATGTGGAGGAGTATCCGCTGAATACGATAAGGTGATAACATCTCCTAACAGGATCCATTTAGTACTAGTCCTTGTATCCACTGTGTCAAAATCAAGTAAATTGTTCTAGAATATGCGATATATACAATATCATGAAATAAAAACTAACAAAGGGATATACTTGTCTCTGGTCTTGAGCAAAGGATGTCTCTCGATGCCCAAGCTGGTGTCACATAGTCCTATTTAGGAAATAATAAGTTAAATGGGGTAATGAATGATAAATTGATAAAATGAACTAAAACATGATATTTTAAGTCAAGGTGACTGGAAAAATAATATTAAGCTCATACTATACACTAACTAGTGTCCATATATATGCTATCTCATCTCATACTAGGTAACATGTATATATATAGTATACTAGATATGACTAACCTTCCATAACCCTCTAACTTAATAATAGATGCATAAAAACTAACATAACATCTAGCACTCTAGTTAACTAACTGACATCTTTTACTAATTAGTAACAGATGTCAAAACTTACTCACAACTGCCAACTACACCTAACTTCTCTGACTGGACACTAACCAACCATCACTAGCATAGCAGGTATACCCAAAGTTTAAAACTTGGCCCTACCCAAGCTCGAGTATGCCCTGCCTCGCTTATCCTAGTATCAAAATTGATACCCATATGTTGTGGGACTGTTGCAGTTGCAACATCCCTCCTATCTTGCCAACTGATACTCTATATAATTTCTAACTCGACTCTATAAGACTTGCTAACTAACTGACACTAATAATATCTTGGCTTCAGGTATCAACCCCTATACCACCATATACACGTACAATACCAAGTCACTGAACTCAAACTTACTGATACCCTGCTCGAGTCCCAGTATTAAACTGAGCACTAACACTAACATCACTTGCCTAAATTAATACCTTACATACTACACTCACAACCACTACCAACTCTAGCTTACTTACACATATACCCCCCTCTCACTCAACTGCCCCCAACTCTTGTTGATCCTCCATGTTAACACCACCAAGACAAATCTACTTGGACACAAGATCCAAATATCTGAATCCCAAAGCCTACATCACTTCCTACCAATGAGTAGATACCCAACTACACCTATCATAACAGTGCCAAAGGCAATGTCCACTGCTACTGCTACTCTCTTCATATTCCGCATAACCATCAACTGCCCCCTATAGTAACTACCCATGCACACATCAGCAAGAGAATTTGCTACCAGTCTTCAATCACACTACAAGTGAACCCAACTTCTCATCTGCACAGAATAGCACTTACTCGACTGTGCATCAACACAGTTGCTACCAACTATATCAAGCAGTGACACATTGTCCATAATTTATGCTGCTGTAGTATGTTGTGCCCAGAATAGGTACAGTTTCTCCCCCTTCTTACTCGAGTAACATACTTCCTTCTTACTCGAGCAACATACTTGCTTCTCCATATACATAAATACTTAATGTCATATACTTATGTATATCACATATTAGAGACATTAAAACAAACACCTAGAGTGTGTATTTGAGAAAATTCATGATATACATCCAACTGAGAAGCCACTAATCCAATTTCTCTATAATAATTATCTATATATATATAATACATCATAATATAACTAAAATAACTTTTTAAAATGAGAATCGAAAAGTAATTGTACAAAATACCAAAAATTGAGCTCTGTATCACACGATATCACACCGTATCATGATACGACCTCCTCGTATCCAATTATGGACACGTACCTAGTCCCATAATCCCGATCTAAGTCTAATTAGATCTAATTGGTCTCATGACATACAATTGATGTGTCAATCTCGTATTTCCCCAAAGCACACACAACTTAACACCTAGAATTCATAATATATAACTAATTGATCTAGAATTTGTTCCCATAGGTAGTCCTATGCCATGGGGTGATTGTTAAGGGTTAAATGCATGATTTAGAAGCTACAATAAAGAGGAATTCAGAAATTATCAATTGGGAGATGATTTTCTAATGAATTGTTCCTACGGATATGACCCGGACACGATCTCTCCACCAAAGCCCCTTCTTCTTGTGCTTCTTGCTTCTCCAAGCTCCAAAGATCCTTGAGTGATAGGAATGAGAGGGAATAGAAGTAAATTGATAGATAATTTGATGAAAGAAATTATTGAAAATTGGGGATCTAATTTTTAGATCTAAAATGAATGCAAATGAGAGGAGTGAGAGAGGAGAGCCCCCCTCTACAAGTCTAACTATTGGACTAGCCTCCTAACCAAAATTAAATAATACAAGTCACAAATAATTTATATCTCACTAATAATTAAATAATTAATACAATTATCAAATAAATACTATAACACACTAATATTAATATTTATTCCTAAAATTATTTACCCATGCCAAATTACCAAACTATCCCTAGTTAAAAAAGTGAGGGTGATAATCCTATCCAGCGTAGAAAAAATTCGTCCTCAAAATTTAAGGAAGAAACAAACTACCAAAGAAATCAATACAAGCAAGAAAGAATTATACCGCATGGCTCAAACAGATAAGGATATCACTCGCGCATCTCGGCCTCTCGCTCCGAGGTACCCTCTCCTGGCGAGTGATGCCTCCATGCAAAGTGTACCAAAGTAATTTTTTGGTTCTGCAGCACCTTCTTCCTGCGATCCAGAATCTCTAGGGGCTACTCTGGGTAGCTGAGAGTCGGACCTACCTCAATCTTTGAGTGATCTAGTATATGGATAGGATCTGCCATGTACCGTCATAGCTGCGACACATGGAACACATTATGCACTCCCACTAGTGTAGGTGGCAAGTCTAGTCGGTAGTCCACTACACCGACCCTCCCTAGAACACCGAAGGGTCCATTGTACTGTAGAATAAGCTTCCCTCCTCTACTAAAGTGAATCGAGCCCCATATCGGAGAAATCCTCTACCTAAAATAAGGCAAACACAATCATCACAACTAAAATTTATACCTCAAACTCTAACGGTCTCCGGTGGCTATCGGCCTAATATCGAAGTTTGTCATGTGACACTCGAAGTCTATCTCTGATAAGTTTTACCTTCTCAGCTGCATCCATGGCCATATTCGGTCCCAATGATGCTCGTTCACCAACATCTTCCCATGATAACGGAGTGCGATATCTTCGTCCATACAATGCCTCAAATGGTAACATCTCGATACTAGCCTGGTAGCTGATGATGTTATAAGCAAACTGTACCAAGTGAAGGTGTTCCTCCCATGAGCCTCCAAAATCTAAAACACAGGTACATAGCATATCCTCGAGAGTATGGATAGTTCTCACTGACTGTCCGTCTATCTGGGGGTGATATGCGGTACTAAACTTGAGCTGGGTGCCCAAGCTAGCCTACAAACTCCTCTAAAAGTAGGATATGAATCGACTATCATGATCTGAGACTATGCTCACAGGAACTCCATGCAATCTGACTATTTGTCACACATACATCTCTGCGAGCTTCTCCATAGACGTACCCACTTTGAATGGCAAAAAGTGGGCCAATTTGGTCAACATGTCTACGATGACCCAAATCTCGTCTTTTTCTTCTGAAGAATGCGAAAGCCCTGATACAAAATCTATCGTCACATGCTCCCACTTCTACTCTAGAATGGGTAAAGGTTGAAGTAATACACCTGGCCTCTGTTTCTCCGCCTTTACCTGCTGGCATACTAGACATCTGTATATGAAGCTCGCCACCCCCCCCGCTTCATACATACCACCAAACATGCTCTCTCATGTCTCTTTACATCTTGTTGGCACCTAGTTACATAGAGTACTGAGATCGATGCGCCTGATGCTCCTCTCGGCACACACAATCTAGTGCCGTGCCGCAACGCTCCTCTCGATACACACAATCTGGTACCGTGCCACAATGATCCATCCTCTGCAATACTAAAATCCTCTGTCAATCCCATCCGGACCTGTGCTTTGATGCTCCTAAGAGACTCATCCTCGAACTGTGTGGCCCTGATCTGGTCTAACAACTCTGACTATACCTGGAGTCCCCATATCTGTGTCATAACTCCAGGAACTAACACCTTAAAACCCAAGCTATCCAAATTGGCCAACAAGTGTTTATCTTACTTCAAGTACATAGCCACTGGATACCAGCTCAAGGCATCCGCGACTACATTGGCCTTCCCTAGATGATACTATAAAGAAATATCGAAGTCCTTCGTCAACTCCAACTACCGCCTCTGCCTCATGTTTAGCTCTTTTTGTGTAAACACATATTTCAAGATCCTTTGGTTTATGAAGATCTTTACCCGCTCTCCATACAAGTAGTGCTTCCATAGTTTAAGAGCAAAGATAATTGCTGCCAACTCCAAGTCATGGGTAGGGTAATTTTTCTCATGCGGGCGTAATTGCTTGGAAGCATAACCAATCACCTTTCTGTTATGTTGTAACAAACAACCCAACCCCTTACCTGAAGCATCACTATATATGGAAAATCCTGCTGTCCCAGATAGCAACATCAATATTGAAGCTGTAGTCAACCTTTTCTTCAGCTCCTCAAAAGCAGCCTGACTCTCCTCAGTCCAGACAAACTCTATGTCCTTCCTGGTTAGCCTAGTCATCGACTCTGCAATCTTGGGGAAATTCTGAACAAATCTCCGATAATAGCCTACCAAACTAAGAAAGATCATAATTTATACCACTGAACTTGGGGTAGACCATAACTCAACTGCTGATATCTTCTTCGGGTGCACTGAGATTTTGTCTCATATAATCACATCCCCGAGGAATTCAACCTTATCAAGAAAGAATTCACAATTTGAAAGATTGCTATAAAGTTTCTCCTTCCTAAGAGTCTCCAGAACTATCCTCAGTTGCTTCTCATGCTCCTCCGGGGTCTTCAAATATATCAATATATCATCAATGATGACCACAACAAAATAATCCAGGTACTGATGAAATAGCTTATTCATCAGGTTCATGAATACTTTTGGGGTATTGGTCAACCTAAACGACATCACCAAGAACTCGAACTGCCCATACCGAGTCCTGAAAGCTGTCTTCAGAATATCTTCCTTCTTCACTTTCACCTGGTGGTACCCTGACCTCAAGTCTATCTTTGAGAATACCTTTGCTCCGTTCAACTGATCAAACAAATCGTCAATCCACGACAATGGATATTTATTCTTGATAGTAAGATTATTGAGTTCCTTCTAGTTAATATACATACATACTGACCCATCCTTCTTCGGTACGAATAATATCAAAGCACCCCATGGTGATCCACTGGACCGGATGAAGCCTTTGTCCAGTAAACCATCCACCTACTTCTTTAACTCCTTCAGCTTGTTGTTGTTCACCCTATAGATGTGCTGTGACATTGGCTCTGCGCCTGGCACCAAGTCTATAAAGAACTCCATATCTCGGTCTGGTGGCAACCCTGATAACTCCTCCGAAAAGACATCTATATACTCTCCAATCAAAGATGTGGCGACTCTTGTTCTTCTACCATAGCTCCACAGAAGGCTCATTCACTCTGTTCTGCTTCTCCTCTGATGAACTCAAATTCTGGTTCTCTTGGCGGCTGAAATAAAATTTTGCCTCCACGATAATCGATACTAGCATGGTGCCTACTCAACCAATCCATCTCGAGTACTATGTCGTAACTCAAAGTGGCATTACTGGTAGACACACGCTCAACTCTCGGCCTCCCAAAAAAAACTCTTCGATCCTTGTGTAAACCCCCTGATTTTTTCAAAAAATTTTAATTTGGATTTTTTACAATTTTCTGTAATTTTTTGGGATTTTTCTGTAATTAAAACCTAGGTATTTGGTAATTAAATGATTTTTAGTTACTGTTAAATAATATTAAAATATTATAGAAATAATATTTTATGGTGTAAAATGAAAAACCGGACATAGGGTAATTTTTTGTGAATATATTGGACTCCGAAAGCATTTTTAAAGCCCTAAAAACTATTAAATAAATAAACCAATTAAACCCTAAAATAAACCGGGTTTATTTGAAATAAACCAAAATAACTCAGACCCGGTTCAACTGAACCGAACCCAGACTTATCGGGTCGGGTCGGATCTAAACCCGACCCGAAACCCGCAGACCCAAACCCATACTTAAACGATAGCGGATCGGGCCGGATTCCTATTGAACCCGACCGCGGACCGGACCCGAAATCCTAATTCCGAAACCCTAACGGAAATACTGTTCCGGCCTATAAATGTGCCTCGTGATCCGCGCCGCCGCCGCCGCAAACCCTCTCTCTCCTCTCACCGCCGCCCGTAGCCAGCCCGGTCGCCTGAACCCTAATCCCTAGTCATCCTCCTCCAATTTTTCCCCCCGACTACCGCCTGACCTCGAATCTCCACCCCCTGTCCACATCTCCTCCGCATAGCCACGCTCCGCCCTAGTCAACCAGCCACCGCCTCCCTGCCCTCCTCTTTCCTCCGCCTGCCCCGCAAACCACCACCACCATCGTCTCTATTCACCTTACGCCGGAACTGAACCACCAATCTTCCTCTTCCCTCCGCCTGAGGACCCCGCCGCAGTCGTCTATTCCGGCCACCCTGCCTCCTTCCTTCGCCACGACCCGGCGCCCAGACCCTCGACCTGCCCTATAAAAAGCCCTAACCCTTTTCTTCTCCGGCCACTCATTTTCCTCCCCCTCCTCCGTCTTCTCCAGCGAGCTCCATCTCCACGCCTTCGTCAGCCTTCCTCTTCCGCCGCCCGACGAACTCCCTCGAGCTCTCCCCTGAGCCGCCTCCCTCCCTGGAGCAGACCCCGCACCCGATCTCCGCCCAAAGATGACGATCCCCTCGTCGTCTTCCTCCCGAGCAGGCACTCCCCGGCCGCCCCGACCACAGCCACCCTTCGACGAGTCTCCGGCAGCACTCGAATCCTAAACTGTCACGACCCGCACCCGAAAATCGGGCATGAGCCGTGGGTACGTCCAGCCTACGCCACAGAATCGGCGGTAGAACGCTGTAAAGGTCCGTTCTAGGTCAACCAACTATCTAGATAACTCACAGAAAAATCCGGCATGACCTCTCCAAAAGGAGGGCAAAACCACGCAATATATATATGTGAATAAAATCCTCTCCAACAGGAGGGCAACCACGCAATATATATATGACAATAATCTCAATCACAAAACTAGAGGAAGAATATAAGCACGATATGATATAAACCAGAAACAGAACCAAGAGAGCAAGGCAAACCAAAATAATACAGTCCAAGTCTACAAATAGCTACAACATCTCAAGCAACAAAAGAATAAGTACAGTCATCCAAAATACAAACCACTAAAAAACCCAGGAAACCCACCTAGCTAACTAGGGTGCTATAGGCGTCTCCTCGGTGCACTCCTCCTCGATCACGGGGTCACAACAGTCGTCAATACCAGGCCCGTAGAACGTAGGGCAATAGTCCTCAGGATCCTCTGGAAAAAATATGCCCAGTCAGGACTGGAGCGAAGTACATAACTCTGAAAGTAACTCCAAATACATGGTAAGGTGTATATGACGAGCAATAGAAAAGTAATCAAGATGCACAGGAAATAAATATATGCTAGAGCACAATAAGTAGCTGCAATGTAAACTGGAGAATAATACAAGTAGTGAAAAAGTAACTGCAGGTGAGAAACATGAATACTAGCTAAGTGCCTTGAGCACAAGTTTGTTATATGATCGGCGTAGGTTGCACATGAAGAACACTACGATAACTCCGTTATGCGTGAGTTCCATAACCGATATACACATGAATACTGTTTGGCTTTGATCATATAACCAACTCACTACTCCCCTCCCCCACTAATACCATTGGATCCAACCACAACACGCTACGTACATGATAATAGCTCGCGCACACGAAGGTGAGAGCACAAGAAGCACATGATAGCACATGATAATCAATACCCGAAGCACATGATGAAATACACGTGATAGAGTACCCGCTGAACACGGTAAGGGGGATAGCACCTCATGACGGGATCCACTAGTACCAGCTCGTGTAATAAAGTGTCAGAATCAAGTATTACAGTTCTAGAACAGGTGATATAAATGCTATCATAAAATGGAAACTATCAGAGGTAGGTACTCGCTTGATGTCCTGAGCAACTGATGAGGATCGAGGTCCGGACCGGTATCGCAGAGACCTAATACGAAAAGCAGAATTAAACAGGGTTTTAAGTATTTAAACTGATATAAAATAATTAAAAACAGGCTTCTAGGGCTATTCTAGGTCGAACGGGTCAAACCGGTGAAAATCGGGTCAAAAAGTCAACCCGGGGTCCAAAAAGTCAACTCTAGGTCAAAACTAGGTCAAACGTTGACTTTTACGGTCAACGGGGACAATTATGGTCAAATCTAGGTCAAACTAGGGTGCCCCTGAAATTCTAGGTTAAACTGAGCTCATAAAGCTACTAAACTCACAAACTCGCCTAATCGAGATACCGGGATACCCTCGGTATACGATACCTCGCCCTAGGCCACGCACCCCGCCTAAACCCGCTAAAACCTATGCTAGCACGCGTAATTATATATATATAAACATATAAAAATCACTCCCAAGCATTTCCTAGGCTAATGCTCAAATACCCCGCTCGAAACTCAATACCTTGAATATCTCAAGGTATCGAGATACCTCGGTATCTCAAGGTATTGAGGTTTCGCCCTAAGGCCCTCTAACTAGCTATCTAGCTATTAATTATGCACCTAGTTATTAATCTAGGCTAGAAAATATATATATATATCACATTTATATATATCTAAGTATCTATATACATATATATATAGATATCCACACACATATGCATATACCCATATACCTTACCTATACATAAATATATATTACTATACTATCTAGATATCTCTAGGTATTCATATAACTATATGTATATAGATATATATATACCTTAGGTAGATAACTACCTATCTACCTATGTATTACTTATCTAGTATCTATCTATCTAAATACCTAACTATCTATCTATTAACTATCTTATCTATGTATCTAATAACTTATCTATCTATAATACTAATATCTATATAGTTATCTACTCATCTATATATCCATCTAACTAATACTCTAACTATTATCTATCTATCCATTAGTCTATCTAGTTAACTATTAAACCAACTACCTCCCTACGAATGTTGCTGCTGCTCTAGCGCTGCGTACTGCTACTGTTGACCTTGCATATTGCTGCTGCCGCTGCTCCTACATGCTGATGCTGCTGCCCATGCTGCTGCTACTGCTGAGCAGCATGCTGCTGCTGCTGCAGCTGCTGTGCACTGCACAGCAGCGCGCTATGCGCTGCGGCCTCGCTGCCCCGCTGCTGCATGCTCCCTTTACTGCTGCTGCTGCTGTGCTGTGTCCCCGCTGCGCTGCTGCTACTTGCTGTTTCAGGCAGTGGCTGAACCCCCCTCCAATCCACAACACACACACACCTACATACAAATATATACATAGCTATATATATGTAAACATCTATATTAATATATATACACACATACAAATATATATATATATACATATCAATACACACACACTCTAAGATATATATATATACACATACACATTCAATTATATATATACATATGCACACACAAGCACACTTACACATATACACATATATATATACACATAGACATATACATATACAAGTACATAAATATAAATACACACATATATATATAAATATATATACATAAACACACATACATATATATAAATATATATATATATAGACACATATCAATACAAACACAACCACGCACACAACACTCAAACCACACGCCCTACTCACGCCCAACGACCCCGACACTCACCAATACCCTAAAATATATAAAATATAGCTCGAAACCTCTAGCACACACTCCCCGATACTAACCCAATGCACGCACAAAGCCGAAACGAGAAAACCAAGTCGAAATGGCCGTTCGGTCATTTCGACGAATACGTGGTGCGCGGCTTGGAAAACCTCCTGAAACGCACACCAAACAAACTCGGAATCGGCCCAAAATTTACCCACGCGCTCTACACGATGTCTAGATCCTAGAAAATGTGCTCCCACATCGATTCTAGGCCGGTGGCAGAAACCCACACGCACTTAGAATCGGCGACGACGAAAAGCCCCAATTTCGCCCGAAACGCCCGTTTCTCCGCGACACGGCTTCCCGTGTCCGAACGAAGACACACACTTACCCTCTGGACACCTGACAACGTCTACCTAGGTCCATCTAACCTAGGGCATCACCCAAAATTGGGCCAAATTCGGATTCCATCCGAATTCGACACAAAACCTAATGTCAAAGTCTCTAAACTCACCCAAACTAGTTCCAACTTCCTCCTACGGGTAGGGTTAGGGTCTAGGAGGGTTCTACAACACTAATTACACTACACAAAAATAATTAGGAAGGGAAAAGTTAGGTTTTACCTCTTGGGAGTTGGAATCCCAAGGCCAAAGTCTCCGATCTACTCCAAATCACCTCCCTCAAGCTCCAAGCCACCAATTCTAGCTCTCACACTAGATCTAAGCTCCTCACACCTAGGTTAGAGAAAATGCAAGGTGAGGGTTAGCTTAAGGAAGAAGGAATGAAAGAAAGAACGAAGAAAAGTGGAAGAAAACTTACTTTGGAGGAAGAAGGAGAAGAAAGAAGAAGTGGAGAAGAAGAAGAAGTGAAGAAGAAGAAGAAGTAGAAGAAGTGGAATGCAAGGAGGGGGCTGCTGCTGGAATTCCACGGGTGGGGGTAGGTAGGGCCGGCCAAGTGAATTAAAGGGGATTCCACTAAGTCCAAATGACCAAAATGCCCTCCCGTAACTCGGTTTTGGGTTTCGGGTCTCCAAATGCACTCAAACTAGCTCCAAATCTCTCCAACTAACCTCCTAAAAATAAAATAATAAATCTAAGCCCCAAAATAATTCTCACAAGGGTGTGGGCTGGGTCGGACATGGGTCCACTAGGGTCTGACATGGGTCCAGGCTAGCCAAAACCCTAAAACAATCATTAAAAAAAATAATACAATCACTATTTAAATATAAATATAATTAATTAAATATAATTCACAATTTATAAAATAAAAAATAAAAAATAACCCTATTTTCTAGAATTGGGCAGTGACAAGCCTACCCTCCTTAAAATAATTTTGTCCTCGAAATTAAAAGACGAAACTAGGACAGGAATGCAAAGAAAGAACCATACCTCAGGGCTCGAAGAGATAAGGGTACCGCTCGCGCATTTCATCCTCCCTCTCCCAGGTCGACTCTCCTGGAGAGTGATGCCTCCACGCGACGCGAACCAAGGGAATAGTCTGGTTCCTCAACACCTTCTCTCGCCGATCCAGAATCTCCACCGGCTGCTCCGGATAGCTAAGAGTAGGGCCCACTGCGATCTCCGAGTGATCCAATACGTGACTGGGATCCGCCACGTACCGTCTCAACTGCGACACGTGGAACACATCATGAACTCCCTCCAGCGTAGGCGGCAACTCAAGCCTATACGCCACGGCGCCGACCCTCTCAAAAACACGGAAGGGTCCGACGAAACATGGGCTAAGCTTCCCGCCTCCACCGAAGCGAATAGTGCCCCGCGTCGGAGAAATCCTCAGGAACACCAGATCTCCAACCTAGCACAAACAAGGTCTCTGCACTTAGTCTAAAACAAGCAATCACAAACAAACACAAGAACAAAATCTAGATTCTAAGCTATACCTCAAACTCCAAAGGTCTCCGGTGGCTATCGGCCCAATGCCGCTGCCTGTCCTGCGCCACCCGAAGTCTATCTCTAATAAGCTTGACCTTCTCCGCTGCATCGACCACCATCTCCGGGCCAAGCAAAGCTCTCTCACCTACATCATCCCATGATAACGGAGTGCGACACCTCCGTCCATACAACGCCTCAAAAGGTGACATCTCGATACTGGCTTGGTAGCTGTTGTTGTAAGCAAACTCTACCAAGTGCAAGTGATCCTTCCAAGAGCCTCTGAAATTCAAAACACTGGTCCGAAGCATGTCCTCAAGTGTCTGAATGGTCCTCTCTGACTGACCATCCGTCTGCGGGTGATACGCACTACTAAACTTGAGCTGGGTGCCCAAGTTAGCCTGCAGACTCCTCCAGAAATGCGAGGTAAAGCGACTGTCCTGATCTGATACTATGCTCACTGGAACTCCATACAGTCTGACTATCTGGCGCACATACATCTCTGCTAGTCTCTCTGTAGACGTACCCACTTTGAATGGTAGAAAGTGGGCCAATTTGGTCAACCTGTCCACGATGACCCAAATCGTATCTTTCCCGCCTGGAGAACGGGGAAGTCCAGAAACAAAATCCATTATCACATGCTCCCATTTCCACTCCGGAATGGGTAGCGGCTGGAGTAATCCTCCTGGCCTCTGCCTCTCCGCCTTCACCTGCTGGCACACTAAGCATCGGGATACGAAGCGTGCTACCCCTCGCTTCATCCCGTACCACCATACATGCTGTCTCGGATCTCTATACATCTTGTTGGCACCGCGATGCATAAAGTACTGGGATCGATGCGCCTCCTGGAGAACCTCCTCGCGCAATGACCCACTCGGCACACACAACCTGGTACCGTGCCGCAATGAACCATCATCAGCAATGGTGAAGTCGTCTGCTAAACCCATCTGAACCTGCTCCCTGATGCTCCTCAGGGACTCATCCTTAAACTGTGTAGCCCTGATCTGGTCTACCAACTCTGACTGAATCTGCAGTCCCCAAATCTGCATCTCAACTCCAGGCACTATCACCTCAATGCCCAAGCTCTCTAGATCTGCCAGAAGATAATGATCTGTAGTCAGGCACATAGCTACCGGATACCTGCTCAATGCATCCGTAACTACGTTCGCCTTCCCTGGATGATACTGCAATGATATGTCGAAGTCTTTCATCAACTCCAACCATCTCCTCTGCCTCATGTTCAGCTCTTTTTGGGTAAACACATAATTCAAGCTCTTGTGGTCTGTGAAGATCTCCACACGCTCTCCGTATAAATAGTGTTTCCACAACTTCGAAGCAAAAATGACCGCTGCCAACTCCAAATCGTGGGTAGGGTAATTCTTCTCATGAGGACGTAATTGCCTGGAAGCATAGGCAATCACCCTCCCATTCTGCTGCAACACACAACCCAGTCCCTTCCCCGATGCATCACTATAGATAGTGAATCCTCCAGAACCTGATGACAACGTCAACACTGGAGCTGTCATCAACCTCCTCTTCAGCTCATCAAAGGCGATCTGGCACTCCTCTGACCAAACAAACTCCACGTCCTTCCGGGTCAGCCTGGACAACGGCTCTGCAATCCGGGAAAAATCCTGAACAAATCTCCTGTAGTAGCCTGCCAGTCCCAAGAAACTTCTGACCTCGGCTACTGAACTCGGAGCACTCCATGCCTCAACTGCCACGATCTTTCTCGGATCCACCGAGATACCCTCTCCAGTCACCACATGACCAAGGAATTCAACCTTGTCAAGGAAGAACTCACACTTCGAAAGCTTTCCGTAAAGCTCCTCCTTCCTGAGAGTCTCCAGTACTATCCTCAGATGCTCCTCTGGGGTCTTCGAATACACCAAGATATCATCTATAAACACCACCACAAACCTGTCCAGATGCTGATGGAACACCTTGTTCATCAGATTCATGAACACTGCCGGGGCATTAGTCAACCCAAACGGCATCACCAAGAACTCATACTGTCCATATCTGGTCCGAAAAGCTGTCTTCAAAATATCCTCCTTCCTGACTTGCACCTGGTGGTAGCCTGTCCTCAGATCAATCCTGGAAAACACCCTCGCTCTGCTCAACTGGTCAAAAAGATCATCAATACGCGGCAGCGGATACTTGTTCTTGATTGTGAGGCTGTTCAGAGCCCTGTAGTCGATACACATCCGTATCGACCCATCCTTCTTCGACACAAAAAGTACCGGAGCACCCCACGGAGAAGAACTAGATCGGATAAATCCCTTGTCCTGAAGCTCATCCACCTGCTTCTTCAACTCTATCAGCTCACTATTGCTGACTCTATAGACGTGCTGGGATATCGGCTCCGCGCCTGGCACCAAGTCTATAGAGAACTCCACATCTCTGTCCGGGGGTAACCCTGGCAACTCCTCCGGAAAGACATCCATATACTCCTCTATCAGTGGATGTAGCGACCTCGGCTCTACCACCAGGGCTCCGCAGAAGACTCCCTCGGTCTGCTCCGCTGCTCCTCTGGCAAACTGAAACTCTGGCTTACCTGGCGGACTAAACAAAACTCTGTCTCCACGACAATCTATACTAGCACAATGCGTACTCAACCAATCCATCCCGAGTACAATATCGTAGCTCGGAAGTGGCATTACGAGTAGGCACACACTCAACTCCCGGCCTCCCAAGGTAACTCTCCGGTCTCTGCAAACATCACGGACTAGGATGATACCACCCCCGGTCGTGATCTTGCAGAGTCTAGCTAAAGGTTCAGCAACAAGATAGTGTCTAACAGCAAAAGATACAGACACAAAGCTATGGGAAGCACCGAAATCAAATAAAGCAAGTGCTGGAATGGAATCAAGGAGAACAGAACCTGAGATAACGTCACCAACTGGCTCGACCTCGTCCACTGTCAGGGTAAAAGCTCGCCCCTGCTGTCCTTCTCGGTGCTGCTGCTGGTGCTGGGCGAACCTCTGCTGCTGAGTCTGCAAAGGCTGACCTCTCTGCTGCGCTGCAGGTGCTCTGGCTGGTGCCCTCTGAGTGGCTCCTCCGCCCTGAGCTGTACGGGCAAGCGCTGAAGGACAATCCTTCAGCTGGTGGTCTGCGGTGCCACACAATAAACATCTGCCCAGCCTCTTTCTGCATATGTCCCATCCGTGCCCTGGCTTCCTACAGAAAGGGCAAACGATGGGCTGCCTCTGGCCCTGCTGCTGACCCTGCCTCTGCTGCTGGGGCTCCTGCCGGAAGGGCGCCCGACCCTGACCCTGGTGCTGCTGGGTCAGCTGGAATGGCCTCTTGGCCGGGCCTGCACTGCTGCCTGCTCCGGAAGTGTCTCTGCCCCTCTTCGTCTTCATCTCCAAATCATCCTCAGCCCTCTGAGCATCGTTAACAATCTGCTCGAAGGTCGCCTCGTGGTCGCTCCTAGTAAAGGACTTGACCGCCATGACTAAGCCCTTGCGAAACTTCCGCGCCTTCGCTGCCTCTGACAACCCCTCAACAAATCTGCCCAGACGGCAGAACTCCGCTGCATACTTATCCACTAGCATACTCCCCTGGACGAGCGCCTCGAACTGACTCTCTAAGGCACTGAGAGCCACGTCCGGGAAGAACTTCTCCTTGAAAAGCTTCTTGAAAGCCTCCCAAGTCAATCCCGGAGCTGCTATCCGCGTATCCGTGCGGAACCAAGTAAGGGCAAGGTCGAACATCTGGCTGCCCGCTGCCTCTATCTGCATGTTGGCTGGGATCATCGCCAGCCGAAAGATGCCCTCTATATGCTCGATCCAGTCGTCGGCATACAGGATCCCCTCTGTGCCACGGAACTCCTTAGGCCGCATCCTCTGAAAATTGATGATAGTACCCGGCCTAGGATACTGAGCCTGCTCTGGCTGTGGCTGGATCTGAGCCACTCTGTCGACCGCTGTCAAAGCCACCTGATGAGCATTCTCAATGCCCATCCTCAAAACATCTGCCTGGCGGTGCTGCGCATCCATCATCTCTCGGAAGAATGCGATTAACTGCGTAGCATCTACTGGCGCAGGCGGTGGTGGAGGAGGTACCACCGGGACAACTGGGGTGGCTCTCGAATCAATGGGAGTCAGGGGATCTCCGAGAGAAACTGAAGCTCCCTCAACCGCAGGAGTGGCGAGTGGAGCGGTAGTGGCTGCTGGAAGTCGAGCAGGTCGAGAGGTGGCAGACCTCTCGGTGGCAGCTGCTGGGGCGGTGCGCTGAGATCTGGTCTTCGGAGGCATCCTGAACATAGATCAAAAGAAGTCAATATAGTGCAAGAAACGATAACATCAATGAAGGACAATAATATTGCAAAAGAAAACAATTTTGGAAAAATTAAAGATAGCAAAAGGAAGTAGGAAGGGTCCTAGTTGTGATTGAGCACACTCTCTCTCAGCCTATCTCCTATATCCTATTGCAGGTAACCCTAAAAGCAGAGACCTGCATGGGCCACCACCAAAAACGTGTCACGACCCGCACCAGAAAATCGGGCATGAGCCGTGGGTACGTCCAGCCTACGCCGCAGAATCGGCGGTAGAACGCTGTAAAGGTCCGTTCTAGGTCAACCAACTATCTAGATAACTCACAGAAAAATCCGGCATGGCCTCTCCAAAAGGAGGGCAAAACCACGCAATATATATATGTGAATAAAATCCTCTCCAACAGGAGGGCAACTACGCAATATATATATGACAATAATCTCAATCACAAAACTAGAGGAAGAATATAAGCACGATATGATATAAACCAGAAACAGAACCAAGAGAGCAAGGCAAACCAAAATAATACAGTCCAAGTCTACAAATAGCTACAACATCTCAAGCAACAAAAGAATAAGTACAGTCATCCAAAATACAAACCACTGGAAAACCCAGGAAATCCGCCTAGCTAACTAGGGTGCTATAGACGTCTCCTCGGCGCACTCCTCCTCGATCACGAGGTCACAACAGTCGTCAATACCAGGCCCGTAGAATGTAGGGCAATAGTCCTCAGGATCCTCTGGAAAAAATATGCCCAGTCAGGACTGGAGCGAAGTACATAACTCTGAAAGCAACTCCAAATACATGGTAAGGTGTATATGACGAGCAATAGAAAAGTAATCAAGATGCACAGGAAATAAATATATGCTGGAGCACAATAAGTAGCTGCAATATAAACTGGAGAACAATACAAGTAGTGAAAAAGTAACTGCAGGTGAGAAACATGAATACTAGCTAAGTTCCTTGAGCACAAGTTCTTTATATGATCGGCTTAGGTTGCACATGAAGAACACTACGATAACTCCGTTATGCGTGAGTTGCATAACCGACATACACATGAATACTGTTTGGCTTTGATCATATAACCAACTCACTACTCCCCTCCCCCACTAATACCATTGGATCCAACCACAACACGCTACGTACATGATAATAGCTCGCGCACACGAAGGCGAGAGCACAAGAAGCACATGATAGCACATGATAATCAATACCCGAAGCACATGATGAAATACACGTGATAGAGTACCCGCTGAACACGGTAACGGGGATAGCACCTCATGACGGGATCCACTAGTACCAGCTCATGTAATAAAGTGTCAGAATCAAGTATTACAGTTCTAGAACAGGTGATATAAACGCTATCATGAAATGGAAACTATCAGAGGTTGGTACTCGCCTGATGTCCTGAGCAACTGATGAGGATCGAGGTCCGGACCGGTATCGCAGGGACCTAATACGAAAAGCAGAATTAAACAGGGTTCTAAGCATTTAAACTGATATAAAATAATTAAAAACAGGCTTCTAGGGCTATTCTAGGTCGAACGGGTCAAACCGGTGAAAATCGGGTCAAAAAGTCAACCCGGGGTCCAAAAAGTCAACTCTAGGTCAAAACTAGGTTAAACGTTGACTTTTACGGTCAACGGGGACAATTATGGTCAAAGCTAGGTCAAACTAGGGTGCTCCTGAAATTTTAGGTCAAACCGAGCTCATAAAGCTACTAAACTCACAAACTCGCCTAATCGAGATACCGGGATACCCTCGGTATCCGATACCTCGCCCTAGGCCACGCACCCCGCCTAAACCCGCTAAAACCTATGCTAGCACGCGTAATTATATATATATAAACATATAAAAATTACTTCCAAGCATTTCCTAGGCTAATGCTCAAATACCCCGCTCGAAACTCAATACCTTGAATATCCCAAGGTATCGAGATACCTCGGTATCTCAAGGTATTGAGGTTTCGCCCTAAGGCCCTCTAACTAGCTATCTAGCTATTAATTATGCACCTAGTTATTAATCTAGGCTAGAAAATATATATATCTATCACATTTATATATATCTAAGTATCTATATACATATATATATAGATATCCACACACATATGCATATACCCATATACCTTACCTATACATAAATATATATTACTATACTATCTAGATATCTCTAGGTATTCATATAACTATATGTATATAGATATATATATACCTTAGGTAGATAACTACCTATCTACCTATGTATTACTTATCTAGTATCTATCTATCTAAATACCTAACTATCTATCTATTAACTATCTTATCTATGTATCTAATAACTTATCTATCTATAATACTAATATCTATATAGTTATCTACTCATCTATATATCCATCTAACTAATACTCTAACTATTATCTATCTATCCATTAGTCTATCTAGTTAACTATTAAACCAACTACCTCCCTACGAATGTTGCTGCTGCTCTAGCGCTGCGTACTGCTACTGTTGCCCTTGCATATTGCTGCTGCCGCTGCTCCTACATGCTGATGCTGCTGCCCATGCTGCTGCTACTGCTGAGCAGCATGCTGCTGCTGCTGCAGCTGCTGTGCACTGCACAGCAGTGCGCTATGCGCTGCGGCCTCGCTGCCCCGCTGCTGCATGCTCCCTTTACTGCTGCTGCTGCTGTGTTGTGTCCCCGCTGCGCTGCTGCTACTTGCTGTTTCAGGCAGTGGCTGAACCCCCCTCCAATCCACAACACACACACACCTACATACAAATATATACATAGCTATATATATGTAAACATCTATATTAATATATATGCACACATACAAATATATATATATATACATATCAATACACACACACTCTAAGATATATATATATACACATACACATTCAATTATATATATACATATGCACACACAAGCACACTTACACATATACACATATATATATATACACATAGACATATACATATACAAGTACATAAATATAAATACACACATATATATATAAATATATATACATAAACACACATACATATATATAAATATATATATATAGACACATATCAATACAAACACAACCACGCACACAACACTCAAACCACACGCCCTACTCACGCCCAACGACCCCGACACTCACCAATACCCTAAAATATATAAAATATAGCTCGAAACCTCTAGCACACACTCCCCGATACTAACCCAACGCGCGCACAAAGCCGAAACGAGGAAACCAAGTCGAAATAGCCGTTCGGTCATTTCGACGAACATGTGGTGCGCAACTCGGAAAACCTCCTGAAACACACACCAAACGAACTCGGAATCGGCCCAAAATTTACCCACGCGCTCTACACGATGTCTAGATCCTAGAAAATGTGCTCCCACGTCGATTCTAGGCCCGTGGCGGAAACGCACACGCACTTAGAATCGGCGACGACGAAAAGCCCCAATTTCGCCCGAAACGCCCGTTTCTCCGCGATACGGCTTCCCGTGTCCGAACGGAGACACGCACTTACCCTCTAGACACCCAAAAATGTCTACCTAGGTCCATCTAACCTAGGGCATTACCCAAAATTGGGCCAAATTTGGATTCCACCCGAATTCGACACAAAACCTAATGTCAAAGTCTCTAAACTCACCCAAACTAGTTCCAACTTCCTCCTACGGGTAGGGTTAGGGTCTAGGAGGGTTCTACAACACTAATTACACTACACAAAAATAATTAGGAAGGGAAAAGTTAGGTTTTACCTCTTGGGAGTTGGAATCCCAAGGCCAAAGTCTCCGATCTACTCCAAATCACCTCCCTCAAGCTCCAAGCCACCAATTCTAGCTCTCACACTAGATCTAAGCTCCTCACACCTAGGTTAGAGAAAATGCAAGGTGAGGGTTAGCTTAAGGAAGAAGGAATGAAAGAAAGAAAGAAGAAAAGTGGAAGAAAACTTACTTTGGAGGAAGAAGGAGAAGAAAGAAGAAGTGGAGAAGAAGAAGAAGTGAAGAAGAAGAAGAAGTGGAAGAAGTGGAATGCAAGGAGGGGGCTGCTACTGGAATTCCACGGGTGGGGGTAGGTAGGGCCGGCCAAGTGAATTAAAGGGGATTCCACTAAGTCCAAATGACCAAAATGCCCTCCCGTAACTCGGTTTTGGGTTTCGGGTCTCCAAATGCACTCAAACTAGCTCCAAATCTCTCCAACTAACCTCCTAAAAATAAAATAATAAATCTAAGCCCCAAAATAATTCTCACAAGGGTGTGGGCTGGGTCGGACATGGGTCCACTAGGGTCTGACATGGGTCCAGGCTAGCCAAAACCCTAAAACAATCATTAAAAAAAAAATACAATCACTATTTAAATATAAATATAATTAATTAAATATAATTCACAATTTATAAAATAAAAAATAAAAAATAACCCTATTTTCTAGAATTGGGCAGTGACATAAACCCTAGCCTGGACACGGCAGTGCAGGACACAGCACAGTACCGGACACTGTTGACGCAGGACACGAAACATGACACGGACACGAAGAATCATCGCCCTACGGAGCCCTGTTCAGGTAGCGTTTCCTCTCTCCTCGTTGCCCTATTTTCTGTTTCGTTAGTTGTGACGTGTAGACTGTGTGACCCCCTCGATGCCCGCGTAATCCGCTCGGTGCGTCGCGTCCTGTGGTGATCGCGAACCGCGATCCAAAAACAGGAAAACCAACGCCCAGTTTCACCCCGGAACTGAGTGTGCCCTGCCAAACGGGATGACTTGGTCGCACGCTATCTTTACCGAAATATGCGCGCCGTTGATACGGACATGTGGGATTTCGCAGAAGTTGATTCGGATGTGCGAGCACACCGGAATCAACGCGTATTTGCCGACAACGCCCCGTATCCGACTGTTCTGGAACTCATCGTAACTTTTTGTACACACGTCGGATCGAGATAAAACTTATGCCATCGGACTATTAACAATACGCTGGTCCTGTGACCCAAGTTTGGTTCGATTCTGAGAACGTTGACAAAATCGCATATCGTGGGCCCCACAAACTCCACTGGACGGGCGATTTTGTGATCGGCTCATCGGAATCCAATTCTGGAACTTCCGTTGGGTTCGTATCATTGTTCCTGACCTGTTGACACTAAGTTTGATGAATTTGGAGACCTTTGATCCTGACATGTTTTTCGGTACAAAGCGGCCCACAGGTGGACCCCGCTTTGACCCAGAAATATCATTTTTGCCCCTGTGTCCAAATTGGACTTAAGGACAGACGTTTCTAGCTATTTGATATTTTCTGAATCTAATGGTGATATTTATTTCAGCAACCGGAGGAGTCCTTACAATTTTTACTGAGACCAGAGCTACAGTTGGAGCCAGAACCTCAAGCAAGTGTACCTCGCCAAAACTTGCAGTCCTTGCTACTTATTTCCTTGGCTTATATATATATTGTATACATGCTTGACCTTGGACCGTGTGACTTACTTAGCGTTCGATTAATAGTCAGGTGCCAACCCCGTACGCGGAGTTGTGTAACGTCATCTAGACATGGATACCGAGACCCTATATTTCTCGTACTTGTCTTATCAAGTACATCATAACCCAGGACACTTGACACTATTCATGAGATAGAATCTTCCTGAGATATTCATGGTGATTCTGTATAGGATACAGGTTTCATGACCTAGATATTATATTCTTAGATCTCATTATGACTTGTTGTATTAGTTATGATCCTGCGTGGCATGGACATGAGACATCGTGGACATGTGACGTATGATTACATTGGGTGGGGAGAGACACACTGGCTACAGGTTGATTTTATATTATGCTGGCATCTCAGTCTCACGCTGAGCTAGACGACCACATGATATCACTACTTCCGGCTCCCCTATACAGAGCTTGTATTAGTTTCATCCTGAGTTCTAGTGCTGCTCTCATCTTGCATATCACTTAGTTGGTTATTAGTGTTCCCTATTGTTCTATTTATTGCTGGAGAGATACACAGGCTACATGTTGATTTTATATTATATCGGCGTCTCAGTCTCACGCTGAGCTAGACGACCATATGATATTACTGCTACCGGCTCCCCGACACAGAGCTTGTAGTTGTTTCAGCCTGAGTACTGGTGATGTTCTTACTTGCATTTCACATAGATGGTTAAAAAGTTTATCCTATTTATTTTATTTGCTATTACACTGCATTTTGGCTTATATTATCTGTACATTGTTATGTCCCCTGAGGACCTGGATCCGGACTATGTCCCCAGGACTAGCAGACAAGATCGACCCCGAGTTACACGGGACAAGAGCATTAGCAGGAGCAGAAGCAGGAGCAGGCACTGGAGCAGTACCAGATCCAGTAGACGAGTGATCACCAAGGGTATCTTCTGGGTATAGGCTTTACCCATACTCAGTATTTGCTATGGTTATCTTTATTCTTGTATCTTGACAGATGTATCAGACTCATTATCGGGTTATTTCCCCGAGTTTATATTATATTGAGATTGATCTTGGTTTATGATTCTGATATTGTTGTATTCATTTTTGTGGATGAGATTAGTATATCTAGACCCTTATGGTTGTATTATAGCTTAAGTACGCCCCGATGGATCCATTAAATTTTTTTTGACCATCGGTGTGTGCTGCTGGCCATTGTCACATGTCTAGTCCCTCGATATTTTGGGATTAGGGCATGACACCTTGCAAACATCATTAAACAGGATAATGTCATCCCAGGTCGTGATCTTGCAAGTCATCGCCAATGGTTCAGTCACAAGATGATGCTTCAAAGTAAAAGATATAGATACGAAACTATGTGAAGCACCAAAATCAAATAAAGCATGAGTTAGAAAAGAATCAAGATAGACTAAACCTGAAATGACATCTCTAACTGGATCCTCCTCTTCGACGGTCAAGGTAAAAGATCGCCCTTGCTGAGCACCTCTCTTCTGCTGCTTATGCTGCATGAACCTCTACTGTTGAGTCAGAAATGGAGGTCCTCTCTACTATCTCATTGGTGGTCTCAAGGATGCTCTCTGTCCTTGGAACCCGGCTTGAGTTGGACGAGCTGGAGCTCTAGGATGAGCCCTTAATTGACGGTCTCCTGATCAATAAAATAAATACTGGCCCAAACTCATCCTGCATGCATCTCATCCATATCCTTGCTTCTTGCAGAATGGGCAAGGAATAGCTGGCCTCTGGATCTGGCATGCCTATTGTACTGGCGCTCTAACTGGTACAGGGTACTGCTACCTCGGCTGTTGGAAGTGTCTCTGATGCTGCTACTGAAAGTGATGCCGCTTCGTTGGGCCCATGCTAGTACTGGATCCTCCTATGTCCCTCGACCTCTTGGAGCCAAGCTCTAGATCATCCTCTGTTAGTTGTGTCTGTCTCAGAATCTCCTCAAAAGTAGCGGTGGGGTCTCCATTCGTATATAATTTAATCTCCTTTTTAGGCCTTTCCTAAACTTCCTGGACTTACCTCTGGGGTTATGTCCCACTACCAAGCGGTCTAATCTACAATACTTTGCCGCATACTCATCCACCGTCATACCTCCCTGAATGAGGTACTGAAACTGGCTCTCTAGAGATGTCAGAGCACATCTGGAAAGAACTTTTCCATAAAGAGCTCCTTAAAAGCTTCCAAAGTAAGTCCCGGTACTGAGATCCTGGTGTCCGTCCTGAACCAAGTTAATGCGATATCAAATATTATGCTTCATGCAGCCTCTACCTGCAAACTCTCTAGAATCTGTGCTAGCCGTAGATTCCTCTCAATATCTTCTATCCAATCATTAGCATAAAGTATCCCCTCAGTGCCTTTAAAATCTTTCGGCCCCATCCTCTTGAAGACTATGATTGTCTCCGGCCTCAGCTGCTGCGGGGTGAACTGAGTTGGTACCGTCTGTAGTTGGACTAAGACGACTCTCTCGACTGCGGTAAGAAAAATCTGATAGGCATTTTCATGCCCTACCTCATAACCTCTGACTAGCATTATTGTGCCTCCATCATCTACTAAAAGAGCGTAAACATCTTTGTCAGATCGACTGTAGGTGGTTGAGGTGAAAGATCCTCTAAGACTGTCGGTGCTGTCCTCGGTATCAAAGTTGGAGCACCCCCGAAAGCTGCTGCAAAAATGTCTACCGTGATCGGTGAAGCAGCCCTCTGAACTAAAGCTGCTGGAACAGTGTTTGCTGGTACTTTCCTCAGAGGCGACGAAGTGACCGACCTCGCTGACACTACGCCTGAGCACTGGGAACGCGTCGGTGGCGGCATCCGGAAGACAGATTGAACAAAGGAATTAATAGGGATTAAGATATGATATCATCAAATAAGGATGTATTATTCAAAGTAAAGCAAGTATTCCATAGATAAGGATAGCAAAACAAATATTGGGAAATGTTCCCTAGTTGTGATTGAGTATACTATCGGCTTATATCCTATATCCTAAAGCAGGCTCGTAGTAGTACTCTAGGTGAGCACTACTACGATATCTCTCTAATTGGGACTCTAGACCTGCATGGGCCACCACTAAAAATGTGTCACGACCCACACCTGGAATAAGGGCACAAGTAGTGATCAACGCCTAGCCTACGCCACAACATCGGCTGTACAACATTGTCTTGGTCAACCATACTATTTAAATATCTCATACAATATATATATGGTACATGTCAATGTCATCTCAACTCTAAACGGAGGAACATTAGGGTATATGATAATGGTAAACTATACTCAATCACAAAATAAAACTAAAGGAGGATGAAAGCACGATATGAAATAAAACAGAAAATAAGAATCACAATACATCCACAAGTCCAAAATATTATATACATGCCATAAGTCTAGAAAGAGACTAATACAATGACCAAAAATAATATAACTAATCCACCTGAGACATTGGCACAAAGTCTTCTTGCTTTAGGGGAGAATCCTCCAATAGCTTGTTGTCATGCGGCCCATAATACATGGGACACTGTTCCACAAGCCAATTATTTAAAAATATATCCAATCAGGATTAGAGCAAAGTACATAACTCTGAAAGCAGTTCCAAATACATAATAGAGCATATTTAATAGATAATAGAAAGAATACAATATAACTATCCATAACAATAGAATGAACTAGAGTTAACAGGTAATGTACTGTAATGGAGAACAGACAATACGAATAACTACAATTTAAATAGAAAATAAATAAAACTAGCTAATGTGCCATTGAGTACAAGTTTATTATGTGATCGATTTGGGTTGAACATGATTGCAATATGGTAACTCAATTATACGTGTAAAATATAATCGACATGTATACGAATACATTTGGCTTGATCACATAACCAACTAATACTCCCCCATCCCCAAACAATATTAATGGATCCAATTATGACACGTTACGAATATGAATATAAGCACACTGAACACGAGTACTGTGTAAACACGAAGTACACGATAATCAATACCCGATACACACGATAAAATACATGTAAAGGATTACCCGCTAAATACGGTAAGGGGATAACATCTCCTGACATGATCCATTTAATACCAGTCTGTGTAGCCACTGTGTCAGAATCAAGTAAACAGTTCTATAACATGTGATATACACAATATCAGGAAATAAAAACTAACAGAGAGATGTATTCACCTCTGGTACTGAGCAAAGGGTGTCTCTCGATGCCCAAGCTGGTGTCACACAGTCCTATTTAGGAAATAATAAGTTAAATGAGGTAATGAATGATAAATTGCTAAAATAAACTAAAACATGATGTTCTAAGTCAATACTAGGTCATACACCGATTTCTAGGTCCAACTAAAGTCATTGAATCATGCTAGCTATCAACTAGATAATACATGGTCACTAGCTAACTAAATTACTAATACTAGGTAATTGGTCTAAATTGGTCATTAACTGGCTAATACTAGCTTGTACTAGCTATACTAGGTCTTGGGTGAGCTTCTAAGTGAGTACCTTAAGTATTTCCATACTAGCTAATGCTATTACCTTGGTTAACTCTTCCTTAGTTAGTTAGTTAGTTAGTTAGTTAGTTAGTAATACTAATGTGTATTCAATACCAAGTAACTATTATATAACTCTTCCTTAGTATTACCTTGGTTAACTCAAGGTGACTGGAAAAATAATATTAAGCTCAAACTAGACACTAACTAGTGTCTATATATATATTAACTTATCTCATACTAGGTGACATGTATATATATAGTATACTAGATATGACTAACCTCCCATAACCCTCTAACTTACTAATAGATGCATAAAAACTAACTTAACATCTTTGACTCTAGTTAACTAACTGACATCTCTTACTAATTAGTAACTGATGTCACAACTTACTCACAACTGCCAACTATACCTAACTTCTATGAACTGGACACCCACCAACCCTCACTAGCATAGTATGTATACCCAAAGTCTGAAACTTAGCCCTACCCAAGCCCGAGTATGCCCTGCCTTGCTTATCCCGGTATCAAAATTGATACCCACATGTTGTGGGACTGCTGTAGTTGCAATATTTCCTCTATCTTGCCAACTGATACTCTATATAATTTTTAACTGGACTCTATAAGACATGCTAACTAACTGACACTACTAATACCTTGGCTTCAGGTATCAACCTCCATACCATCACATATACGTACAATACAAAGTCACTAAACTCCAACTCACTGATACCCTACTCGAGTCTCAGTATTGAACTGAGCACTAACAATAACATCATTTGCCTCAATTGATACCTCACTTCCACCCATCCTAACACATGACACTATATTCACACTCACTCCGAAATCCAGCTCACTTACACATACACCCCTCTCTCACTCAACTACCCCCAACTCTTGCTGATACTCCATGTTCACATTACCAACACACACCTACCTGGACACAAGATCCAAATATCCAAATATCTGAACCCCAAAGACTACATCAATTCCTACCCATGAGTAGATACCCAACTCCACATATCATAACAGTGCTAAAGGCACTGCCCACTGCTAATGCTACTCTCTTTATATTCTACCTGTCTAACAATTGCCACCTACACTGACTACCCAAGCACACAGCAGCAAGAGAATTTGCTAGTAGTCTTCAATCACACTACAAGTGAACCCAACTTCTCATCTGCATATAACAGCACTTAGCCGACTGTTCATCAACATAGTTGTTGCCAACTATATCAAGCAGTGACACACTGTCTATAATTTCTGCTACTGTAGTATGCTGTGCCCAAAATGGGTACAGTTTCTTCCCCTTCTTACTCGAGCAACATACATCCTTCTCCACACTCTCTTGCTGCTACTCTAGTTTCCTGCTGCTACTTCCTAATTCCTAATTACTCCTGCAACTGCCACTGTTCTGATACTCTCGAGTATCAGAGATGCACAAGCCTCCCCACTGCACTTACACCTACACACACACACACACACACACACACACACACACACACACACACACATATATATATATATATATATATATATATATATATATATATACACTTAATATCATATATTTATGTATATCACATATTAGAGATATTAAAATATTAAAACAAACACCTAGAGTGTGTATTTGAGAAAAGTCATGATACACACCCAAGTGAGAAGCCACTAATCCAATTTCTCCATAATAATTATTTATATATATATATAATACATTAGAATATAACTAAAGTAACTTGTTAAAATAAGAATCAAAGAGTAATTGTACAAAACATCAAAAATAGAGCTCTGTATCACACGGTATCACACTATATCATGATACGGCCTTCTCGTATCCAATTATGGACACGTACCTAGTCTCACAACCCCGATCTAAGTCTAGTTAGATCTAATTTATCTCATGACACACAATTGATCTTTCAATCTCATATTTCCCCAAACTACACACAAATCAACACCTAGAATTCATAATACATATCCAATTGATCTAGAACTTGTTCTCATAGGGTGTCATATTCCATAGGGAAATTCCTAAGGGTCAAATGCATTATTTAGAAGCTACAATGAAGAGGAATTCAGAAATTACCAATTGGGAGATAGTTTTCCAATGAATTATTCCAACGGATATGATCCGGACATGATCTCTCTACCAAAGCTCCTTCTTCTTATGTTCCTTGCTTCTTCAAGCTTCAAAGCTCCTTGAATGATGGGAATGAGAGGGAATGTAAGTGAATTGAGAGAGAATTTAATTTAGAGAATGATGAGAAATTGGGTATCTAATTTTTAGATCTAAAATGAATACAAATAAGAGGAGAGAGAGAGAGCCCCCTCTAGTAGTGGCCGGCCCCCTTCTCCATTAAACAAGTCACATAAAAATGTTACATGTACCCCTCCATGATGTATTATGGAGAAATAATTAGGGAGGGCTATTTGGATATTTTCTAACTAATTATTATTAAACTAATTCTTTCAACTTAATTAGTAAGAATGGTCTAATGGGCTTGGGTCCAAGTTAGGCTCACTAGTTGTCATGACAAGTCTAATTGGGCTTACGAGTGACAAGTCTAACTAATGGACTAGCCTTCTAACCAAAAATAAATAATTCAAGTCACAAATAATTTATAGCTCACTAATAATTAAATAATTAATGCAATCATCAAATAAATACTATAACAGACTAATATTAATATTTATTCCTAAAATTATTTACTAATGACAAATTACTAAACTATCCCTAGTTGGAAAAGAGAGGGTGACGGGATGGTTGTACCACTTAGAGTTTATTTATCTTCTATCGACTCAACCTTTAAGTTCTAGTCATGCGGCTATCATAACGTCTTTTGCCAACTTATGGCACAAACGCTTCGGTCATATTTCAAAACCCTGTTTAAAGATATTATTCAATAGTAGATATCTTGGGCGTAGTTTTTTCTCTTCTCTATCCATATGTACGGGTTGTAAGTTGGCAAAACATTTAGCCCTATATTTTCCTAAGAGTTTATCAAAATATAATAGTATTTTTGAATTAGTTCACTCTGATATATGGGGACCTGCTCTTATCCTATCTATGTCTGGGTTTTCTCTACTACGTGAGCTTTATTGATGATTTCACATGTTATACTTGGGTCTATCTTATGCGTCATCGTTCTGATCTCCTTACCATTTATACAATATTTACTACGATTACTCATAATTAATTCAATGCTAGGATTAAATTGTTTTGCTGTGAATGTGCTCGTGAGTATCTCTCCAGTACGATGAGATCTATTTTGCAATCTCATAATACCATTTTCAGCAGTCTTATCCTTACACTTATGAACAAAATAGGGTAGCTGAAAGCAAACATCGTTATATTCTTGAGATTGCTCGTGCTATCTTGTTATCTTCTTCTGTTCCTCAAAAGTTATAGGCAGAGGACATTCTTACCTTTGTCAATTTTATCAATATCACTCCTTCTATTTTGTCTGGTCGATCGGACACCTCATGGGAGTCTTTTTTCATGCCATCCTGATTATAGTATACTTTGTACTTTTTGGTCCACTTGTTTTGTTCTTCTTCCTGAGACTGAGTGCACAAAGATGACAACTTAATTAGTCAAGTGTGTCTTGCTAGGTTTTAGTTTTGAGTTTAAGGGATACCATTGTTATGTTCCCTTGGCCCATCGTTTTCGTATCTCTCTCAATGTCACCTTTCTAGAGGAATCCCTTTATTTTATTGTCCGACCTTTGGATGTCCATTTCTTATTTTTCCCATCTCATCATCTATATTTTCATTTATCCTACTCCTTTGCTTCCCTCTCCTGGTACAGCTTCTCCTATGAGACCCTAATTGCTGACTTACAAGGATCTCCTATATATTCCAATATCCTCTGTAACACCATATTCTCCACCATCTAGGCCTCCACTGTAACCTCTCCGCCAGTCCCAACATACTCATCCACCTCGAGTTCATTTTACTCCTAATTTTTTGCTCCAGCAGACAAGTTTGGTTCTGCTATATTAGTCTCATATTCTACACAGTTTTATTCCTTTCTTACTACTATCCATACTATAAGAGCGCCCAGTTCTTATCAAGAGGCTGTTCAGTACTGTGAGTGGTAGGAGGCTATGATAGGGAAGTTTTGAGCATTTTAGCAGACATGTATAACGAGGTCCAGTCTGTTAGTTGGAAGTTGGTCTTCAAGGTCAAGTATTGACATGATGGATCCATTGAGTGATACAAAGCTCGCCTTATTACCCGAGGTTTTACACAGGAGTATGAGATTGACTATAATGAGACATTTGCACATGTTGCTCAGATGACCATAGTTCATACATTACTAGATGTTGTTGTCACTCGTTAGTGGCTAATCTATCATATGGATGTGAATAATGCCTTTCTTTACGGTTCTTTATTAGATGTTGTCTATATAGATCCTCCTCCAGGTCTTTCTACTCTACCAGGACAAATTTTTTGACTTCGTCGTACTATCTATGGTCTCAAGCAAGCTCCCCGAGCTTGGTTTGAGTATTTTTGGAGTACTATTTATGAGGTAGATTTTCAGTAGTATTCTCAAGATCATTCTCTCTTTTTGTAGTGTCACTACCATATTTTTAGAAAAGGGTATTTTAGTAATTTCCTATTTAAATAAATATTGTGCATGGTAAATAATTTTTGTTGTATTATTTAATTATTGTTGGATGTTATTTAATTATTTTGGACTTATTTTAGTAGACCCAACTAGTATAGTTTGGACCCATGGACCAACATGAATTAAATAGTTAGACTTGGCCCATTTAGAAAGCCCATGGTTAAGGAGATGGATTAAATTAATTAAATGATTAGACTAGAAGCTTCCTTCCTTAATTATTTCTTCATGAGAGGCCCCAAGGGGTACATTGGATATTTTACAATTGCTTGGGGAAGGGGGCATGGCCGGCCTATATTAGAGGGGGGGGAATTTCTCTCTCCTCTCATTCTCATTCCAAATCTAGATCTAGAATTTCCGACTCCCAAATTCCCTCTATTCCCATTCAAATTCTCCACCAAATTCATTCCAAATTCTTCCCAATTCACCATTAGAAAGTTGAGAAGCAAGGATCTAGAAGGAGGAAGCAAGGATCTACAAAGAGGAGCAAGGATCTATAATTTGGAAGCAAGTTCATCTCAATTGAAGGTTTCATTGGGAATCCATCTTCTAATAGGTATAATTCAGTTTTTCCCATTAAAATAGCTTCTAAATCTGAGATTTAATCATGTAAAATCAACCTATATGTATGTACTATCCATAGGACTTTGTTTTGTGTTAATAGGAGACCCATGGAGAAAGTTATGGTGCTTTTTGTGCCAATTTTGTTGGAATTCCGAATTTACATTTTGTTGTGTGTGTCAATTGATCCTATAGATCAATTGGACATATGATTATGTGTTTGCGGCTTGTGTCGTGTCCATATTTGGGTACTTGTCGTTCGTATCCCAACTATTTGGTGATACGTGTCATTTTGGGGGTTTTCCCTCCGACACGGGGTTTTGTACATGTTGTATTTTGACACGGACACATAGATCTACTTTTGACACTTTAATTTATTCATAAATATTATTTGTGACTTGTTTGTGTCCTTTGGGGTATATTTGATTGTGTGTTGGACTCGTGTCACATGCGTATCCTAGATCTAGTGGGATACGGTGTGAAACTTTCCAATTTGGTGTATTTATGTGTAGATCTAATTATTTATGCTTTAAATTCTTCATTTATAATTAGTAAATATATATAGATATTATATGTTATTTTAGTGTATTTATTATGGTATTTATTGTAGCATAGATCTATATATTTTTATGTGTTCTAATGTGATGTATAAATATATATATGTAGCTTTCTTGCATGCAATTATATATGTACTTATGTTAATAAAATAAATTATACACAAATATTTTATAAAATATATTTATGTGTTTAAATGTGTAATTATATTATTTATAATTATTATATATTTAATTGTTAATTTAATGAATGTATTTTTATGTGTGCTTATAGTCATGTAAAATACGTACATTAATATGTGCATTGTGTTTTATAACTAATAGTATTTAATTGTATATATATAAGTATATATATTTATCTAATTGTTTTAATATATATATTTTGATTTATATATAGATTTATATATATATTTATATATATTTTTTTTGCGTTTTTAGTGACAGTAGGATTAATGACAGAGAACTGTCATTAATTAGGCGGTTACAGCAACAGCCGCTGTAACAGTGGCGACGGGTTATTAATGACAGAGCCGCTACTGTCATTAATAACCCATGCAGTGGGCGGGATTCGCAGCAGCAGCGACGGACTTTTCTGTGACAGTTGAGAACTGTCACCAATAGGTGACAGCAGTGCAGTTTGCACAGCGGCTTTGGCGACGGTGGTTTCAGTGACAGTAGGAACTATCACTAAAAGCCTATTTTATTTAATTTGTTTTTTAGCTCACTGTTTTCAGTGACAATTTGGCAGATTTAATTTATATATTATATATTATTGTATATATATATATATGTATATATATATGTGCTTTTATGAGGTATAATACTAGTAGTGATATACTATTTTATTTGTATAAATATTGGTTTGTATATACATTATTTAGAGTGTGCATTAATTGTATTATTAGTATACTTTGTGTGGGTATCAATTGGGATCTAATTTTGATTCCTAAATTGTTGTATTTTATTTCTATATTATTTATATAGATGTCTTGAGAGGTTGACCTTGGTTTGACCATGTTTGACTTTAGTTGACTTTAGAGTTGACCATAGTTGACTTTTAACTTAGAATTAATTTATTGACCTAGAAGTTGACTAGTTTGACTTGTTCTCTTTCCGGGACCTTGTATTAATGTGGTATTCCATATCTAGGTCTTCGAGGCACTGAGTCAGACATCTGTGAGACTTTTCATTGGACTTCAGGCGAGTACATTCTCTGATAGTTTCTCATTTATGAAATCCTTTATGTTCGTTGTATCTAGTGTAGATATACATGTTTCTCTTGACACTATGGTTACACGGATTGGTATATCCGGATCTCGTCATAAGATGTTATTCCTTGGTATATGGTGTATATGGTGCAAGTATTGTTTCATTGGTTATCTTGTACATGTTCAGACACCAATTTTTGGGAGGAGTCGCTCTTTTCTTGGGGAATCTAGTGCCATAGCATACCGTGGTTGGATCTATTATATCAGTTGGGGGTGGGAAGTATTAGTATAGATATGTGATCAAATCCCTATTGAATAAAGTATTGGTAAGCGAATAGTGTTGATCATGCACCGCACGTATGATTAGCTAGGCCGCATTGTATCTTGCCCAAGCCGATCACATGTTAAGCTAGTACTCACATACTTAGTCATTAGTATTATTGTTTCATTGGCATATTGTTCATTATTGTATTTCTTTCCAGTATTTACTTATTGTCTATATATCTCTTGTATCTATTTTGTGCATCTTGTTTATCCACAGCTATTTACTATTACATAGTTTTTATCATGGATTAGAACTGTTGTTAGAGATGTACTCTGCTCCTTTCCTGACTGGATATATTTTTCCAGATGACACTGAGGAGTACCCTACCTATTATGGACCCCAGGATGTTGTGGGTTTAGATTCGGAGACCCTGGCTCAAGAGGGACTTATCCCAACTGAGACAGTTGACCCTGGAGTGTAGCTTTGTAGTATGATAGTATTCTTTTGTACTGGATTTGTCTCCAGCTTATTTTTGTTACTCTTCAGACTCATTGATGTATTATTTTAAACTCATGAGTTGTATGATGACTATTCTATTCTTATCTGATTTCGTGCTCATTCTATCTTAGTTCTGTGATTGAGTATTCTATCATTATTGGTGGTTCATTACTTTAGATAGACTATCTAGACAGTGTTCTACCGCCGATTCTATGGCGTAGGCTGGGCGTTGTTTCTGACTAGTATCCTTACATCGGGTACGGGTCGTAACACATTTTTGGTGGTGGCCCATGCAGGTCTAGCTTCACAAGTATGTGATGTCGTGGTAGTGCGACAACTTAGTTGTACTACTGCGAGCCTGCGATAGGATATAGGATATAGGCTGAGATACTCAATCAAAACTAGGAAAATTCTTTTGATTCAACTATTCTCCTTTGACATTGATACTTGATCCCTTAAACTGTCCTTTCCTTGATGTCTTACATCTTGTGCCATATTGATTCTTTCTTTTGCTTTGTCTCAGGATGGCGCCTAAGACTAGATCACAGCAGGGGAGAGCAGCTTCTAAGAGGTCTGCGATATCCCGAGGGCCTGCACCAGTCACTTCTCCGGTGATTGGAGTGTCAGCTGCTTTCGGAGGTCCACCACCTACTCAGAGGACTATGCCAGCTGTATCTGAGGGGCTTTCACCTCCACCTCCTGTGCCAGCAGAGGCGTCATAGATGTTTACACTATTTCGTGAGATACACTATTTCGTGAGATGCTTGAGGCACAGAGGGCTCAGTCAGAGGCACATCAGAGGCAGACCTATGTCCTACGGTAGGGCATCGAGAGTGCTCATCAGCTTGCTCGTGCTGTAGTTGAGAGGGGAGCTCTGGTCCAGCAGCAGGTTGTTCCTCAAGTTGCTCAGCTTCGGCCAGGCAATATTCAGGACTTCAAGAAACAGGAGCCTAGGGTTTTCAAAGGTACGGAGGGCATCGTCTATGCTGATGATTGGCTCGAGGACATTAAGCGTCTTATGAGGGTGTCCCGTCTTTCTGAAGATCTGAAGGTTGATGCGGTAGAACTTCAACTGTTTGACGTCGCTCACACTTGGTTCAGGAATGAGCCAGTTCTGGTTGACGTAGGACAATCTTGGGAGGTATTCAAGGACCTTTTCAAGAAGAAGTTTTTCGCCCGAATAGATAGGCTTAACTTGGGGAGACAATTTGAGAGTCTCATTCAAGGGAGCATGTTTGTGGAGGAATACGCTGCGGAGTTCGGTAGGTTGAGCCAATTTGCAGAGTATTTGGTGAGAGAACCGGAGGTTCGAGCTATTCATTTTCGAGAGGGTCTAAACTGGGAAGTGAAGATTCTTATTCCGTCTTTTTATGAGACATACTCGGAGATACTTGCGGAGGCACGCAAGGTTGAGCGAGATCTGGGTTTGAAGACCAAGAGAGACCGTAATTCTTTTCTGGGGGCCAACGGTAGTGCAGTATCTGCCAAACGTCCTCATTTCCAGTCTAGACCTTTTCAGCAGCCACAGCAGAACCAGAGTCCAGCTAGAGCGCCTTTTCACCAGGCACCTCAGCAGTAGAGACAGTTACAGCAAGCTCCATACAACTTCTGCAAGAAGCCCGGCCACATCTGGGAAGTTTGCAGGAGGAGGCTAGGAGTTTGTTTATATTATGGTACTGAAGGGCATCAATCGAGGGAGTGTCCTCGTCGTGCAGTTCAGGGAGCAGCTCCAGCTCCGAGGACACTGACGAGACCACCTGCAGCACAGCCGAGGGGACCTCTTTCGACACAGCAGCAGCGTTTTGTCCAGCATCAACAGCAGTAAGGTGCTCGACAGGGACGAGCGTTTGCTATGACCGTCGAAGAGGAGGAACCCACCGGAGATGTTATCGCAGGTTCTATTCTTCTTGATTCCATTCCAGCTTTAGCTTTGTTTGATAGTGGTGCTTCCCATAGTTTTGTATCTGTTTCTTTTGCTCTGAAGCATGGTTTGGTAGCTGAGTCTTTGCTTAGGACTTGCAAGATCATGACCGGGGGAGGTATTATCCTGGTTAATGATATTTGCAAGGATCGGAGAGTTACTCTGGGAGGCCGGGAGTTGAGTGTGTGTCTACTTGTAATGCCACTTCTGAGCTACGATATTGTACTCGGGATGGATTGGTTGAGTAGGCACCGTGGTAGCAAAGACTGTAGAGGAGGTAGAGTTTTGTTTGGTCCGCCAGGAGAGCCAGAGTTCGAGTTTGCTAGAGGAGCTACGGAGCAGGGGGAAGGCATTATTTGTGGAGCTATGGTGGAAGACAAGGAGTTGTCGCATCCATTGATAGCAGAATTCTTGGATGTGTTTCCTGAGGAATTGCCAGGATTACCACCAGATCGAGATGTTGAATTTTCTATAGACTTGGTGCCAGGTGCAGAACCAATTTCACAGCATGTCTATAGAGTAAACAACAGCGAGCTGGTCGAGTTGAAGAAGCAGGTGGACGAATTGCAGGATAAGGGGTTTATCAGATCGAGTTCTTCACCATGGGGAGCCCCGGTATTGTTTGTACCGAAGAAGGATAGATCAGTGCGTATGTGCATTGATTACAGGGCTTTGAATAATCTCACTATCAAGAATAAGTATCTTTTGCCACGGATTGATGATCTGTTTGATCAGTTGAGTGGTACGAAGGTATTTTCTAAGATAGATTTGAGATCAGGCTACCATCAGGTGAAGGTAAAGGTGAAGCCGGAGGACATACCGAAGACTACTTTTAGAACTCGGTATGGTCAGTACGAGTTTATGGTGATGCCGTTTGGTTTGACTAATGCACCGGCGGTATTTATGAACTTGATGAACAAGGTGTTCCACCAGTACCTTGACAAGTTCGTGGTGGTGTTCATCGACGACATACTCATATACTCGAGGACACCGGAGGAGCATGAGGAGCATTTGAGGATTGTGTTGGATGTGCTGAGGAAGGAGAAGTTGTATGGGAAGTTGTCCAAATGTGAGTTTTTCTTGGACAAGGTAGAATTCTTGGGGCATGTTATGACTGGTGATGGTATTTCAATAGATCCAAAGAAGATTTCAGCAGTGGAATCTTGGAAGACTCCGAGTTCGGTAGCAGAGATCAGGAGTTTCTTTGGATTGGCAGGCTACTACAGGAAGTTTGTGCAAGATTTTTCAAAGATTGTCGAGCAGATGACCAGACTCACCAGGAAGGATGTGGAGTTTGTTTGGACGGAGGATTGCCAGGTTGCTTTTGAAGAATTGAAGAAGAGGTTGACGTCTGCTCCTATTTTGACGTTGCCATCAGGGTCCGGAGGTTTCACTATTTATAGTGATGCATCGGGAAAGGGTTTAGGTTGTGTTCTTCAGCAGCATGGGAAAGTGATTGCCTATGCATCCAGGCAATTGCGTCCTCATGAAAAGAACTATCCTACCCATGATTTGGAGTTGGCAGCCGTCATCTTCGCTCTGAAGTTGTGGAAACATTATTTGTACGGAGAGCGTGTAGAGATCTTCACAGACCACAAAAGCTTGAAGTACGTTTTCACTCAGAAGGAGTTGAACATGAGGCAGCATCGGTGGTTGGAACTGATGAAGGATTTTGATATCTCTTTACAATATCATCCTGGGAAAGCCAATGTAGTTGCCGATGCTTTGAGCAGGTATCCGGTAGCTATGTTCTTAACGCAGGATCGATATTTGTTGGAGGACTTGGAGAGCTTGGGCATTGAGGTGATTGTTCCTGGGTGTGCTATGCAGATATGGGGATTACAGATACACTCAGATTTGATGGACAGGATCAAGGTAGCACAGTATGATGATGTATCTTTGAGGAGTATCAGAGCTCAAGTGAGGGCAGGATTGGAGGATGATTTCACTATTGCAGAGGATGGATCTTTGAGGCATGGAGTTAGATTGTGTGTGCCTAGTGGAAAGTTGCGTGAGGAGGTATTGCAGGAAGCGCATCGCTCTCAGTATTCCATACATCCAGGTGCTAACAAGATATATCGGGATATGCGAGAGAGTGTGTGGTGGTATGGCATGAAGAGGGAAGTGGCACAGTTTGTATCCAGATGCTTACTGTGCCAACAGGTGAAAGCCGAGAGGCAGAGGCCAGGAGGGTTACTTCAGCCATTACCCATTCCAGAGTGGAAATGGGAACACATTACTATGGATTTTGTGTCCGAACTTCCACGATCTCCAGGAGGGAAAGACGCGATTTGGGTCATTGTTGATAGGACGACCAAGTCGGCCTACTTTTTGCCTTTCAAGGTGGGTTTGTCTACGGAGAAGCTGGCAGAGATATATGTGAGGCAGATCGTTAGGATACATGGAGTTCCCGTCAGCATAGTCTCAGATCGGGATAGTCGTTTCACTTCTCATTTCTGGAGGAGTTTGCAGGAGAGTTTGGGCACTCAGCTCAAATTTAGTACTGCATATCATCCCCAGACAGATGGGCAGTCAGAGAGGACTATCCAGACTCTTGAGGATATGTTGCGCACTTGTGTACTAGATTTCGGGGGTTCTTGGAAGGACCATCTCCATTTGGTAGAGTTTGCTTACAACAACAGTTACCAGGCCAGTATAGAGATGTCACCTTTTGAAGCTCTATATGGTCGGAGGTGTCGTACTCCTTTGTCTTGGGACGATGTTGGAGAGAGTTTTGCTTGGGCCAGAGATGGTTGTGGATGCAGCGGAGAAGGTTTAATTGTCAGAGACAGACTTCGAGTGGCGCAGGACAGACAGCGGCATTGGGCCGATAGCCATCGGAGACCTTTGGAGTTTGAGGTATAGTTTAGATTTTGTTTGTGCTTATTCTTGTTTGTTATAGATTAAGTTCTTAAGATGGTGTTTTGTTCTAGGTGGGTGGTTTGGTGTTTCTGAGGATTTCTCCGACACGAGGCACGATTCGCTTCGGTGGAGGCGAAAAGCTTAGTCCGCGATTCATCGGACCTTTCACTATTCTAGAGAGGGTCGGTGCAGTTGCTTATAGACTAGACTTGCCACCTGGATTGGAGGGAGTGCACAACGTATTTTATGTGTCGCAGTTGAGACGATACGTGGCAGATCCTAGTCATGTATTGGATCACTCAGAGATAGAGGTAGGCCCTACTCTTAACTATCCCGAGTAGCCAGTTGAGATTCTGGATCAGAGAGAGAAGGTGCTGAGGAACCAGACTATTCCTTTGGTACGCGTCGAATGGAGGCATCACTCTCCGGGGGAGTCTACCTGGGAGAGAGAGGATGACATGCGAGAGCGTTATCCATATTTGTTTGTACCTTGAGGTTTGTTCTGTTCATTGTTATGTTTTGTTCATTAGTTAGTTGTGATTCTTTAGTTCTGTTCTGTGATTTTTTAGGGGTAGTTTTCGTCTTTGAATTTCGAGGATGAAATTATTTTAAGGAGGGTAGACTTGTCACTACCACATTTTTAGAAAAGGGTATTTTAGTAATTTCCTATTTAAATAAATATTGTGCATGGTAAATAATTTTTGTTGTATTCTTTAATTGTTGTTGGATGTTATTTAATTATTTTGGACTTATTTTAGTAGACCCAACTAGTGTAGTTTGGACCCATGGACCAACATGAATTAAATAGTTAGACTTGGCCCATTTAGAAAGCCCATGGTTAAGGAGATGGATTAAATTAATTAAATGATTAGACTAGAAGCTTCCTTCCTTAATTATTTCTTCATAAGAGGCCCCAAGGGGTACATTGGACATTTTACAACTGCTTGGGGAAGGGGGCATGGCCGGCCTATATTAGAGGGGGGGGATTTCTTTCTCCTCTCATTCTCATTCCAAATCTAGATCTAGAATTTCCCACTCCCAAATTCCCTCCATTCCCATTCCAATTCTCCACCAAATTCATTCCAAATTCTTCCCAATTCACCATTAGAAAGTTGAGAAGCAAGGATCAAGAAGGAGGACGCAAGGATCTACAAAGAGGAGCAAGGATCTACAATTTGGAAGCAAGTTTATCTCAATTGGAGGTTTCATTGGAAATCCATCTCCCAATAGGTATAATTCAGTTTTTTCCGTTAAAATAGCTTCTAAATCTGAAATTTAATCATGTAAAATCAACCTATATGTATGTACTATCCATAGGACTTTGTTTTGTGTTCATTGGAGACCCATGGAGAAAGTTATGCTGCTTTTTGTGCCAATTTTGTTGGAATTCCGAATTTACATTTTGTTGTGTGTGTCAATTGATCCTATAGATCAATTGGGCATGTGCTTATGTGTTTGGGGCTTGTGTCGTGTCCATATTTGGGTACTTGTGGTTCGTATTCCAACTATTTGGTGATACGTATCATTTTGGGGGTTTTCCCTCCGACACGGGATTTTGTACATGTCGTATTTTGACACGGACACATAGATCTACTTTTGACACTTTGATTTATTCATAAATATTATTTGTGACTTGTTGTGTCCTTCGGGGTACATTTGGTTGTGTGTTGGACTCGTGTCACATGTGTATCCTAGATCTAGTGGGATACGGTGTAAAACTTTCCAATTTGGTGTGTTTATGTGTAGATCTAATTATTTATACTTTAAATTCTTCATTTATAATTAGTAAATATATATAGATATTATATATTATTTTAGTGTATTTATTATGGTATTTATTGTAGCATAGATCTATATATTTTTATGTGTTCTAAGGTGATGTATAAATATATGTATGTAGCTTTCTTGCATGCAATTATATATGTACTTATGTTAATAAAATAAATTATACACAAATGTTTTATAAAATATATTTATATGTTTAAATGTGTAATTATATTATTTATAATTATTATATATTTAATTGTTAATTTAATGAATGTATTTTTATGTGTGCTTATAGCCATGTAAAATACGTACATTAATATGTGCATTGTGTTTTGTAACTAATAGTATTTAATTGTATATATATATAAGTATATATATTTATCAAATTGTTTTTATATATATTTTTTGATTTATATATAGATTTATATATATATATTTATATATATATTTTCTGTGTTTTTAGTGACAATAGGATTAATGACAGAGAACTGTCATTAATTAGGCGGTTACAGCAGCAGCCGCTGTAACAGTGGCGGCGGGTTATTAATGACAGAGCCGCCACTGTCATTAATAACCCATGCAGTGGGCGGGATTCGCAGCAGCAGCGACGGACTTTTCTGTGACAGTTGAGAACTGTCACCAATAGGTGACAGCAGTGCAGTTTGCACAGCTGCTTTGGCGGTGGTTTCAGTGACAGTAGGAACTCTCACTGAAAGCCTATTTTATTTAATTTGTATTTTAGCTCACTATTTTTAGTGACGATTTGGCATATTTAATTTATATATTATATTTTATTGTATATATATATATATATATATATATGTGCTTTTGTGAGGTATAATACTAGTAGTGATATACTATTTTATTTGTATAAATATTGGTTTGTATATACATTATTTAGAGTGTGCATTAATTGTATTATTAGTATACTTTGTGTGGGTATCAATTGGGATCTAATTTTGATTCCTAAATTATTGTATTTTATTTCTATATTATTTATATAGATGTCTTGAGAGGTTGACCTTGGTTTGACTATGTTTGACTTTAGTTGACTTTAGAGTTGACCATAGTTGACTTTTAACTTAGAATTGATTTATTGACCTAGAAGTTGACTAGTTTGACTTGTTCCCTTTCCGGGACCTTGTATTAATGTGGTATTCCATATCTAGGTCTTCGAGGCACCGAGTCAGACATCTGTGAGACTTTTCATTGGACTTCAGGCGAGTACATTCTCTGATAGTTTCTCATTTATGATATCCTCTATGTTCGTTGTATCTAGTGCAGATATAAATGTTTCTCTTGACACTATGGTTACACGGATTGGTATATCCGGATCTCGTCATGAGATGTTATTCCATGGTATATGGTGCAAGTATTATTTCATTGGTTATCTTGTACATGTACAAACATAGATTTTCGGGAGGAGTCGCTCTCTTCTTGGGGAATCTAGTGCCATAGCATACCGTGGTTGGATCTATTATACCAGTTGGGGGTGGAGAGTATTAGTATAGATATGTGATCAAATTCCTATTAAATAAAGTATTGGTAAGTGAATAGTGTTGATCATGCACCGCACGTATGATTAGCCAGGCCGCATTGTATCTTGCCCAAGCCGATCACATATTAAGCTAGTACTCACACACTTAGTCATTAGTATTATTATTTCATTGGCATATTGTTCATTATTGTATTTCTTTCCAGTATTTACTTATTGTCTATATATCTCTTGTATCTATTTTGTGCATCTTGTTTATCCACAGCTATTTACTGTTACATAGTTTTTATCATGGTTTAGAACTACTGTTAGAGATGTACTCTGCTCCTTTTCTGACTGGATATATTTTTCCAGATGACACTGAGGAGTAACCTACCTATTATGGACCCCAGGATGTTGTGGGTTTAGATTCGGAGACCCTGGCTCAAGAGGGACTTATCCCAACTGAGACAGTTGACCCTGGAGTGTAGCTTTGTAGTATGATAGTATTCTTTTGTACTGGATTTGTCTCCAGCTTATTTTTGTTACTCTTCAGACTCATTGATGTATTATTTTAAACTCATGAGTTGTATGATGACTATTCTATTCTTATCTGATTTCGTGCTCATTCTATCTTAGTTCTGTGATTGAGTATTCTATCATTATTGGTGGTTCATTACTTTAGATAGACTATCTAGACAGCGTTCTACCGCCGATTCTGCGGCGTAGGCTGGGCGTTGTTTCCGACTAGTATCCTTACATCGGGTACGGGTCGTGACACGTAGTCATCACCAAAGGGGTGAGTTTTTTGTTTACACTATATGGATGACATGATTTTGACTGGCGATGATTCGGCAGGGAATGTTGTAGCTACTCAGAGTTACCTTTATCAGCAGTTTTAGAGAAAAAACCATGGCAATCTTCACTATTTTCTTCGACTCAAGATTGCACAAGGTAAGAAAAGGATACTTATTTCTCTGTAGAAATATACTTCAGAGATTATTTCATTTGATGGTTTATCAGATAGTCGCACAGTTGATATTTTTTTGGAGCTTCATGTGAAGTTTTATTCCACAGATGGTGAGTCTCTCACAAATCCTACTTGCTACAAGCGACTAGTGGGTCAACTTGTGTATCTCTTTTTGACCAGGTCAGATATTTCTTATCTAGTTAGTATTATTAGCTAATTCATTTTTGCCTCTATCAGCTCACAATGGTGCCTTACTCTATATTCTACGATATCTTCAGGGATCCATTACGTGCTCATTATTCAGGTTCTATATCTACTTTATAGCTTCGAACATTTTCAAATACAGATTAGGCGGGAAATTCGACCACCAGACGATACTAAAGGATTTTATTTGTTTTTTGGTTATTCATTGATTTCATGGCAAAGCAAGAAACAAGCAGTTGTTGCATGTTCTTCTACTAAGGCAGAGTATAAAGCTATGCAACCACCAAGAAGATCGTTTGTATATGTACACTGCTCTATGATATGGGAATTGATCCTACATGACCTATGCGGCTTCACATTGATAATAAGAGTGCTATACAGATAGTAAAAAATCCAATTTTTCATGAATGGATAAAGCACATTGAGATTGATTGTTATTTTGTTCGTGAACATTTTATGAAAGGCACTATTTCTCTACCACATGTGATTTCAGTTGATCAATAGGACAATTTTTTTATAAAGTACCTCTAGACCCCTTCGGCTTTTACACATAGATTTGTTTGAACCTAGTAGAGTTACCGGTCATTGCGGTAAACTATATGCATATGTAATTGTTGATAACTTTTCAAGATTTACTTGGGTTTATTTTTTTGCAAATAAAAATGAGACATTTTCAGAGTTTGTTACATTTTGCAAAAAGGTACAAAACGAAAAGGGCTTCATGATTACTCGTGTCAGAAGTGATCATGGAGGCAAATTCAAAAATTTTAATTTCAAATCGTTTTGTGATTCATATAGATTTTTAAATGAATTTTCTTGTCCTAGAACTCCTCAACAAAATGGTGTTGTAGAACGAAAGAACTGAACTCTTGGCGATATGGCTAGGGTCATGTTAAATCAGTATAACCTTCCAAAATATTTTTACGATAAAAATTTAAATACAGCATGCCATGTTTGGAATAGGGTTCTTATTTGACCTATATCGAAAAAGACTCCCTATGAGCTTTGGTTTAATGGAATTCCTATTATAAGCTATTTTAAAGCGTTTGGTTGTAGATGTTTTATCTTAAACACTAAGGATAACTTAGGAAAGTTTGACTCTAAAGCTGATAAAAGTATTTTTCTTAGCTATGCTACAAAGAATAAGGGTTCTAGAGTTTTCAGTAAGAAATCTCTGACCGTTGAAGAATCAATTAATGTCATATTTGATGAGCTTAACAGTCACTGTCACGACCTGCACCCGGTGTAAGGGTACAAGTCAAAAACAACGTCCAGCTTACGCCGTAGAACCGGCGGTAGAAAGCTGTCTGGGTAATCTACCTAACTATATAATGAACCACCAACAATGATAATATACTCAATCACAGATCTAAGATGGAAATGAGTACGAATCAGATAAAAGAATAGAAAAGTCACATACAATTCATGAGTCTAAAATAATATATCAATAAGTCTAAAAGAATACTAACAAATAAGCTGGAGACAAATCCAGTACAAAGAATACTAAGAAGCTACTAAACTCGGGTCATCTGTCGCAGTTGGGATAAGTCCCTCCTGAACCAGGGTCTCAGACTCTAAACCCACAACATCCTGAGGTCCATAATGTGTAGGGTACTAGTCCTCAGTGTCATCTGGGAAAAATATATCCAGTCAGGAAAGGAGCAGAGTATATCTCTAACAGCAGTTCTAATCAATGATAAAGACTATGTAACAGTAAAAAGATGTGAATATACAAGATGCACAATAGATATAAAGAGATATATACAATAAGGAATACTGGAATAAATATAATAATGAGCAATATGCCAATAAAAAATAATATTAATGACTAAGTGTGTGAGTACTAGCTTTAACATGTGATCGAGTTGGGAACATGATACAAGATACAAGATTTATGGCCTGGCTAATCATGCGTGCGGTGTATGATTAACACTATACAAGATACAAGATGGGTATGATCACATATCTATACTACATACTCCCCACCCCTGACTGGTATAATAGATCCAACCATGGTACGCTATGGCACGGGATTCCACAAGAAGATAGCTAGTCTTCCCAAGAATCAGTGTTTGTACATGTACAAGATAATCAACGAAACAAGGCTTGCACAAGATACACCAAATACCAAGGACTAACATCTCATGACGAGATCCGTATATACCAATCCGTGTAACCATCGTGTCAAAAAAACATGGATATCTACACTAGAGTCAAACTAATCAACTTCTAGGTCAACAAGTCAATTTTAAGTCAAAAGTCAAATTAGGTCAACTCTAAGTCAACTATGGTCAATTATAGTCAAACTATAGTCAACTACCTATTTCTAGGTTACATGAGTCTAACACCAAAAATATTGGTTCAAATAGTATAGTCTAGGTCACAAAACCATATCTTAAATATTAGGATACCGTATCTCTGGATACGTAAATCCATAGGTAATACATCAATATATAAGTCAAACAATTATTAATAATATAGAATCCTAATTACAAACATTAAATAGGTACCGTAGTTTTGAACCAACTTGGTATCACAACATAAAACCATAATCTTAATACCCAAACCCAATACCATGGGTATCCTAAATTATCTTGGTACTTACCTTGGTTTCTCAAGGTAATACCCAAATACTAGTTATACTATCTACCCGTAGATATATACATATACTACAATAATTATTATACATATAGTATATATTAAATACTATTAGCACATATAAATATATTTATATATATTTCAAATATCAAATACATATACATATATCTATATATATATATATAATATCTAATATATAAAACTGCCAAACTGTCGCTAAAGACTCTGTCCGCTATTGTTGAAGGTTGCTGATGATATTGATACACTACTGTTTTAGTGACAGTTTTCTGCAGTTGTTGCTAAAACTGTCACTAAAACTCCTGATATGATGCTGATACTGCTGTTATTTTAAAACTGTCGCTGGCTGCTGTCACTGCTTCCCTGTTACCGATGTTGCTGCCTTTCAGCGACGCTCGCTGTCAATGTTGCTCTTGCGGCTGCTGCTGCTGTTGTGACACTTGCCTGTTGTTGCTGATACATATATATATATATATATATATATATACCATATGCATAATTAGTGCCAATAATTATACATACACCCTCACATAGTATTATGTACATAATACACATAGTAACATACACACACATACATATTAATATGTATATATAACTATACATATATATATAATATATACGTACATATAATCATTCACCATATATAACACACATTATATAATTATAATTATAACAACCCATAAATATCTATTTACATATGCATATTTATACATGCTACCGTATACAATTATATATACATATATAAGAATAGCTACATACAATTCACATAATAAATACATAGATCTAAGACACAAGAAGCATAATTATATATATATATATATATATATATATATATATATATATATATATATATATATATATATATATACACAATTACATCTCCAAGAACACAAGAAATAGATATACATATAATTTGTACAAACACATGGAGAGTATCACGCTGTATCGCACTAGATCTAGGATACGCATGTGACACGAGTCCACCACACATCCAAACGTACCCCAAAGGACACGAACAAGTCATATATATTATTTATGAACAATACGAAGAGTCAAATACAAACTTACGTGTCCGTGTCAAAATATGACATGTATAAAAGTCCCACGTCGGAGGAAAAACTTCTAAAATTGACACAAAAAGTACCATAACTTTCTCAATAGGCCTTCTATGAACACAAAACCAAATCCAATGGGTAGCGTATGCATATGAGTTGATTTTTCATGTTTAAATATCAGATTTAGAACCTAAATTAAGAGAAAAACTGAATTATACCTATTGGAAGATGGATTCCCAATGCAATCTTCAAATATGATAAAATTGCCTCCAACTTGTAGATCCTTGCTCCTCTTTGTAGATTATTGCTTCCTCCTTCTAGATCCTTGCTCCACTAGTCTTCAATAGTGATTTGGGAAGGAATTAGAATGAAATTTGGTAGGGAAATGAAGTGAGAATGAAGGAATTTGGTTGAGAAAAATTCTAGATCTAGTTTTGAAATGAAAAGAGGAGAGAGAATTCCCCCCCCCCCTCTATTTATTATAACCCGGCCCCCTTTCCCCTCCCTCAAGTTACTATGAATTTTCCAATATACCCCTTGGGGCCTCTCATGAAGGAATAATTATGGATGGAAGCTTCTAGCCTAATAGTTTAATTTATTTAATCCATCTCCTTAACAATGGGCCTTCTAATTGGGCTAATTTCTACAATTAATTCATGTTGGTCCATGAGTCTAAACTAAAGTAGTTAGGTCCACTAACACAACTCCAAAATAAATAACTAACACCTAACAACAATTAAATAATACAAAAAATAATTATTTATCATGCACAATATTTAATTAAATATGAAATTACTAAAATACCCTTTCCTATAAAATATAGTAGTGACAGTCACGTAGCAAACGAAATTGACGATGAAGATGTCAGGATAACATCCAGCAAGACATCTGAAGATACAACAACTAACTATCTAGAGAGTTTGTCTAAAAGACTGAAGTTCACTACCGACTATCCAAAAGATTTAGTAATAGTTGATGTTTCAAAAGGTATAAGTACACATTCTACAAATAGAGATATCATTGCTAATATAGCTTTCATCACTTAAATAGAACATAAATAAATAATAGAAGCATTTAATGATAAGTTTTGGATTTCTACAATACAAGAGAAACTTAACCAATTTAAACGTAATCAAGTTTAGGAACTTGTTCCTAGACCTAATGATCACACGATCATTGGCTCAAAATATTTTTTTTTAAATAAACTAAATGGGGATGGTTAGTCACGTAACAAAGATCGTCTCGTAGCTCAAGGTTATAACCAAGAGGAAGGTATTGACTACGATAAGTCTTATGCTCATGTTGCTAGAAAAGAATCCATCCGCATGTTGGGTGCTTTTGCTAGTTTTTATAATTTAAAACTTTTCCAAATGGATGTTAAAAGTGCATTTTTAAATATTTTTATAAAGGAAAATTTTTGTTGAATAACCCCTTACTTTGACGATTTTAAATTTCTAAATCACGTATTCAATTTTTGTAAGGCTCTATATGGACTCAAACAAGCCCCTCGTGCTTGGTATGAGCGGCTTAGTTCCTTCCTACTTGAACATGGTTTTTCAAAAGGGAAAGTTGACATAACTATGTTTATAAAATCACATGGTGACACTCTTTTATTAGTGAAAATTTATATAGATGACATTATATTTGGATCTACTAATAAGATATTATGTAATAAGTTTGCTAAGTGTATGCAGAGTGAATTTAAAATAAGCATGATGGGAGAACTTACCTTCTTTCTTGGGTTGCAAATCAAGCAAAATTTATAGGGAATCTTCATCAATCAAGGAAAGTATACTAAAGATCTTATTAAGAAGTTCGATAGGGACAATGCAAAGTCTATCGGCCCTCCTATGGCAACTTTAACTAAACATGATCTTGATAAAAATTGCAAACCAACTGATATACGTAAGTATCGAGGGGGGCTACTCCATTTCGATGAAGTAACAACATGGGAGACATACTGATACACCTCAAATTTGAACGTGCTTACGCTCTCTTTGCGGGCGAGCTATTGCTATCTGGAGTGCATCCTCTACATATTTTTGGTCGTATCAATCGTAGTTTTGTCAATTATCAAAATGGAAGAGATTGTTGGCCCATCTGGTCATAGTCAACCAGATTTCGATAATTAACTTAAACTATGAGTCGATACATGGTAAAAATGATACAACAGAAGATTGTACCAAAGCACATCCTAGACTACATCCGGAAGTTGCTACATCTTAAAGGTTTGCTACCTTCATTATGGTTGTTTTACATTTATTTGTACTTTTTATTTTTTACTTGAGTCTAAGACTTATGTGAGTCGTATTTCACTTTGACACTAGTTGAATCATAACCCAAAGTCCACTCAAATAAATCTACCTAAACCAGAACCTAACTATGTTCTTGAACTATACAAAAAATCCTACTAAAATACCTAGTCAAATGAGCTAAAACAAAACAAGGGACATTCTAGATTTAGGTCAACCAAACTCGGACCAATTTCTGCCCGAACTCGCACCGAACTCGCCACCGAAACCAGAATCCCTAGTCAGGTGGCTAGCCCTATTCTTCTAAGTGCCAATGCGGTTTCGATTAGAAGTGTTCGAGTTGTATAAGCTTGGTGATTCAAAGCTACTAACACCAGTGTTTGAAGTCTTCGAGCTCTTCAGATCAAAGCTCGAGTCTCTACGAAGTAGCAATCCCTTCAGATCAAAGCTTTTATTTCTACTGATAATGGTTTTAATAACGAACAAGAGTTCTCGAGACTGGATTAGTCCTCCACGAGGGAAACTAGTATAAATCTCGGCATATGCGTTTGTGATTCTAAACTTTATTTTCTTTTATATACTTTGTTATATTGCTGCATTATTGCTAGTTGGTAACTGCCTTTACTTAATATAATTTTTAATTAGGGTATAATTTTTGTTATACTCTATTCACCCCCACTCTAGAGTTGCCTAACGGTCCTTCCCAAAGTGCATTAGAGTCAGCCGCACAATAACACACTTGGTTCGATCAAGCTCGAAAAAAGAATAAGCTTACAAAACTATGTCATAACAACAGGTAATAAGCAATAAGAAGATAATAGGTGAACAATTAAATATATAAATACTTAATAACAAATACATGTATACCAAGATGATATCCATCAGCAGCACTAGCAAATCACAACGTCAATCAATTCTCCAATCTGGTAAGGAACCAGGTCCTCAGAGGGACGTAATAATATACAAAAAGTATATGCCATAATATAAATATTGAATAAACAAAAGGGTGAAGTAACCATATATGTGAATGCACTTTGAAGACAACTTTGGTACGTGTTGATAAGTCAGGCTAAGGTAGGGTGGTTAGCATAGCTCAAGGCTAGAGGCCATGTATATGCTACCATATATCAACAACCGACATAGCTCATGGCTAGAGACCATCGCCTGATATACCGACTAGAATATACAAATCAAACCCATAACATTCAGCAAACGTTAATCGGCAACAAGAACTATGTAATCAGGATCATAACTCCATAGTTTCCTCCGAAGACTACGGCAAGCCAATTTGTCTGTCTCATACGCCTAATTATCTTATGCGTCCAATGTCAATGTACAAGTCGTGGTTATGACATGGACATCTCATATCTACAAATGTCAGGTCACTAGTAAACTAGACTCCCTTAACTACATTTTATACTATCACATGTGTTATTCGCATCAGTAGCTAGTCAAGTGGGACGCTCATGCACTACCATATTATCATTCTCACTCTCATTATCATAAAATGATACGTGGCAAGGTCTTGGGAGATATAAGAATAACTCCACAATATTCAGCTATGTCTACTAGTGACTAGGTCAATCATAAAACTAAATATTGACGCCTTCATCGACTGTACCCGAGACATTCTTAGATGCGCACAACTATATTATATTTACAGCAGAAGCATATGAACACTAGTAATTTAGTTTAAACTATAAAACAGAGCAAGGTATACTTGCTTGGAACTCCAAGATGAGTATAAAGCAATTTCGATCCTGTCTCCAAAATTGAACTGTCATGAGTGCCAATATTATAATAATATTATTAAATTAGTCTATGTTATATAGTTTACTATACAAGGATAATAACACTACTACATATATATATGGTTGGTTACAAAACTAAGGGTTTGACTAAATTAAGAAAAACTAGTTCAGAAGATGATTCTAACTAGGTTTGGTTTAGATATGCATTATAAAATGTAGCATAACCTTCAAGTCACCTAACAAATCAATAACCTCAAATACTAATAATTAATTCTAGGTTAACCTGGTTCCTAATCTATTTAATATGTGATACTTGGTGTACTTTCTACTAGGATTAGTGGTAATACCAAAACTTCATATTCAAAGGTCAACCTATTGTCACACTTTCTAGGTTGAAGTCCCAGGTTACCAACTAACTAACTAATCTTATAACATCATGTTTACAATATTCTTAAAAATTCCTAACACAAGTGTATATGTCACAAATAGGATTAACTAGGATTATTCCTACAACAAGTCAAGATTGGCTACATGTACACTAGTGAATGACAACATCTACAACTTGTCAGTTTGGACGTACTAATCCTAAGTGATCATTCCTACAGTCTTATAACCTATTGAACATCATGCTAACATGTTACAATATGTAATCCATATGTCCAAATCAGAATATAAACCTAACATATGATATCACATGCGTTCTAAAGGTGAAATTGGCATTTTCTAACACTAACATACGTGCTGAATTTACTTGTCAAAACAACTATTGTAGAGCATGAAAATCTTGTTATAATTTTTTTTCCTACCATGGATTTGAGTGCTAATAGCGTGGAAAAAAATTGGTACTATTTTAAGAAAATTTTATATATAAAATGATCTTTATTATGACATAGCATTCAATTTCAAATCTAAGAAATGTCGGTTGAAAAACATGGTTTTAAACCTAATTTTATGATGAATCTAACATGGTTTAAAAATATTACATGGTAGAGGGTTAAGGTAGGAACATGTTTGTAAAAGTTTCTGACATAAAACATAGAAATTTATACATAAAATAATCAGCACGATCATACATCACTATTACAGAATTTAAGAGAAATAAGGCTAAAAATATAGTTTTTTTCCTAGATAATCGTGATTCTAACAAGATACAAATAGAGGATATCGAAGGAGGTAAAAATAGGTACATATTTTTGAAGGTTTCGAGCACAAAATAGGAGTTTAACACATGCAAATAGGTGTGTGAATACAAGTATCCAGTCCTAAATTTTAGAATTTGTGTCCTTGTTTATCGTTGTTTAAGTTAGTTTTCCATATTTTAATTATGGTTTCTTCCTAGGGAATCGAAGTATCTAGTTTTAACTTAAGGTAGGAGTCACAAAATGACAAGGGAAGTAGGATACGTACCCGTTGTAGTACACGAAAAATTGTGTTCTCCCAATCGATTTCAGTAGCGCACACGTGTATTCCTTCATGTCTACGGAAGAAAACACCAAGAAAAACATAGAAGAAAATATAACGAATTATGGGAAAGTATTGTACGTACAAGGAGGAAGTGGTTTGGAATGGTTTTACCACATGAATTGGCATGTACACAGTCCTATAAGTCCCCTATGTGCACAAAAAAATCAGTAGTACTTTCGTTAGACAACCTTGCTTGTGACCGCGATTATAGGTACAAAACAAGAAAAAAAGTTAATAAATATATATATATATATATATATATATATATATATGGAAAGTTGGGAAAGAGATTGAGGATGAAGGTAGTGAAGGATTTAAGGAATTTACCTATGAGTTTTGATGTGTATTCAACTGTGCAAGTCACCAAAGTTCAACAACCTTCCTTATGTAGTTCGGCCAGCCTAGGGTGTCTTTAGGAAAGGAAAATGAGTAGGAATGATGGGTAAATGAGATGGGTAGAGAGATTTGGCTGTAGGTGAGGGAGTGAAGAAGTAGTGGGCTGAGTTGTAGGAGAAATGGAGGAGTAGGGAGGTAGTTACGCAACTACATATAATATTGGACACCCCTTTGAGGTCGCCTGATATAGTCTGCCTAAGTTGATGTCCAAAATATTATATAGTCATGATTTGGGTCTAATGATAAGTTGGTTTGGATCCCTATACACTTGATTTTATGTGGTCCATGTTTGGGTTCATTTGGACTTGTTTTGAATAGGTTTAGCTATCATAATCCAACCACTAGTCCAAACTAGTTAGGCTAAAATCTATCTAGTTCTAGTGCACCTAAACTAGTCCAAAACCCTAGACACACATTGAATTATCTAAGAACATGACCCTTACATATAGTACTACATATATTTATATATATAAACACACAAAACCATATAAACAATCATGATTAAAATGTTAGGTAAAATTTATACTAGTAGGAATTTTAAGATGGAGGCTTACACAGCGCTAGAGTCTTCTCTGGTCTGGATATCATCAGGTAAGGGTCTAGGAGCATGACATAACCAAGAAAACTTTTAGATCATGGTATAGGCATTATGAATTCCTAGTAATGCCGTTTGGGCTAACCAATGCTTCGGCGGTATTTATGAATTTGATGAACCACATATGCATGTCGTATTTAGATTAGTTCGTGGTAGTTTTTATAAAAAAATTCTCGTCTATTTCAGTAGTGAAGTGGATCATGAGGAGCATCTTCGAAAGGTTTTATAGATTCTATGAGAGAACCAGTTGTATGGAAAGCTTAGCAAGTGCAAATTCTGGTTGGAACGTATTTCGTTCTTAGGGCACATCATTTATAGAGCAGAAGTTATCTGGGATTGGCAAGATACTACAGGAGGTTCATGGCAGATTTTACAAGGATCTCAGTGCCATTAACTCATCTAGCATGCAAGAAAGTCAAGTTTGTTTGGTAAGCAGAGTGTCAGGCAGCATTTGAGGAGTTGAAGAAGAGATTAATTTTTGCACCTATTCTCACACTTCCAGTAGGTCTGGAGGGTTTATAGTATATTATGATATGTTCAGAAAAGGATTGGGTGTGTTTTAATGCAACATAGAAGGGTGATAGCTTATGAAACTCGGCAACTTCGAGATCACAAGAAGAACTATCTCACCCACAATTTAAAGTTGGCAACAGTGGTGTTTGCGCTCAAGCTATGGAGGCACTATTTGTATGGCGATCGGGTAGAGATATTTAAAGATTATAATAGATTGAAGTACTTATTCATGTAGAAGGACCTGAACATGAGACAGAGGAGATAGTTAGAGTTGTTGAAGGATTACGACATGGAACTCAAGTATCCTCCATATAAGGCGAATATAGTAGCAAATTCTCTTAGCAGGAGAGGTAGTGTGTTTATGTTGACATCATAGAGGTATATCTTGGAGGATATTCAGGAGATGGGGATTGAGGTGACACTTTCGTAGGATACAGGGATTTTAGCTAGCATACAGATTCAGTCCACTTTTATAGAGAGAATCAGGGATGCTCAGGCAAAAATTTGTGGATTCAGAAGCTTCGAGCAGAGTGTGAGTCCGATCTTAGGAAATAGTTGATGATTCATGAAGATGGAACGCTTAGAATTGGGAATCGTCTCTGTTTGCCAAGTAGAGATATCCGACAGAAAGTTATGACCGATGCGCATAGTTCTCAATATTTCATTCACCCAGGGGTCACGAAGATGTATCAAGATATAAAGCAGTATTTTTGGTGGAATGGGATGAAGAGGGAGATAGCATAGTTTGTCTCTGGATGAATAGGGTGTCATAAAGTAAAGTTCGAGGAGCAGAGACATGCAGGATTGTTACAGCCACTTCCTATTCCAGAGTGGAAGTGTAAGCATATTATGATGGACTTTATGACACCGGTTTACCTAGATCCCCAACTGGTCGAGATACAGTTTGGGTAATATTGGATGGACTCACAAAGGTAGCTCATTATCTTCCTTTTAGAGTAGGGCATTCCATGTATTAGTAGGCAAAAATGTACTTGCAGTAGATAGTAAGGCAGCATGATAACCCAATAAGCATAGTATCAGATCGAGACATCATATTCACCTTAAATTTTCGGAAGATCTTGCATCAGAGTTTGGGCACCAAGTTGAGATTCAGTACCGCTTACCATCCTTAGACAGATGGAAAGTTAGAGAGAACCATTCAGACCTTGGAAGTTATGCTACGGGCTTGCACATTAGATTTTGACGGGTCTTGGAAGGAGCATCTCCATCTAATTGTGTTCTCATATAGCAACAGTTATCATGCGAGTATTCAGATGACTCCCTTTGAAGCATTATATGGAAGGAAATGCAAGTCACCACTATCATTGGATAATATTGGTGAGCGTAAGGTGTTGCCTAGAGATGATCACTCAAACGGTAGAAGTTGACGGATCATATAGTGGCTTCTAGTCGTGCATGACCGACATCTTTATTAGGCATATCAACTTCGTAGGCCTTTAGAGTTTTACGTTGGTGACTATGTATTCTTACAGATTTTGCCAACCAGTAGAGTCATTAGGTTTGGAGTTCATAGGAAGCTTAGTCCGCAGTATGTTAGACTGTTCGACATCCTCGACCGGGTAGGTGATGTTGATTATCGCCTTGTCCTTCCGCCTTCGCTCCGCGATGTGCATGATGTATTTTATATATCTCAGTTGGGTAGGTATCTTCTGGATTCGAGTCATATCCCGATCATTCTGAGCTAGTCGTTGGTAATGACTTGTCTTATGAGGAGCAACCTGTATCCATTTTGGATCGGAGGAAGAAAGTGCTTAAGAACCGGACTATTCATCTTGTCCGTGTTGCTTGGGGTCACCACCCTCTGGGAGAGTCGATGTAGGAGCGCAAGGACAATATCCAGTCACAGTATCCACTCGTGTTCGAATCGAGAGGTATATTCTTTCTTATGCATTTGTATCTTGAATTTCGTGATTATCGATCACCCGTGTGGTATGATATTATTTTTTTATTTTGTATGATTAATTGCTTGATTGTATGTGTATATAAGTTTGTATTTAGTATAATGCATGTCTTGACTTCTCTAGCTTGCCCTAGATTTAAATTCCAAGGACAAATTTTTTATAAGAAAGGTAGAAACGTCAATCTCCGTTATCGGTATGTATTAGTGCGTATATAGCTTACCGGCATGACCGTTGGGTGACCCTGAGACTAGGCCCATCTCTTTTTTTGCTAATGGTTCATTATTTATTTTGTGTAGCTAGGATTGCTTGGAAGGATTCATGACTTGATCCAATGGCTAAGCATCCAACACTACCCTATATAAACCATCTTATTTCTCTCTTTCTCTCTCTCTCTCTCTCTCTCTCTCTCTCTCTCTCTCTCTCTTCCCTCATTCCTTATATCATTTTTCTTTCTTCTCCTTGGAGCTAGACAAATACATCTTGCACAAATGGAGAAATACTATATATTATACATATTTGCTTTTCCTTACATATTATTAATCTTAAATGTGTATATTATGATTCTATACATCTTTAGTGCTTGGTATTTTCGGTTTTGATAGGTATTTTGGGGTAGATCTAGATTTCAAATTTTGGGTTTTATAATATTTCATGGGAATGATCCCCAAAAACTTAGCAATTTTCAAAACTAATTATTCCATGTTGTAGAGAATTAAATTTTGTGTGATTTTAACTTTTGTTTTACTAGATTTTGGGTTAAAATAAGGAATTTATAAAAAAACAAGTTAAAGATTTTCCATGGTGGGCTTGATGTTCTGGGATGATGAAGATCTATGCGACAAGGGAGCTATGCAGTAGCAATGCCATGCAACAAGAATTCCTTGCCGCAGACCCCTTCGCATCATGCGCTTTCTATACTACCAGACTTTTGGGCATATGAACGAAGGCGCATGACTATTTTTTTAGTATACTGCTCTGAGCTATGAGCCCGATTGTGCCATGCGGCTGATCTGCTATGCGCCTGATCTCTCCATGCGCTTGAGGGTACATATGGTCAAATGTTATATGCCTGGCACTGAACACCTAACTTGCTATGTGCATGAATTGCCATGCTCATGTCCAGCTATGCGTCAGGCCACTATGCCTCAGGACCATTGCATGCAGCAATTTTTTCATACAGCGGCTGTGCTTATGCGACAATAAGGCTCGTCTAGTATCTTTGCTCATGTGATACCTGTACTCATGTGACCGCCTTCTGCATGAATATTCTTATGCAAGTATTTGACCCTGTGTGCCTGTTTGCTCAGATCCTTGTTGTCATGCCTCAGTCCCAAAATACATAACACTTGGAATACATAAACATGCCAGATACGTAAAAAATAGACTCCAGTCCAACTCTAATATGTATAAGTGGTACTATCTAAATATTATAATAAATCTCTATGTCTCAATCCACAAGAAAATAAATAAATGAAAGGATAATATGTATCATAGTGTTCACCCCAAATAACACATGTCTGAATAGACTCAAAAGAAATAGCATGAGTCTACAAAACTAGGCTATAGCAGAAAAAAGTAAACAATGACAATAAGTAAATATAACTAAGGAATAAATGATACATGTACCTAATTCCAATGCCTGCATAATAAGCTGATATGCCTCTGCAGCTCCATAAGACTCCGCGATACTCTATGCTGCAAAAATTGGCAAGAAACCAGGTCCTCAGAGAGACATAATAAGATACAAAAATAGCTTGCCAAAAGTAAACAGTATAATAGTACAAATACTCAAGGGTAACTGTAAAACCCCTAATCTTAAAAAAAAATCATATTAATCTATTTTTTATTAATTATTAATTTAATTATATTAGTTATGTGCTAATTAGGGGAAATTGATTTTATTTAATTTTTATTTTAGGTGTTTGTGAACTTAGGGGATTTATGGGGCCATTAGAAAATTTTTTCTAATTTATTTTATATAGGAGACCCTTTGAGCAGTTGCTAGCTTAATGGTATGCATTAATATAATTCTAGAATTTTTTTATGAATATATATATATGTATATATATATATATACATATATATATATATATATATATATATATATATAGGAAAAAGAAATAAAGAAAGAAAAAGAAATGGAAATAAAAAAAAAGAAAAGGAAAAAGAAAGAAAGAAAAACCATTAATTTCCTTTTCCTATCCTACCCGTACCCCCTTAGTCTACCCGCTAGCATTATAAAGCAAGAGCAGCAGCAGCAATTGGAACCCCCTCCCCCCGCTGGCAAGTCCCCCCCCCCGACCCTCTCGCGCTCTCTCTCTCTCTCTATATATATATATATATAGCATTGGAGAAAACCCTAACCCTAATTCCTTTCCCATATCCTTCCCTTCCCGATCTAGACCGCGACGCTGTCGAGCCACCGTGCCCAGCCGTCACTGCCGGCCATCCCCGGCCGACCGCGAACAACTGCGCACCCCACGCGCAGCAAAATTAAACTGCAGCGAAGTCCTGTTCAGGCTCTGTTTTCCGCGCCCTCGCTCGACCAAATTCGACCCCGTCTTCACCGGTATGTTCACCACTTAGCCCTCTTCAATATCTGTATGATAGTAGACCTCGAACAGCGCGTAACCCTAGGCAAAAACAGCATCCAAGTTGACAAAAAATACCACTTTTGGGTATCGCAGAAAACTGTAGTGACCACCTATCTTCCCGGATTCGTATCTCCCACCACAGAGATCCGAATTCGATTTTTATTTTTGGTATACGGAGACCACTTGACCTAGTTTAATTTCTGTTAATTACATTAAATTATTAAATATTGAATGTAAAATTAAATTTGTTGGAAAACTCCAAAAACCTACTTTTTTTATATTTCAAAAAATTGTAAAATGGAGTGCGTCCCGCCAAACGGGACAACCCCGTCGTGTACCAAGTGTACCAAAAGGTGTGCACAGTGTACCCGAACACGTGAAATTTTGCGAAAACTGATTCGGACGCGTGTGCGCATCGAAATCAGCCCGTATCCGCGGACAATCCCCATGTCACAACTTTTACGAAAGTCCTGTGCATTTTGTGCACGCTTGTCAGATTGCGTCGAAACTTGCACCACTGGAGTAGTGGTAATGCGCTGGTCCTGTGACCCAATTTTCATACAATTCTGAGATAATTGACCAATTCGCCAATTGGCGGGCCCTACGGTTGACTTTTTGGGCGAATTTGTGTTTCGCTCACCGGAATCCATAATTGGACGTACCGTTGAGTTCATATTAACATTTAGAATTGGTTTGACCTATAATTTTATCCCATTTAGAGACCTTTACCCTTGGCTTGCTTTTCGGTGCAAAGTGGGCCACACGTGGACCCCACTTTGACCCAAAATTACCGTTTTACCCTTGTGTCCAAATTGGACGAAAGAAAGTGCTTTCTAACTATTTTGCTTATTCTGGGAACGTTGGTGATATCTATTTTAGCATCCGGAGACATTTGTTCTTAGGCCATAGCTTCTGATCCTGTGTGTTGGACTTCTGGACGTGACACTTTGTAGCTATCTTGCCAGGGAAGATACCTTGCCAAATTGCTTACAGTACTTTGCATGCTTAGTACATTTCTGTATATTTATTGTATTTCTGTTTATTCATTGCATGTGTAGTTTTCTTTCAGTCATTACTATATGTATTAGATTTGTTGACACCCACTTGACACCTAGTATCATAAGAGGACAATCATTAGGCGTATGGACTTTTAACCACTCTGGTAAACAGTAGTATATAGCTCGCACTATGGGCGTGTGTCGCGCTGGTCGCTACCCCCGTGGTATGTCGATTTCTGGAGTCTCGCTGGTCGCTACCCTCGCGGTATGTCAATTTCTGATGTCCATTGACGGGTGTGTGAGTTGTGAGGATTAGATCGAGTAGCCTACCCTTGCCCATACGTCGAAAAGTTATCCTTATTTGTATTCATATAGATTGTCTTGTACAGCGTAATTATATATTTTCAAACATTATGCATGTTTACTGTATTCAAATTGGCTTGCTTCTATGTATCTTGTTACGTCCCTCTGAGGACCTGGTCCCTTTCCAGGTGTAGATGTTCTTGAGTATTCGTAGGAGCGCAGATTCGGATGGTTACATATGTTTTGAGGATGTCTTCTCTTCGAGCCCCGTGGTCGTTAGTTGGTATTCTTATATTGTGTTTATTGTGTTGTACTTTTGCATTCGAGTTGGTAGTGGATTTGTTTCCATCCAACTATCATCCTTAGATACTTATATTGAGATCTGGTTTCATAAATACTGGTTATTTATTTATATTGATTTCTGTGGATGAGATTTAGATTGTATCCTGTGACTTGTGATACATTTTATACCACTTATGGATTTGATATTCATATTACAGCGTACGTATGGGTTTTGGTTTCTATATAATGGAGTTGCCATATCCATGTGGCTGGCATGCTTACGTGTCCTAGTCCTATGTATATTGGGACTGGGGTATGATATATTTTTGTGGTGGCCCATGCAGGTCGAGAGCATATTGTCTCGGTTACGTTACTGTACTGAGAAATCCTGTACCTAGGAATAGAGTATAGGATCTGATCCACAATTGACTATGATTCACTCTCCTTCCAGTCTATTCTATTCGAATAATTGTATCCTGCTTGATTCATGTGCTTCCCTGATAATTCCTTGAGTATAGCCCCCTCCTAGAATATAGAAGTCCATGTTGTTAGATGATAAGTAGGATAACCTTCCTATTAAGAGTACAACTAGAGTGTTGACACCCCACTAAGTTTAGAATACCTAATGAACCCTAGCGTTCCTTATCTATAGATTGGTTTACCATTACCCCTTGATGAATATATGAAGACTTGAGAGTAGTATAGACACTACTAGAGTTAGTTAGAAGTTTTACCATAATTTTTGACCCTAGTATTGAGGAACCAATAGAGATCCAAGATTTAACAATTGGACTAAACCTAACTTTTATAGTGAGATAATATTAGAACTATAAACTTAGATCATTGTCTTATTATTAGTAGACAGCACCTTAGGAAGCCTAGAGGAATGTAATCAAACACTTTTTTCTTGATCATGCCTCGAACATAGCAACTAGCACCCCACTCCCCTTTAGAAAACCATGATGCTATCTAGAACCCCCTATTTTAATTTCATATGTTGTTCCACTGCGACCTTAACGTTCGTTAATTGCGCGACGACTAAATTATGTTCTTCTTTTCTTCATCTTTCAACTCGTGCCACCTGACACCTCTGATTATAGATCAAGTATTTTTATACTATGTTAGGATATATAGCTTCCTAGGATTTTAGTTGTTACTCTTGAATTTTTGAATTATGTGATTGGTAATTAGAACTTGATAGTTTTAAGTTATTCTGGTAGATTGTGACCTGATATTATCCCTTAGTTTTCAAATTGCATAACTTGTGTTCCCACCTCAATACGAATTATATTCCCTTTTTCCTCTATAAGCGTAACTTGGTAATTAGAACTTGATAGTTTTAAGTTATTTTAACTTTCCATTCTTACTATTGACACTTGCTCTATAAGCGCTATGACTAAGATTTAAGACGACCATGACTTATGTAATGAAAGTGGATACTCTAATAAGTACCAAGACTCCTTCTCGTAGATCTTAACAGGAGTTTCTACGATATCCTTAAGACAATTACAGTATTAGTTTATTAATATAAGTTGGATAGTATGCCACACAACCTAGTATCACATAGTCTTTTTACCTATTATTGAAGTATAGCTGAATGATATTAACTGTATGCTAGCATAAGAAGATAATGTTTCATCAGACGGTAGAACTTAGAAGCCCATACCCCTATTTGGTCAACTATCGACTTAGACAAGGAGTTAGTATGACAATTGTAGGGATTGTAAGAGCCTTATCTTCTTTGAGAACTTGGATTATTTTGTAACTTCTCTCATCATAATCTAGCGTACTTATATTTTATGTACTACCTTGACTTATGCTGCTATTATAGCCTAGTTTTTGCAAGCTTATTCTTTTGTCAAGCTTGCTCATGACATATGTGTAGAAGCATGAGAAATAAGCTGGAAGCTCTACGCAGCATATTGATGCAAAGCAGCATAAACAAAGGACTTCAGAGCCTTCAAACGTGCAAACAGAGCTTCTCCGCCAAAGCACAGTAAGAAATACAGGCTCAAAGACCATCCGCGTAGGGCAGTATGACCAGGCTGCTTCAGCGTAAACAGGGTGCTTCATCGTCTTTATGGCATAAAACTCATCCTCTTTTCATTCAGCATTGAAGTGTACGAGGGACGCTTCGTATTCTCCAAAGTGAACCTGTCAGAGCCTACAATGAACCTGTCAGAGCCTGCAATGAACCTGTCAGAGCCTGCAATGAACCTGACGTCTCGACTTCTGACAAAAGGATACTGCTCGACTACCTAGGCGACGGCTATAATGATGGCGCGGAACTGCAACCCAGACTGTCATTAACTGCCATTTCCCTTGCGTAAACCGCTTTTACGTACACAAAGGGATACGCTGCCTAGTTTTACACAGGCAGATGAGAGCTCCTTACGCTCCGCGAAAGACAAACCGCCTGCCACGTCAAAAGCTGCACCTCATACGAGATTCGAGGCACGTCTCTGCATTTTTATGCACAGAGCGGTGACAGGTTCTCAAGGCACGTCTCTGCAATTAATGCGCCAAATACTGACAGATGCCTGAGGCACGTCTCTACGTTTAATGCACAGAAGGGTGGCAGACCTTCAAAATACGCCTCTGTATTTAATTCGCAGGATGATTGCGGATCTCCATATTTAATGTAGGAGATTTGATTAAATGTCACCGAACCGTCGTTTAGTGACATCCCCTTTGTGAGAGCTGCTCCTACGCATACAAGGGAATACGCTGCCTAGTTTTACACAAGCAAACATGAGGTCCTTAACTCCGCAGAAGATGAACAGACTGCCACAACAGCGGTTACTCTTTGCACAGTGTTCAAGGTGCGTATCTGCATTTAATACGCAGAATAATGGCAAATCTTAAAGATAAGCATATGCATTTAATGCACAGGATGGGGGCAGATCTCTGCATTTAATGTAAGAGATCTGATTATCTTCAAGAGCCATAATTCTGGCTAAAACGTCCACATCATCACTTTGGCACGTTATGATCGGCTTCTACGCCCCTTCAGCTTCGGTGCCTGCTCGGCTTCTACAGCCATTCAGCTTCGATGCCTGCTCGGCCTTCTGTACCTGCTCGGCTTCTACGCCCACTCGGCCTCTATGACCACTCGGCTTCTATGCCTATTCGGCTTCTATGCCGGTTTGATAACTATTTGGCTTCTATGCCATGGTGATAGACACTGGCTTCTATACCAACCTCTTCTACACGAGGAATACCAACCTACGTGGCTTTTACGTCGTGATCTTCGTAGCGATTATACGTATTTTGTCCCTTAGTTGGACCCGCGTCACACGCTCATTCAAAGGATCATCTATACGCAGGCAGTGGTTATTTTAATCGTTGTGTAAAAGGGTGCTATACTTTTCCACTACTCGGTTTTTATACCGATTGAGTGGTCACTGTCACCAAAACTCTATAAATAGAGACCTCTATCAACAGAGGACAAGGTCGAAGAATTGGTCGAACAATCAGAAGTAGGCCGACAAACTGAAAGGAGAAATTGAGGAGAGAGAGAGAGAGAGAGAGAGAAGCATCCAGATCTCAGAAAAAGAGAAGGTATCGATGACTTTGGCATCGGGCATCTACCCTCTTCAGCAACCCTCGAAGCTGCTACCTGTCTTCCACGGCACTTCTTCAACATCGTGTGGTCAAAGAGCTAAAGTGATCGACTGCAGATCAGACACCTATAGCAATATTTACCCAGATTAAATAAATTATACTTAGACATCCTCGTGTAGGATCAAATTTGTACAATTTTGTTTGTAAACATAAAAGAAGGGCGGGTCTTCGTACAAGATCTCGTTTTCCCGCATTTTATTAAATCTTTTCTTGTTTATATTATCACCGAAATAAGATGGCGACTCTGCTGGGGACATCTTTCTCTTCTGATAAGGAAGCTATTGCTTAACACGATACGATATTCGTGGGATCCGTGAAGAAGACACTGGTCATCCAGTTCGACCAGTCTGCCTACGAAGATATGCTCCGAACAAAGCGTAGCTCTCACTCTCTCTCTGTCCAAAATAATAGGAAGCTGTGAAAGGCCTGGATGCCCAAGACATCCTCTACCATTCCTGTGGACTCTCCGATCTCTCCGATCTCTCCGACCAATGAGGTTGTAGCGTTGCTCCCTTCGGGCCCTGCGCGTAAAATTTAGTCGCTTGTCTCTGACAGAACCGACAAAACTTCTGGCAATGCCTCAGCGCTAACCCAGAAGTATACTCCGCGCTCTGCGCGTGAAATTTAGTCTCCTGTCCCTGGCGGAATAGACAAAACTTCTGACAATGCCTCAGCGCTAACCCAGAAGTATACTCTGTGCTCTGCGCGTGAAATTCAGTCTCCCGTCCCTGGCGGAATAGACAAAACTTCTGGTAGAGCCTCAGCGCCAAATCAGAAGTACAAAGCACGCTCCGCGTGTAAAAAAACATCTGACCTCTATGGAGAACCAGATGATCCCTGTGATCTCCGCAAGGAAAAGCGAACGGCGGACTACTCAACTTCTCGACCTTTACGCCAGCAAGGGAACAATCTGCACGTCCTCCGAATTACGCGAGACGCTGATAGACGACTGAGGACATCCTCAGCTCTACGCCAACCAGAGCGAAGCTCCAAATTACGCCAGGCGAAGTCCGTAGGCACAAAGAAGGCTCCAATTGCAGAAAGACACCCTCCTCGGGGATTATCCGCCACCCAGATGGCCAACCTGTTGTATACGGGTAGCACAGGAAAGACTATGGTTCCCGTCATCCGCATGCCTACCAATGGGAATAGAAGGAACAAGCCATCATCTCCTTCTTCTGCAACTCCTCCTGACCTGCGCAAATATCTAATCCGGAAACGCAAGGAGAGGGGATCTTCCAGCATGGCTATCACGCCTCCTAGCGAGAACTGCTGTAATAGTCACAAAATTATAATTAATTATTGCTGTTCTAAAGCAAAATGGCCGGTTTTCGACCGACTGAGCTACTCTCCATCTTTCCTAGAAGAAGAGCCCGCGCATGCATCTGTGAACATGGCTTCACATATACTTGGAGGAAGCTCAGACTCAAGACGTCTGTCCTCTGGAACTCCGAGCCGAAGAAGATTCAACATGCTCCTTAGGGACACCGAAGCTGGGGTATTCCAGAACACTCGTTCAAGGTCACGATAACTGACTTCGTGCTCTTCTGATTCCGATGCTGGGGGGCGCCAGTCTCCCGAATCAGATACTGAGAGTATAGAGTCAACTTCTGCAGCGACCTATACTCATCCTTCAATGACGCCCAGGGAGATGGGAGTTTATGCCATTGGAGATGAACACGAGTAAGCCTCGCCATCAGGGAAGGCTGAGCAACGCATTACTACACTAGAGACATCTCTGAAGCAAATGCAATCCATGATGGAGAACATGCACCAAATGATGCTAACTCAACAGGCGGCTGCTATGGCTCAAACGTCGGTCCCGTCTACTCAGATACGTGTGGGGGTGGACCTGCCACCATCCAACATGATCCAAGAGCCTGCTCTAGATCAAGAGTCAGCTGGTCCTTCACTTCCTCACCTGGAGAATGTACTACCTCCTGCGGGAGTCACGATCCAACCAACTCCGTACCATTCCGTGGTCTCGCTATCAGCTAAGAATCTGATACAAGCAGTACGGGAGTTGAAAGCCCAATTCGACGCCTTGAAGCACAAAGAATTAGCTCAAGAAATTAGGAATCAACCAGCCATACCCAGCTATCTGGGAAGAGGTCCCTTTTCCTCCGAGGTACAAACCTTAGACTATGGCCCTGTTCGAGGAAAAAAACATCACCAAGTCAGTAAATAAATTATTTCAGTATGATAACGGTGTTGCTACAAGGGAATGACGCCCTCCTCACCCGGGTATTCATGGGCTGTCTCTCAGGAGTAGCTTACCAGTGGTACCGCAGCCTGGCAGACAACTGCATTACTTCCTTTGAAGACTTCAAGGCTTTATTCTTCACACGATTCTACGAGGGAGGAATGGACATGTCTATGTCCTCTCTCATCGAAGTCAAGTAGAGGAAGAAGGAGGACGTTCGCACCTTCATCGAACATTTTCGTCAGGCCACCTTACAGATGCCTCCAGGAGTTCCAGACTCAGCGTTGGTGGACATTTGCAGGAAGAACCTTCTTCCCGTGATCTCGGTGTTCACAGGACCATATAAGTTCCATGATTGAACCTCGTTCATCATCTCAGCGGTACCGCCGAGGACAACAGTCGTAAGGCACATGACAACGGCATCATGATCTCTACCTCTGACAGAGGGAAAGAAGCTCTGGCGACCATCCTCGTAATTCCAAAGGACATTTGCAGGAAGAACCTTCTTCCCGTGACAGAGGTTATCCCCCAACGGCGACCATCCTCATAATTCCAAAGGGAAAGAAGCTCTGGCGATCAACACGTCCAGACAGAAGACTGCGACAACCACGCAGACAAAACCGGGGACTTCCAGGCCCGTAGAGGTATACTCTTTCGACGACGACGATATTCCGAGTATATTCGAGTGTCTCGTCAAAAGTGGCAAAATCACCCTTCCGGAGGAGAGGTGGCCTAGTGAGGCCGGCAGCGCCAACAACCCCAAGTACTGCATCTTCCACAGATACGTACACCACCCAACAAAGACGTGTTACATACTGAAAAGGAAGATCCAAGAGCTGATCGATGCTAAAGCCATCACTCTGCGCAATAGCGAGAAGACAGTTACGGCCAACATGATCTTTCTGCAATTTGACAATCTGCCTCCCCAAGAAGTACCGGACGGTGTTACACCTATTTTTCGGACAATGATGAACATCGTTAATCTCCCTCCGGCTAGGGGTCAAAATCATGACCTGTTACCCCTAACTACCCGGAAAGGGGAGATTATGTGGGTGCACCCAGACTTAGTATCGGAGCTCGAAGAATAGACTAATACTACTAAAGCTAAGTCCAGGAAGAACTCCAAATGCAAGCCATGCCATATGGTTACAACTTCTTCGACATCAGACGAAGACGAGGTTTTGGCCACAATAACCCGTTCAGGGAAGGCTTACCTCAAGGACTACGGAGCAAGTTAGGAAGATGCACCTGCAGACGCTTCAGCTGCCAAGCCTTCGGAACTAGAGCCCACCGTACCAGAGACCGGTCCTTCGAGACCAACTTCGGCGGACAAGGGGAAGCAAAAAGAAGTGTGCTTCGATAAAACTGTGAAAAACATTCAAAACAAAGGTTTAGAGAAGCCGTACAACTTTGACATCTTGGCCCAACTGGCTAATACACCGGCCAGGTTGTCCATCTTCGAGCTACTCAGGCTCTCCCAAGACACTCGTCTAGCCCTGAGTGAAGCATTGATGCAGGCAGATAAATAATTGACCCAACTCAAGTCCCTCGACGAAGAACCTGCAGCGTGTCCCCGATGCCACAGTGTGATGGAGGTGGTCCCAAACAACACTTTCACTCAAGATGACATGCTGTTAAAACATAACAGGCATGACAGACCTCTCTACCACACCGGGTACGTCGGTTCCATAGAGGTCGACCGGATTCACATAAATCTGGGATCCTCAATTAGCATCATTCCTCATAGTCTGCTCAGACCACTGAGGATTCCTACCAGCGAACTGGCTTACACCACCACTACTATCGTGGGTTTCAACGCCGGAAGAAGTAAGCCATTAGAAAAAATTCGCCTGAGGATCCAGATTGGCAACCTCAGATCGGTGGCTACATGCTACGTCATCGATTCAGAGGTATCCTACAACATCCTGCTAGGAAGACCGTGGATCCACGACCACAACATCGTTCCTTCGACTCTACATCAATGCTTCAAATATGTAGACGCCCAAGGGACAGTACAAACGGAGGTCGCCGACCTAAACCCGTTTAAAGGAGTAGAATCCTACTACTCCGACGCCGTGTTATATTCTCAAGACTACACGGAAGAGGTGTCAGCCCAAGCAGAGAAGGAATCCCACCGGGAGCCTGAAGAACCTTCTGCCAAGCAACCTCTGTCAATCAAGGTGAAAGGACGGACTACCCGTCCAAAAGCCACAAAGCCTATGGCTATCCACCTGAACAAGACCAGGTCATGGAAAGGGGGTGATCCTCTAGTGGTCACTCTAAACCAGAAGCCTCCGCCCTTAATCATCAACCTTCGGCGCAATAAGCACCCGAGTGATGTAAATACAACCAGAAGTGCGGTTTCTGATAATAATAAAGGACCTCTTTTCTAGTATATCGATGCTCGGATTCCAAATCAGGAATCCTCTCCCCATGACGATATAGAGCCTATAGCATGAAAATTCTTGGCAGCTATAGATTCCTATCATCCGTACATATGGGAAGTGGCGTCATCATCCAATATCACCATGACGTATGGACCACATGAGGATTCTATCTTCATTGTTCCACCTGCCCGCAACGGTCAGCGTTCAATTGTCTTCGGCTGTATGCGCAACGAACAGACTATACAAAGGGATTCCTTTGATGATGACTCTGGTGAAATACAAGTTCACAGGTACAGCCCGTAAGCCTTGAAGATCATGCAAAATATGGGTTACAACTTAAGGAGGGAACCAGGTCTCAACTACGGGAAAGGCAGACGAACACCGCTGCTCGGTAATCCCCACTATCACCAAACCTGTTCCAGGTTAGGGTACACCACCTCCCTTACGACTTCCAAGTCGAACGAGGATATCTTTTCCTCTTTTCATGACGGCTCATCGCCCTCCGGCTTATCTCATGCCCTCGAGCAAACATTATCAGCAAATATGGTAGCAACGAATTCCTTCGAATCAGACGAACAAGAATTTGAACCATTCGAGAATGACGCTTGGGCTCAGCAGATGGATACACAATGGGAGTTCCGCTTCGAGCAGAGAGAACCTCCCACTAAAGATGAAGTTATCCAGATTAATGTAGGGGATGAACTTTCACCAAAGCCGATATTTATCAGTAACGACCTTTCCAAAGAAGAAAGGAAAGAAATTACCCAGCTGATAAAAGAAAATATCGACGTCTTTGCGTGGAATTATGAGGATATGCCAGGTCTTGATCCAAAGGTGGCTACTCATAAACTCAACATAATGCCCGATTCAAAGCCTGTGAAGCAGCACCAACGCCGGTTCCGCCCAGACATGATGGACGCCATTGAAGCGGAAGTCAAGAAGTTGATAGCCTGCGGCTTCATCCGTGAAGAACAATATCCCAACTGGGTCGCCAATATTGTCCCGGTCATAAAGAAGAATGGAAAAGTACGGATCTTCATCGATTACCGAGATCTGAATGCATGTCTTTCATGGACATCATGATCGATAATACATGCAGTTTTGAACGCATGTCTTTAATGGACGGATTCTCGGGATACAATCAGATCAAGATGCATCCTGAAGACGAGAAGCATACCGCCTTCCGGACACCACTAGGGGTATACTGCTATACGGTCATAACCTTCGGATTAAAGAACGCTGCGGCTACGTACCAACGAGCTATGAGTGACATATTCCATAAGCATTTACGCAAGACAGTGGAGTGTTACGTGGACGATGTAGCTGTCAAAAGCTGTCTCAGGGATAATCACATCCAAAACTTGAAGACACTATTTGAATTGATGCGCCAACATCAACTCAAAATGAACCCTACCAAGTCCTTTCTGGGGGTATCTAGCGGCAAATTTCTGGGATTTGTCATCACCGCCAAAGGCATTCAAGTGGACCCTGATAAAGTCAAGGCCATCCTAGAAATGCGACCGCCCTGTAATCTGAGGGAACTCAGGGGATTTCAAGGTCGTCTGGCTCATATCCGAAGATTCATATCCAACCTCTCCGGGAGATGCCAGCCCTTTTCGTGCCTCATGAAGAAAGGTGTATCCTTCGTATGGGACGAAGCCTGTCAGCAAGCGTTCGGGGATATCAAATGCTACCTTACTAGTCCGCCAGTTCTGGTACCTCCCGTCATAGGAAAACCGTTCGTGCTATACGTTCGAGCAATGGATCATTCTCTGGGAGCTCTTCTCGCATAAAAAAACAATATGGGCCACGAGCAGGCTATCTACTACCTCAGCAGGATGATGGTCAGAGCCGAACACCGGTATAACCCTGTAGAGAAAGAATGCCTGGCTCTGATTTTCGCTATTCAGAAAATGCGACACTATGTCACGGGCCAAACCATTCATATCATCTCCAGGATCAATCCTCTTCGGGTACTGATGAGCAAGCCAAGTGTCCTTAATTCCTGACTCGCGACTTGGGTGATGTTATTAACGCCATATGATATAGTGTACGTCCCTCAGAAGTCCGTCAAAAGCCAAGCATTGGCCGAATTTCTAGCTGCTCATCCCATCCCGAAGGCCTCCAAACTATACGAGGACATTCCCGATGAAGTTGCAGAGTATAATTCCGCAACAGAAGGCGAGGCATGGCAACTATTCCTCGATGGCACCTCTAGGACCGGTCCCAGGGGAAACGTGGTGTCAGGAGTAGGGATCGTCCTAGTCACTCCTGATAAACTCGTTTTCTACCGAGCATATTCTCTTAGCGAGCTCTGTTCTAATAATGTGGCAAAATACAATGCTCTACTCATCGGGCTCCAAGTTGCTAAAGAGCTGGGGGTCGAATCTTTGGAAGCCTTCGGTGATTCTCTACTGATCGTCAACCAAGTCAGAGGAATATATGAAGTCCGGAATCCTGACCTTATCCCCTATCACCGAGTAACGGTCGAGATTGCCATGAAGTTCAAAGGTTTCTTCCTTGAGCATGTACCTCGATCTCAGAATCTGGAAGCTGATGCCGTAGCCAGTCTAGCTGCAGATTTAGCCACCCCTGTAAGAAGCAGAATTCGGTAATCCTTCTTAACAAAGACTTATTCTGTGTGAAAAAAACTTTCACATAGAACATAGCTACACGGTGAACGCAGATCCGCCCAGGAGAGACTGAAAAAGTCTTTCTATAGATTTAGTAGTATACGGAATCTTGCCAGAAGATCCTAAAGAAGCAATATCTGTCAAAAGACGATCATTACGCTTCTACTTTGATGCATCGTCACAATGCCTATATCGTCGGTCTTATGACGGCTATTATTAAGATGTCTCTCTCATGATGAAGCATAGCGGATTATCCGTGAAGCTCACGACAGCGTGTGCGGGGCACATCAACCCGGTCCTAAGCTACAGGATCGTATCAGAAGAATGGGCTATTACTAGCCCACTATGATCGCAGATACAATCCAGTATGCCAGACTATGCAGGGCCTGTCAGGTCCATGCAGACTTCATACATCAACCGTTCGAACATCTACATCCTACGGTTGCATCCTGGCCTTTCGAAGCATGGGGTATGGATAATATTGGCCCTATTCACCCGTCTTCTTCCAGAGGTCACCGGTTCATACTGGTCATCACGGATTACTTCTCCAAATGGGAAGAGGCGATCCCTCTTGCTGAGGTAAAGACATCTAACGTGACCAGCTTCGTCAAGCATCACGTCATTTACCGCTTCGGGGTTCCCGAAGGATAATCTATGATAATGGGCCTCAGTTCATCAGCCATGCGTTTTACCGATTCTGCGATAAAAATCGGATATAAAATGTGGTCTCCACGGCATATTATCCAGCTGCTAATGGGTTGGTGGAAGCCTTCAACAAAACCATTATCAAACTCTTAAAGAAGTTCGTCTCTTCGAACAAAAGAGATTAGAATGAGAAGATGGAAGAATGTCTCTGGGCATACCGCACAACGGTACGAGCACCAACAGGTTGTACGCCATTCTCATTGGTCTACGGGAGTGAAGCAGTTCTCCCTATCGAGATTCAAATTCCGTCACTCAGGATAGCCGTGGCCAACGAGTTAACTCAAGAAAAGAATGACCTTTTAAGGCTTCAAGAGCTAGAAGGATTAGACGAGAAACGCCTCCAAGCTCAGCAGCGCATTGCGCTCTACCAAGCACGCATTTCCAGAACTTTTAATCAAAAAGTAAAGAAAAGAGTATTAAAAGTCAGCAAGCTGGTTCTGGCTGTAAGAAGGCCGATGATTCTTACTCACAGGAGTAAGGGCAAATTCCAGCCCAATTGGGAAGGCCCTTACGTGATCGAGACAACGCTCTCAAACGGCGCTTACAGGTTAGCCCAGCCTAATAGAGACCTGCTAATGGCTCCTATCAATGGCAAATTCCTGAAAAGGTACTATGCTTAAACCTCCTCTGCTCAAGTAGAATAAGGTGATCTCATTCTGACAAAACTACTTCCAAAATGAAACTAGTTGGATCATATTACTATCATGTCCATATGACCTCTGAATAGATATGCTCTGCTAAAGCTTACCAAAAGTATATCACGTCCATACTACCTCTAATATCACTTTCACCCAAACCTGTTATTTACATTCCGAAATGATGAGTCCACAAAGTCAGATAAAAAAGCCTCTTTATTATTCCCGGAAAAGAGCGAAAGTACATTTGAAAAGCAAAAGCAAAAGTACATCATGAATGGGGAGCGGTCAGGTCGCAAAGCTGCTGCCCCAGTACGGCCATCCTCTCATCCCGGGAGTGCAAGACGTAGGCACGAGCCCGCTCCAACCTTGCTGCATCATTAGTCAAGGCAACTAGCTCAGACCGAGCCTACACAAAATCAGCATGGATAATATCCACATGTGTCAGGTTCTGCTGAACAGCCGCCCGTCGCTCCTTCAGCACATCTCGGGCTGCCGACATAGACAGAGCCTTCGCCTCTGCACGAGCAAGCTCATCCCTTAATATGCGGACCCTCACTACCTATTCTTCATATTCGGCTTCGCACCGGGTCAACTCGGGGATGATACACCCCAGTGGATACGCTCATGATCCATCTTCTGCTGCTGAGCCGCGATGGACTTATTTAGAGGCTACATCTGTTCAACAAGATGCGCAGTCAAGGAGTCGTATCTGGCCTGGACCAGAGCTTCCATATTGCCTCGAGCTAGCTGCAGGTATTCGTTAATGGGTTGCTCCAAACCATTAACCTTCGTCTCCAGCGTGTCAGCTACCCCGGCATCACCAAATTTCCTGACCGCCTCTATCGAGAACCGAGAGGACCTCTTCAGCGACACAAAGTCCTACTTCTTCGCCAACACCATTGACATTAGCGTTCTCAAAGTGGTGTAGAAGATCTCGGTGTACTGCTCGGTCAGCGCAACTAGGTCCGCATGAACGCGGGGAGTATCCGCGATGGTGGCGACTTCCCCTCCAAGAATCACCATAGACGATGTCGCCACGGCCGTCGCCTCAACAGGAGGAACGACGAAGGAAGGATCGCCAATACCGGACGAAGTGACTGGCATGCTCAAAATAGGCGCTGTCGCAACGACAGGCTCGTCCTCCTCTTGAGATAACGGAGTCTCCTCGACAGGCAAGCCAGCACCCGAAGAGGTTTTCTCTTCAAAATTAGGTACCTTCGTGTCACCACTAGGACCTGACACAGAGCCAACGGGCGCGTCTACGTCACCCTCTTCGAAGAGGTCTTCCCCTGAAAAGAAGACAAAAGGAAGTTAATATCAACGCAATATTAATTTTCCCAAAGAAGAGGCATAAAAGATGACATTTACCCCTGGCCGGCGGCATATATCGCATCTGCAGCCTGTACAGCTAAATCATTTCTTAATAAAGCTAGGCGAGCTGTCATACCTGGAGAAAGGGATCTGCGAACTGATACTGGCAAGTAGTCTTCCAGGTCCTCCTCAAAATCTAACCGAGGCTCATCAGCTGGAATCACGCTAGGTACGCTCGCAGGCTCGACAGAAGTCCCTTTCGATGCTGATCTGACTAGAGGTATACGGAACTTTATTATACTCAGCCCCGAAGGCAACATCATTCCACTACCTGAAGCAGTAGCAGCGACGGCGGCATCCAGCTGAGATTCTCCTGTACTACCAGTCGGAACTGTAGAAGATCCCTCTCTAAAAGGCGAGGAACCTCTAATCAAAGAATCGTCCCCAACACGGGGAGATGCAAGCTCACCTCTAGGAGCATCAATGCCAGGAATTCGGAGAGAACGATTTACCATCTTCTTCTTTCTATTACGAGGGGAAGCTTCCTTGGAAGCAGGAGCCCTTCGCTTCCCAGAAACTACCAAAGCCCCTGCAGGCGGAGGTACTTCACCCCTAGGGACCGACACCAAAGGCTCATCCGGAGTAACAGACCCACCCTCATCGGAAGAAACCGAGGGGACTTCAACTCTTCCCCCAGGCTTGGAAGAGGACACCCTAAAGCTTCCATGCATATCAAAATTACGATGGAAGGTGTTCGTTGCCACATAGAACTGCAGCTCCGTGGACTGTGTAATGACGGGCACAATGAAAATTGCCCCAGTACAGCCCATGATAAAATATTGCCATCCCCGTGCAACTGATCATACCCAAACTGCCGGGCAAACCGACTGGGCAAGTAGGGCTCCAAGAAGCAATAATCTTCGCTTCTGCACAGCAGATGGGATGGTCTAATACAGACCAACCAATTAAAAGCTTTGGGAGAAAGAATGGTCTTCTCTCTACCCGAATCCTCGAGCCTAATCCCCGACTGATTGTGATGTACAGGAGGAACGGTGCAGAAAAGCTTCCAACTATGACTGAAGCCTAGCGCCCGCCGACAGTCTATAACCGTGCTCACGTTCCAGGAAGACTTCCGGTAGTTCAACAAGAAACTACCCCCCGAACTACTGCCAGAACTGGGAGACATCACCCGGGGGTTATGGAGAATTAACCACCCCATCAAATACAGGTATGGTAATTCTATCCGGGGAAAGCTATCACGCCAAATTTTATCGACGAGCAGCCCGTCAATAATGGCCCTCAGGCCAGCTTGTATACGGTACTCCATGGCAGGGAGCAAGACCAGTCTTGCCCCGAACACTAGAAGCACTGCAGGCCAAAGCGTATTACGGTGAATGCGGTCCGCAGATGTGACGCCAGGCATTACTAATCGGCACAGCCATATGGAGAGGAAGCCAGCCAGTTGGGCCTCCCTGGGCAGAGGCCTGCGACAGCGCCTCAAATAGCTATAGGCCTTAGTGCCTTCAAGATACTTTCCCGTCCCTTCGTTGAGGAATCAGTCCGGAGCACCAGCATCCACTATGAGATCGTCAACTACCTGAGCATTAAGCGCACTCAGGGGATTCACAGGCAGATCCTTGCCCTCCAATACCTTCTCCGGCTTGGCAGTCCGGGACCGGTGAAAGAAGAGATAGGACGTCCATTTGCTGATGTGAGCCAAATCTGAGGGCTCATCATAAAAAGTGGTGCAGGCGAGGTAGTGGCACATCAGCTCCTGATAGACCTCCACTACTCGAGGGTCTGAACCCCCTAGCTCCCGGTTCGTGGGAACATACTCTTCGTATGGAGTATCCCCATCGGCAGTCTTGAGATCTCTGCCATCTCATGCAGGGCCAATCCCAACTCTCCCAGTGGAGTGGCGAAGGTCCCGGTAAGCGAAATATATCGCTCCATCAGTGCCAGAAATAGGTTAGGGTTAGGAGGTAACCCAACACTGGTCGCACTCACAGCTATAAACAGACCGATGTTCTCCAACTCGGTCTGAAAATGCTTCAGGGCCCAATCAACTAAGCGAGCCTATCAAAGGTTTGAAGGGGTGATCCACCCGCCACACTGAGGGTTCACCTTAGGGTATACTCCCTCATGCCCCATAAAATTATTACAAAAAGTCGGTAACTGGACCGGCTGGATCACCAAACTATCTTCACTCGGGACACTGCCCGGGTACAGCCCCCTGAACAGCGTCACAGAGCCAGAAGGGCGGCTGACAAATGACCCCTGGTCAGCTCCTCTCAGATGAAAGATCTTCCCTGGCTTACCGTGAAGATCGGGGGTCAGCGTCCACGATATCTTCCTGGGATGCGTAGCATGAAAGAAGGCCGAGATGGGGTAGTCTCTCGGCATATTGGGCAGATACGAGACCAAATCCACGGCAGGGAAAACCCAGAGTTCTCTCTTAGGCTTTGTCTGGGACTGCTTGTCAATCATATCCCCGAAAAGGAAAGCCGGCTTCAGGTATTGCTCCCCGTCTACATACGTTAGGGGCTCCCCGTTGATCATGCTCAGCAGCATTCGCTCGCCCTGAGCCGATATCAGAATTGCCCTTCCTTCGGGATATTGGGGCCCAGAGATAGGAAATGTCACGTATGACAGATCCTCCTAATAGTTGGAGTACAGCATCCCGGCGGCAGAGCCCATCACTTCAGCTAGCGAAGACTCATGCAAGTTAACTACAAAAGCACAGAAGAAACAGTCAGTTCCTAAAACTAGATATTTCGGGACTTGCAGCATCCAATCAACAGTCCGTGCTCTACGCCGAGACTGTGAAACTTGAACCTTTTATGCTGGAATCCATTTCCTTAACGTAAAAGTCAAGATTGCCAGTATACGGTCTGTGCTTTACGCCAGATTGATTAAATTAAGTTATTATGCCAGGATTTCCATCCACGAGCATAAAACTCAAATTTTAAACACCAAGTTTTCGGCGGTCAAGGGTTTTACGGTCGACTGCGGAAAAATGGAGTTTTTACTCGGACACATTAGGAATGTGGGCGTAAAAAGATAAAACGTCTTCGTGCATCATCTTTCTCAAAGAGGCTATCAGCACAGAAGACGACCTAGCGCGGTCACGTTCAACGTGTGCGAAGGATTTTCAGTCATTATCTTCTTTCCCAAAAGCTCTACCTTCCAGGCCGGGTGCACTACTCGTCGGCGGGATGCTCCGCTCAGAATGAAGTTCACCTTGTCCAACCAGAGACGCTCTTGCTTGGGCCGAAGAACGAGAAGAAGAACCAACCTTCTTTCCCTTAGCGGAGGAAGTTTGTTTCGAAGCCATTACTGGAAACTTTGAATATTCGAAGAAGAAAAGGAAAAAAACTAGAACAGTCGAAAGCTTTCTTTCGCAGAAGACGGATGGAAAGTTTTTCTCTCAGAAACTTGGGATATATATAGAGTTCGGATGGACTCCTCGGACCCCGAGCCAAATCTCCTAATTAATATTCGGTTATGATTGGGTCCTACGTCAGCCTATTTATTCAGAGAAGATGGACAGTCGGCGAATTCGAGAAGTTTTTCGCGCAAAGCAGGTTCATGGTTTCTACGCTAAGGAGCTTTCTACGCTCGACAGCTACTGATCTACGGTTTTACGTTCGCAAGCTATAAGTCTATGGTTTTACGCCCGGATGCCTTTGTGCTCGGTAGCTTTTATGCTCGAGAGGCTACAAACCTACGACTTCATGCTCAGCAAATACCAAATCGATGATCTCACGCTCGGTGGCGCTTAGTTTACGCTCGGAGGCGACGGATCCACGACTTCACGCTCGGAAGACTTTTCTTTTCAGAAGCAACAAATCTACAGTTCTACGCTAAGGAGCTTTCTACGCTCGACAACTACGAATCTACGACTTTATGTTCGACAGCTACAAGTCGGGTTTTACGCCCGGATGCCTTTGTGCTCGGTAGATTTTATGCTCTAGAGGCTACAAATCTACGACTTCATGCTCAGGAACCACAAGTCTATGATTTCTCGCTCGATGGTGTTTAGTTTATGCTCAGAGGCTGCCAACTTATGATTTTGTGCTCCATGACTTCCCGTACATCTGAAAGATATGCAGGCCAGAATACGCGTACATCTGAACGATCCTCAAGGCAGTCAATTACAGGAGTTCACACAGAAGATACTCCTTCTTGACCTCAAGATATCCCAAGTACCCGAAGCATACAGAGTTCAACATTGAAAAAATTACTCTTCTTCACGGGTCGATTCGAAGTTCATCCAGACTCCTGTCTGAACATTTCATCTACCAAGAGGGCAAATCAGTTTGACAGCCATTTCTCGCCCTGTTCCAAGGGATTTTTCGAGAAATCATTCTTGAAGATGATGTCTGAACAAAGAAATTATGTTTATTAGAAGTAACAGTTCAGGATTCTACGCGGTTCCTCACTCCTAAACAGCAGCACAGTTCGAACACTCGAATGCTAAAGCGGCTTTCTACGCATCCCTAGTTATGCGTAAAAGATAGGACAGGACCTAGCACTCTTTCTAAACAGAGTCGGCATAAAGAATCAGACGTGTCGAAGCTACACATATTCAGACTTCACAGCAAAGTATGGCAAGATGATCATATGAAGAAGAAAGACGATTTTATTAAAAATTAAAGTCATGATTACATATGAGAGAAATCCAGTTTACAAGGGTTTTCTTTCTTCATTTTCATGACTACATATGAGCGAAATCCCGTCGACAAAGGGGTTCCTCACCGTCGGCAGAAGATCGCACCAAGAAGCTTTTCTGACAGGTTCTCACGTTGGTGAAGGTCTTCCTCTTCTTCCAAGATGGTTCATCTACATCCACAGTCGATGAACAAGAAGATGATCAGTGACGGGAGGATACAAAACTGGGCATAGACCCATCCTCCAACAAAAAGAAAAGCAGAGTAAATCTACTTTCTTACATCCCGCACCACAAAGGTAACGGGAGAAGGTGCCACATGCAAGCAGCGTGGTGAAATATGATTCTTTGTCTCTCCGAAGAACCACCATACAAAGTTGCTGATTATCCCGAGCAAACGAGGCTATGATATCCTTCCATGATCCATAGTTGCAGAGGATATTTGCTCGAAGACGCCGTCTTTTTTGGCTCCTTACATACTGGAAGAGCATGATCTCCTTCTTCCTCAAGTCGACCCGACGAACTACGGCCATCATCTCTGTATGATGAAGGAAGTGCGAGAAGAACAGGAGAACTCCTCAGCCTTTTTATAGGCGAGAGAGAGCATCGATCCCCAATAAATCTGCCATCAGCCTCGACCGTTTCAAAAATCTATTCAGAAATGTTTCGAGTTACGAGGAGTAGTTCATGCTTTATTCAAAGTGTTTCAAATTACGAGGAATTTAAAAGCTTTGAAGGGGGTCTTGTAGAAGCATGAAAAATACGCTGGAAGCTCTACGCAGCATATTGATGCAAAGCAGCGTAAACAGAGGACTTCAGAGCCTTCAAACGTGCAAACAGAGCTTCTCCGCCAAAGCACAGTAAGAAATACAAGCTCAAAGACCATCCGCGTAGGGCAGTATGACCAGGCTGCTTCAGCGTAAACAGGGTGCTTCATCGCCTTTATGGCGTAAAACTCATCCTCTTTTCATGCAGCATTGAAGTGTAGGAGGGACGCTTTGTATTCTCCAAAGTGAACCTGTCAGAGCCTGCAATGAACCTGTCAGAGCCTGCAATAAACCTGACGTCACGACTTCTGACAAAAGGATACTGCTCGACTACCCAGGCGACGGCTATAATGATGGCGCGACACTGCAACCCAGGCTGTTATTTACTGTCATTTCCCTTGCGTAAACCACTTTTACATACACAGAGGGATACGCTGCCTAGTTTTACACAGGCAGATGAGAGCTCCTTACGCTCCGCAGAAGACAAACCGCCTGCCACGTCAAAAGCTGCACCTCGTACGAGATTCGAGGCACGTCTCTACATTTTTATGCACAGAGCGGTGACAGGTTCTCAAGGCACGTCTCTGCAATTAATGTACCGAATACTGACAGATGCCTGAGGCACGTCTCTGTGTTTGATGCACAGAAGGGTGGCAGACCTTCAAAACATGCTTTTGTATTTAATGTGCAGGATGATGGCGGATCTCCATATTTAATGCAGGAGATTTGATTAAATGTCACCGAACCATCGTTTAGTGACATCCCCTTTGCGAGAGCTGCTCCTACGCATACAAGGGAATACGCTGCCTAGTTTTACACAGGCAAACATGAGCACCTTACGCTCCAAGAAAGACGAACAGACTGCCACGATAGCGGTTACTCTTCGCACAGGGTTCAAGGTGCGTATCTGCATTTAATGCGCAGAATGATGGCAAATTTTAAAGACAAGCATCTGCATTTAATGCACAGGATGGGGGCAGATCTCTGCATTTAATGAAAAAGATCTGATTATCTCCAAGAGCCGTAATTCCGGCTAAAATGTCCAAATCATCACTCTGGCACGTTATGATCGGCTTCTACGCCCCTTCAGCTTCGGTGCCTGCTCGACTTCTACGCCCATTCAGCTTCGGTGCCTGCTCGGCCTTCTACACCTATTCAGATTCGGTGCCTGCTCGACGTCTACGCCCATTCAGCTTCGGTGCCTGCTCGGCCTTCTGTGCCTGCTCGGCTTCTACGCCCACTCGGCCTCTATGACCACTCGGCTTCTACGCCTGTTCGGCTTCTATGCCGGTTTGATAACTATTTGGATTCTATGCCATGGTGACAGACATTGGCTTCTATGCCAACCTCTTCTACACGAGGGATACCTACCTACGTGGCTTTTACGTCATGATCTTCATAGCGATTATACACGTTTTGTCCCTTAGTTGGACCCGCGTCACACGCTCATTCAAAGGATCATCTATACGTAGGCATTGGTTATTTTAACCGTTGTGTAAAAGGGTGTTGTACTTTTCTACTACTCAGTTTTTATACCGATTGAGTGGTCACTGTCACCAAAACTCTATAAATAGAGACCTCTATCAACAGAGGACAAGGTCGAAGAATTGGTCAAACAATCAGAAGTAGGCCGACAAACTGAAAGGAGAAATAGAGAAAAGAGAGAGAGAGAGAGAGAGAGAGAGAGAGAGAGAGAGAGAGAGACAGAGAAGCATCCAGAGCTCAGGCAAAGAGAAGGGATCGACGACTTTGGCATCGGGCATCCACCCTCTTCAGCAACCCTCGAAGCTGCTACCTGTCTTCCACGGCACTTCTTCAATATCGTATGGTCCAAGGGCTAAAGTGATCGACTGCAGATCAGACACCTATAGCAATATTCACCCAGATTAAATAAATTATACTTAGACATCCTCGTGTAGGATCAAATTTGTACAATCTTGTTTATAAACATAAAAGAAGGGCGGGTCTTCGTACAAGATCTCGTTTTCCCGTATTTCATCAAATTATTTCTCGTTTATATTATCACCGAAACAATATATATTATTGGGTGCACACAATGATACAATTGCCTAATCAGAATCGGTGTATTAAGGTCTAGCTAACCTTAGTGCGCTTGGTTCGATCTTCGCATGACTACCTTACGTGGATTGAGATATGTGGTAGTAGATGAATATACTTGCCCCTAGACATGTCTGACATATCGTATCGGTTACATAACTGTACTGATACGAGCATATAAATAGAAAATTACTAAAATATGATTTTAATCTACAAATGCCCTGACAACTCCTTTTTTGAATTCTTTAATCTCTTTGAACCTCGTACTTGTATTCTATTACCTTCGCCTTGAATTCTTTATTATTTCTCTCTGTCTTCCCTTATTTCGGAAAGACGAAACCTCGTGCTGGTATAACTTGACACACTGATAGTACTAGATATAACCCATAAGGCTAATCACATAACTTAGAGACTCTCCTTTATAATTTATTAAGGGCATATCATAGGTGATATGTTTGGTGTTAAAACTTGAGGATTGAATAACATGATTAAATAATTTGAGGAATAGTTTTCCTAGATGTATAGCCTCAGGTTATAGATGGATAGATTTTAAGTTCGGTAGATTGTAAACCCCTCACCCAAAATTAGACCTACTTGGCTTAGATAGAGAGACTAAGGCTAGATTGAATCCAGTTAGAAATAGAATACGGTGTTCTTTTCTTTTAATTATTTGTAATAATTATATCACTTAGCGCACCTTACCGTGCTTCGATAATTGGAGCACTACACTAGCCACTACCTTCCTATAAATTGCATACCCTTATCCTAGACATGCCCATCTTCCACTCTAACCTCTGTGCAACTTATAATTAAGCTCCCTTGTACTATATTTTGGTCACGCAACATCACCAACTCCTTTAAACCTAGTCGTGCATTTTAAGCAATGTAAATCTTATACCATCCTTGACTTTCTACCGTGGCTTAGTTTTAATTTCGAGGACAAATTTTTTATAAGTTGGGTAGAATGTAAAACTCTTAATCCTAAAAAAAATCGTATTGATCTATTTTTTATTGTTTATTAATTTAATTGTATTAATTATGTGCTAATTAGGAGAAATATATTTTATTTAATTTTTATTTTAGGTGTTTGTGAACTTAGGGGATTTATCGGGCCATTAGAAATTTTTTCTAATTTATATCATGTAGGAGACCCTTTGAGTAGTTGCTAGCTTAATGGTATGCATTAATATAATTCTATAATTTTTCTATAAATATATATATATATAAATATATATATATATATATATATATATATATATATATGAAAAAGAAATAAAGAAAGAAAAAGAAATAGAAATGAAAAAAATAGAAAAGAAAAGGAAAAAGAATAAGAAAAAAAAGAAAAAAAACCATTAATTCCCTTAATGGATCTCAAACCCCCTTTTCCTATCCTACCTGCACCCCTTAGTCTACCCGATAGCGTTATAAAGCAAGAGCAACAGCAGCAATTGGAACCCCCCCTCTGGCAAATCCCCCCCCGACCCTCTCGTTCTCTCTCTCTCTCTCTTTCTCTCTCTCTCTATATATATATATAGCATTGGAGAAAACCCTAAACCTAATTCCTTTTCCATCTCCTTCCCCTCCCGATCCAGACCGCAACGCCGTCGTGCCACCGCGCCCAGGCGCCACCGCCGGCCATCCTCGGCCGAACGCGAACAACCGTGCACCCCGCGCGCAACAAAATTAAACTGTAGCGAAGCCCTGTTCAGGCTCTGTTTTCCGTGCCGTCGCTAGATCAAATTCGACCCCGTCTCCACCGGCATGTTCACCACTTATCCCTCTTCAATATTTGTATGATAGTAGACCTCGAACAACGCGTAACCCTAGGCAAAAATAACGTTCAAGTTGAAGGAAAAAGACCACTTTTGGGTATCGCAGAAAACTGCGGTGACCACCTATCTTCCCGAATTCGTATCTTCCACCACAGAGATCCAAATTTGATTTTTCTTTTTGATATGCTGAGACCACTTGAGCTAGTTTAACTTCTGTTAATTATATTAAATTATTAACTGTCGTATGTAGAATTAAATTTATTGAAAAACCGCAAAAACCCACTTTTTCTAGATTTCCAAAAATTGCAAAACGGAGCGTGCCCCGCCGTGTAACAAGTATACCAAAAGGTGTGTGCAGTGTACCCAGACACGTGAGATTTCGCGGAAACTGATTCGGACGCGTGTGCGCGTCGGAATCAGCCCGTATCAGCGGACAATCCCTGTGTCGCAACTTTTACGAAAGCCCTGCGCATTTCTTGCACGCTCGTCAGATTGCGACGAAACTTGCGCCACTGGACTTGTGGTACTGTGCTGGTCCTGTGACCCAATTTTCACGCAATTCTGAGACAGATGACCAAATCGCCAATTGCCGGGCCCTACGGTTGATTTTTTATGCGAATTGTGTTCGGCTCACCGGAATCCAAAATTGGACGTACCGTTGAGTTCGTATTGACATTTAGAATTGGTTTGACTTATAATTTTGTCCCATTTAGAGACCTTTATCCTTGGCATGCTTTTCGGTGCAAAGTGGGCCACACGTGGACCCCACTTTGACCCAAAACTACCGTTTTGCCCCTGTGTCCAAATTGGACGAAAGGGAAGTATTTTTTAGCTATTTTGCTTATTTTGGGAACGTTGGTGATGTCTATTTCAGCATCCGGAGATATTTGTTCTGAGGCCATAGCTTCTGATCCTGTGTATTGGACTTTTGGATATGACACTTTGCTGCTTTCTTGCCAGGCAAGATACCTTGCCAAATTGCTTACAGTACTTTGCATGCTTAGTATATTTCTGTATATTTATTGTATTTCTGTTTATTCATTGCATGTGTAGTTTTCTCTCAGTCATTACTATATGTATTAGATATGTTGACACCCACTTGACACCTAGTATCATGAGAGGACAATCATTAGGCGTATGGGCTTTTAACCACTCTGGTAAATAGTAGTATATAGCTCGCACTACGGGCGTGTGTCGTGCTGGTCGCTACCCCCGTGGTATGTCAATTTCTGGAGTCTCGCTGGTCGCTACCCCCGCGGTATATCGATTTCTGATGTCCATTGACGGGTGTGTGAGTTGTGAGGATTAGATTGAGTAGTCTACCCTTGCCCATACGTCGAAAAGTTATCCTTATTTGTATTCATATGATTGTCTTGTACAGCGTACTTATATATTTTCAAACATTATGCATGTTTACTGTATTCAAATTGGCTTGCTTCTATGTATCTTGTTACGTCCCTCTAAGGACCTGGTCCCTTTCCAGGTGTAGATATTCTTGAGTATTCGCAGGAGCGCAGATTCGGATAGTTACATATGTTTCGAGGATGTCTTCTCTTCGAGCCCCGTAGTCGTTAGCTGGTATTCTTATATTATGTTTATTGTGTTGTACTTTTCCATTCGAGTTGGTAGTGGATTTGTTTCCATCCAACTATCATCCTTAGATACTTATATTGAGATCTAGTTTCACAGATACTGGTTATTTATTTATATTGATTTCTATGGATGAGATTTAGATTGTACCCTGTGACTTGTGATACATTTTATACCACTTGTGGATTTGATATTCATATTACAGCGTACGTATGGGTTTTGGTTTCCATATATTGGAGTTGCCATATCCATGCGGCTGGCATGCTTACGTGTCCTAGTCCTATGTATATTGGGACTGGGGCATGACAGTAACTTATTATAACCGTCTAAGTAATGTGCACATGAGAGCATCACTCGTACTCTAGGCAGAAAATACCGAAGATCTTAGTAGATACTCCCACAATCGACTAAAATACTAAAGGCTCCGTGTGGGAGAACCTAAACAGTCTAGTAAAATACTAAATGCTTTGTATCATGGAACCTAAAGCAGTCTACTAAAATAATAAAGACGTAATATGTAGAAATCAGTCCATGGCACTGTGTATACTCTCCCCTCCCATATACCCTCATGTATCATATCATAACACGCAAGATCATGACCTCTATCTATTACAACGAGTGATAGTAAGCTATATATATATATATATATATATATATATATATATATATATATATATATATATATATATATATCATGAGTCTTATAGCCCTATTCAGAATCCAAACACCAAGAATATGTCGAGATGGATTCTGCCACATGAAGGTCGTGTCAAATTTCCAACGGTATAACGTGTAAGAAATACAAGCATGTAATATATGTTCGTGGTACCCACTCTCTAACTAATGATACTCGACTCCACTAAAGGACTTCAGCACCTAAATCTCGTTCGGACGCTAAGTATCGTCTAACAGTCCTAGGATAACCATGTACATCCACAAGAAATATAATAATAATATCTATGCAAAATAAATAAGATCGGAACTGTTGAACAACTTGGCAATGTACACTTGCATGTTTTTGGTTGCTGCGAAGAAGCATGTCCAACGTCCACGTCCAAAGATTCTGCTGATCCCAAATATCCTAAAGAATAAATTAAATTAATTTTAAAAATGACTCGAGCACTAATCTACGTTACACATTAGGTCTATTGAGATTTTAGTATATAACTAATCTATTTTTATATGGATACACATAATAATGTTGTATTGTCAGTTCCCTCTAGTAACCTATCATGCCCCTGAACAAGAATACTAGAGAGCGGTGTAATGACTCAGCCAACCACAGCTTGCGAAATACCGAAGTAATCCGCAATGTGTTAAGGTTGTCTAGAGATAAGGGGTACATACTACAATCAAGTCTCCTAGGGTCAAGACCTTCTATTGTCTCAATCATTCAAACAAGTATCAGTAATATAGAATATTTCAGAGTAAGCAATAAGGCATCCAAAATGCCACATCAAATATTCTAGAGATCTAACAATACTAAATGGTATGTCAGATACAAGATCAAAAGTATACATGACAGTGAATCAGCGGAAGTCTGAATATAATACAGTCATGTAGGGAATAGTGTCCAAATTCTCCGGCTAACAGGTGTCGGTTGGCTAAACACCCAAAAGAATATAGTTTAAAATAGACGAGCAATGAAATAAGAAATCCACCCGTGACCCTCAGCAGCCATCCTTCTGGTGCGTGCCATTAATGAGGGAGAAGTAAGCTTGATCCTCAGGTGCTGGCTCTAAACATGGCCATGCAAAACCAGTGGGGTCAGACACCAAATAGCAAGTACCATAAAGGAAGAACAAAATAAAAAAACAAAACTAGTTTTATAGCATGAGATACGTGAGACAACAATCAATGGCATATGTTCCATCCATAACATGATACGATACCCCTTTACCAAACAAGGACATGAAGTGCCATGTCACATCAAAATAGAATATGTTCCTTGATTATGGTCAAGCTAAAATAATTATGCGACATAGTTTCAGTCCATATCTTATCGTAACACGACAGCGCAACCCAACAACAAAACAAGGACATGAGTTGAATTATCATGCCACAAAAGCCTGTATCCCTAATTCCACTCAACAGAAGGCAAAATACGTAAACAGATATACAATATAAAAAGTAACATAGCTTTATTCCATGGATTTTCATAAGATAATGACACAACCCAATAACTAAACTAGGACATGGGTTGAATCATCATACCACGATAGCCCACTTTCCTGGCTAGACACATAATATAAGCGAATTAGATCGCCAATCATGTATTTTGGCTTGATATGTGATCTATGGGTAATCTCAGTATTGCAATATATGAGTATCCTCATATTATACCATAATCGAGCAAGGCTGGTTGAACCAATGATATATAAATAAGTATATATGTAAAATGATGCACCAGTCCCTTGCAAGGGCACTGAGCTAATTAATGATTAGTAAAATTTCCAGGCTTTCTATAGAAAAGATACTGGCTCGGTCTTATAATTAAATCAAATACTTTACTCCACTAGTGCAGATGATATACAGTATCCATGGTGGCCAGCCTTTACTTCCAACTAATTTAGTGTGGTTCGACATGCACGATCTCGAGATACTGTTCCCTCCCAATGCTATACAATTTAGTTACCTAGTTAACCCTAGATTAATTCGAATACCATATTGTGGTAATATAAATATTCCTTCTTAGATATTGTACTTTAAGTACGGGCACTCTTGATACAAATCTATATTGTCACTCGAAAGTTAAACCTGGATTCATCCAAGTATGATACAATAATCAGTACAATCTTGCCACGGCTAAAGTCATTGTCCAATTACCAGATCCATGCATGGAAATAATTACATATATCACGTAGCAAGAGTATGTGGCACGACGGCTCACTATATTTATATCTATCAAGTATCACTCTCAGTGCGATCAAGTGTATCAGCACGGATACAATAGTTAGAGCAGGAACAAGGTCTAGAATTAAGATCATGGACAAGTTTTCACGTAGCAAGTTATTCAGGACAAGACAGTCAATCACAGTTCATATTATTTGAAACTTTATTATATTGATAAAAGAGGATAAGAGTAGTATGAGAACCCATCGAGATCAGATTCATAATCCTTAAACCAAATACGGATCGGGATTGCAAATCATTCCCCGAGTTGAACTAAGCCCCTTATTCCATCCCACGTATAATAAGGTAGTCAAGGAAAAGTATTTTAATTAGCAAGTTAGTACATATAAGTCCATATCTACATGGCTCATCTCAGGTTCTTAGCCAAATTTAGCATATGGTCACATATGGGTCAAACAAGTCATTTCAAGATTTAACACATAGCATCATAATCATTCAATCAAAGAAAAATATTAAACCAAGCAAGTATCCAACTTGTGCAAGAAACAGGGTGTCGCATAGGAATAATAGGCGCAAAGGCAAGCTACCATATGAAGCAGGGTGCCGAATAAGATAGGGTACTGCATGAGATAGGGTGTCGTATGAAGTCGAGGTCGTATGAGGCCGCATAGTTGGCTTGGACCCATGGGCAAAGCAATGTCCACTCTTCGGGAAACGTGCAATATGACTACCGATAATTACAACTCAAAAGAGGTAACATAAAGTGACAGATGTGAGTGATGTGACAAGCAATAAATTTTGTCAGAAGTAAAGACAAAATTATATAAAGTCGTGCCAAGTCGGTGAGAAGTTATCCATCCATAAGAAGGGAGACGTATAGCTCATGGTCGCATGGTCGATGAGGCCGCATACACCTCTTGGCCGCATAAAATATGTTGGCACTTAGTAAAATTTCTTCAACTTATGAAATTTTATTCATCCAAGTTCATGTATTTGGTCAAGGGACACATGTGCAGATTCAGTTATTCGTCCAACAAGGTTGGCCGCATACTTACTCGAGACGAGAAGTCCAGGCCGCATAGCATTGAGTGTCACATAGCACTCCTTCATCTCCTCCAACAACATCTTTTCGGCCATGGCCAAAAGCTCAAAAATAAGAAATTGTTTATTTCATAGAAACCTCACATGAAGTCCAAATCCAGCAAAGCAAAGTTCTAAACTACTCAAAATTATGGGCTCATCAACATAGAATAACAAGTTTTCAAAAACATAAAGTTTTAGGAGATCAAAACCCAAAAAAAACTAAAGAACACGTAAAAAATCTTCTAAACTAAAATTCTAGATCTACACTAATCCATCCCCTAAAACAAAAAATACCAAGTTCTAAATGTATGAAGAAACACATTATAAACATAATGGAACAATAAATTAGAGGGTTTCTTCATTCCTCATGCAAGGTGTACTTGCCTATGGAGGGAAAGAGATCCTTAGAGAGAAAATAAAAGAAGAATAATGTGAAGAGAGAGAGTGAAGTTTGGTTATATATGGATGGTTTGAGGTTTGGACCATGGGTTCAACTCATGATCAAACCAAACCAAACCAACAAAATAAACCAAGAGCCAAGTCAACCAAATAATGGCTCTAGTCTCTCTACAACATACAACTATTCTAGCAAAAAAATTAAATACACTCCAAATATGAATATCGGGAACGGGGAGTGACATCTCTATCCATCTTAGAAAAATTTTGTCCTCGGAATTGAAACTCAAGGCTAGCTAGAGATATCAAGACAATCAATATATATTTACAAGCAATCTACATATATAAATAAGCAATTATAACAACACATATCATGAAGCAAAGAAACATTATCTCACATAAGTGCTTGCCGATCACGGACTGAAAAATGTAAAGGAATACGAAGAAAATATACCTCACCAGTCAATTAGGTGCGAGTACCAAGATCCAATATCGTCCTCGCACTCCCACGTCGACTCCCCCAAGGAGTGATGGCCCCAAGCAACACGAACAAGATGAATAGTCCGGTTCTTGAGTACCTTCTCTCTTTGATCCAAAATGGACAATGGATGTTCCTCGTAAGTTAAGTCAGTACCAACGACTAACTCAAAATGATCGAGGACATGGCTCAGATCCGGGACATACTTAAGCAACTGAGAAATATAAAATACATTATGTACTTCACAAAGCTAAGGTGGAAGAGAAAGACGATAAGCAACATCCCCTACCCTCTCCAGAATATCAAACAGTCCTACATATCGAGGACTAAGCTTCCCGCGAACCCTGAATATAATGACTCCATGGGTAGAAAAAATCTGTAAAAATATACGATCATCGACAGAAAACTCTAATGGCCTACGATGTTGATCTACCCAATGTCGATGACGATCTTGCACAACCCAAAGCCATTCTCTGATCTGCTTAACCACTTCAACCGTTTGAGTGATCATCTCAGGCCGCAACATCTTTCGTTCACCAATGTCATCTTATCCTAAGGGTGACCTGCACATTCTTCCGTATAATGCTTCAAAAGGAACCATCTGTATGCTAGCCTGATAACTGTTTAGGACAAGTAATCATAACTCCTCACTGTCTGTTATAATAGTAGGCCACTTTGGAAGTGGTCTAGATATTGGCACACTTTTGGAATGGCTATACAAGCGCTCTTTTAAAGAAATTGGCCAGCGGCGCACCTTTGATGAAGTTGGCACAGCGATACACTTTTAATGAAGTTGGCTCAGCGGTAGACATGAATAAGTTGGCACAACGGCACACTTTTGATGAAGTTGGCTCAGCGGTGCACTTTTGATGAATTTGACTCAACGATGCACTTTTAAAGAAATTGGCAGTGATGGTTCGCTAAATGATAACCTGGTTTGTGTGCTGTAGATCTTATATAATAAATGAATTGATCTCTTTGGTTTCAGCAAAGGTAAGCTGTCACTATGCTGCATTAAATACTGAGAGCGGGACAGGGCTATTGTGCGCCAATCTTTGTAGGATTAAGATAACGTGCCACATTAAGAAATTGTGCCATGGTGTTGAGAACTAAGAAAGTGCATCTTTTTTCTGCTGGGCTCTTTATAGAGAGTACGCCATCTGTGTAGGCGCACATTTTTATGCTTCTAAAGATGTAAAAAGAGTATCAAGATATGACATTATACTTGTCGAAACTTCGTGCAGCCTTACTATCTGCCGCATACACATTCCTTCTAATTGCTCTGTAGACTGCCCTACTCAGAAGGAAAGAAAATGTGCCACTTTCGTGAGTTGATCTACTACTACCCAAATTGTATCACATCCAGTAGGGGATCTAGGTAAACTGGTCATAAAGTCCATCGTAATGTGTTTCCACTTCCACTCTAGAATAGGCAGTGGTTGTAACAATCCTGCTGATCTTTGTTGTTCTGCCTTCACTTGCTAACATACGAGATATCGTAAAATGAACCAAGCTATCTCTCTTTTTATTTTGTTCTACCAAAAGTGCTGCTTGATATCCTGGTACATCTTCGTGCTTCCTGGATGTATAAAATATGGATAACTATATGCCTCGGTCATTACTTCTTGTCTGATATCTCCACTTGGCTCACAAAGACGATTTCTAAATTTGAGTGTTCCGTTTTCATAAATATTTAATTACTTCCTAAGACCTGACATATATTCTGCCCTAAGCTTCTGAAACTGAGAATCTTTTGCTTGGGCTGCATTGATCCTCTCCACTAAAGTTGATTGTATCTAAAGAATGGCTAGTACTCCCGCTTCTTGAGGTAACACTACCTCGATGCCCATATGTCAAAGATCTTCTAATATGTGCTTCTGAGTTGTCAAAATAAATGTGATGCCTCTCCTACATAGATCATCTGCCACCACATTTGCCTTACATGGATGATACTGAAGTTCTATATCTTAATCACCAAACAATTCTAACCACCTGCTCTGCCTCATGTTCAAGTCCTTCTAGGGGAATATATACTTCAAACTCTTGTGATCTGTAAATATCTTCACCTGATCGCCATATAGGTAATGTATCCATAACTTGAGAGCAAACACTACTACTGCTAATACCAAATCATACGTTGGATAATTATTCTCATGATCTCGAAGCTACCGAGATGCATAAGCTATCACATTTTTATGCTACATCAATACACATCCAATTTCTTTCCCAGATGCATCACAATAAACTGTGAATCCTCAAGATCCTACTGGAAGAGTAAGGATCGATGCTAATAACAACTTCTCCTTCAACTTCTCAAATGTTGCTTGGCACTCTACCGACCAAACAAACTTTACCTCCTTGCGGGTTAAACGACTCATTGGCACTAAAATTCGTACAAAGTCTGCCACGAACCTTCGGTAATATCCAGTTAATCCCAAGAAACTTTGCACGTCTGCTACTGCCTTCGGGACTGGCCAATTCTCTACAACTTCAACCTTCTTGGGGTCCACTTATACCCCTCCTCCTAAGATGATGTGCCCCAAGAACAACACATGATCTAACCAGAATTCACACTTACTGAGCTTGGCATACAACTGATGCTCCCTCAGGAGTTGCAACACTTTCCAAAGATGTTCTTCATGCCCTTCTTTACTGCCAGAGTAGACAAGAATATCCTCTATGAATACCACTAAAAATTTATCTAGGTATGACATAAAGATATGATTCATCAAATCCATAAATATTGCTGGAGCATTGGTCAATCCAAATGGCATAACTAAGAATTTGTAATGCCCATATCGAGATCAAAATATTGTCTTTGGTATATCTTGCTCCCGGACCCTTACTTCATAATATCCAAATTAAAGTTTTATCTTAGAAAATACTTTTTCTATACTCAACTGGTCAAACAAATCATCAATCCTAGACAATGGATACATGTTCTTCATTGTTAAGGCATTTAACTGCCTATAGTCGAAACACAACCATGTTGACCCATCATTCTTCTTTACTAGAAGGGCTGGTGCTCCCCATAATGATCCACTAGACCGAATAAAGTTCTTCGCCTTCAGTTCCTCCACGTGCTAATATAATTGGTTAAGTTCCATTGGTGACATCTGATAGACCTTGTTGGAAACTGGTTCTGTTCCTGATTTTAACTCTATGTAGAACTCCACTTCTCTTAATAAGGGTAATCGTGGAAGCTCTTTTGGAAATACGTTAAGTAATTCTTCAATCACTCTGGAAAACTGATCTTCAACTCCAATTAATGTTGTAATTCCATCTTCATGCTGGTCCGTTACCGTTATATTGAAGGTAAACTCCTCCTTGCCCGGGATGTTAAATAATACTCTACCCATACGGCAATATATCATTGCATGACTGTCTCTCAACAAGTTCATGCCTAAAATATCGTCGAAATTACCCATAGGAAACTCGAATAACCTTGCAGGTAATAAATGCTCATACACTATAATTGGATACGCTAAAAATACTCTATTGACTCCTATAAGACCATTACCAGTGAGTATATTTAGCCTCTCTGGCAATGTCTCAAACTCTAATCCAATATGTGCCACAAATCATGGACAGACTAATAAATGGGATGCTCCCGAATCAAATAATGCTACAACAGGAAAAATATAACGAGAATATTACCTGCCACCACGTCAGATGATCACAAGGCCTCCTCTAGAGATAAGGTTAAATTTTGCCCTTAGCCTTGTTGCGCTCCTAGTTGCTGCCTTCCTTGAATATGCAGTTGTGTCCTCTGTTGCCCATACTGCTGATTCCTCTGCTGGTTGTACATATGAGTTTGCGTCGGCAATGGACGTTGAGCCAAATTGCATGATTGTCGTACTGGTCCTCTATACTGAGCTGCTCTTGGTGCTTGTAATGTTAACCACAACGTTGGTCCTTCAATCCTCTGTAATATCGGACAATTTGCAATCTGATGATCTGGACTACCACTTCGTAAGCACAGCCCTCTTACTTTCCTACACACATCTTTGGTATGGCCTCCCTTGCCATAATACATACATCCGACAGGGGCTTCCAATAGTTGTTGCTGCTGCTGCCTCGGATGATACGGCCGAACTGGTGTTATTGTTGCCGATGTCACTGGCCTTCTTAGCGTTGTGTCATAAATAAGAATGCCAGGAGATGGTGTTGACATCCTCTGTGTCGTTCCTCCTCCTCCGCTTTATGCATGAGACCTCTTTTGGCCTCCCATCCGTGAAGCATGCTTCTCCTTGAAATCCTGACCTGCATAGGCCACCATTGATTCCTCCTCCTCCGCTCTGTACATAATGACGCAACCCATCAACCACACAGGAATATGGGATGTATCATCATACCACGATAGCTAACTTTTTTGGATAGACACATAATATAAGCAAATTAGACGGCCAGTCATCTCTTGATATATGATCTTTGGGTTATCCTAATAATGCAATATATGATTATCCTCAGATCGTACCATAATCGAGCAGGGTTGGCTGAACCAATGGTATACAAGCAAGTATATATGTAAAATAATGAACTAGTCCCTTGCAAGGGCACTGAGCTAATTAATAATTAGTAACAGTTCCAGGCTTTCTATAGGAAAGATACTGGCTCGGTCATATAATTAAATCAGATAATGCACTCCACTAGTACAGATAATATACAATATATGTGGTGTCCAGCCTTTACTCCCATCTAATTTAGGGTGATTTTACATACATGATCTCGAGATACCGTTTCCCTACAATGCTCTACAAATTTAATTGTCTAGTTAATCCTAGGTCAATTAGAATCCTATCCAATATAGATCCTCCTCTGAGTTCAACTATGCCCATTATTCTATCCAACATTTAATAAGGTAGTCAAGGAAAAGTATTTTAATTAGCAAGTTAGTACATATAAGGTCATATCTACAAGGCTCATGTCAGGTGCTTAGTCAAATTTAGCACACGGTCACATCTGGGTCATATAAGTCATTTCTAGATTTAACATAGCATCACAACCATTTAATCAATCAAAAATATTAAACCAAGCAAGTATCCAATGTGTGCAAGAAACAGGGTACCATATAGGAATAATAGGCTCATAAGCAAGCTGCCACTGAAGCAGGTGCCGCATGAGACAGGGTGCCGCATGAGATATGGTGTCGTACGAAGTCAAGGCCGCATGAGGCAGCATAATTGGCTTGGACGCATAGACAATACAAATTCCACTCTTCAAGAAACGTGAAATGTGACCATCGATAATTACAAGTCATAAGAAGTGACATAAAATAATAGATGTGACTGATGTAACAAGCAATAAAGTGTGTAAGAAGAAATAACAAAATCAAATAAAGTCGTACCAAGTCGGTGAGAATTTATGTGTTCAGAAGATGGGAGATGCATAGCTCCTGGCCGCGTGGTCGACGATACCACATACTCCTTATGGCCACATACACTCTTGGTCGCGTGAAATATTTTTGTACTTAGTAAAATTTCTTCAACTTGTGAAGTTTCATTCGTCAAAGTTCATGCATTTGGTCAAGGGGCACATGTCTAAATTCTAAATATATGGAGAAACATATTATAAATATAATGGAACAACAAAATAGAGGGTTATTTTATTTCTTATGCAAGGTGTACATGTCTAGGGAGAGAGAGAGAGAGAGAACCTAAGAGAGAAAATAGAAGAAGAAGAATGAGAAGAGAGAGAGTGAAGTTGGGTTATATATAAAGGGTTTGATGTTTGGACCATTGGTTCAACTCATACTCAAACCAAACCCACAAAATAAACCAAGATCCAAGTGAACCAAAGAATGGGTCTAATCTCTCTATAACATACAACTATGCTAGCAAGAAAATTAAATACACTCCAAATACGAATATCGAGAACGGGGAGTAACATAACCAATACTATACCTATTGAACATATTTAATAAATTCTAGGGTTAAAGTATGTAGTAGGCTTTCGCGTCATACTTTTCAAAACTTTAAATGAACTGAGTTATCATTTCTGAAAGCTCCCGCAATTGCAAAAATACTGAAATATATTTATCTTTCATAGACCTAATACTCAAATAATTCTACAGAAAGTTATAGATTGAATTTGACCTAATAATTTATATTTTTGGAAGGCTAACTTTGACGCAGTTGTTTTAAAAAAATTTGAGATTAAACGGAGTTCTGATTTGCGAGTTATGGCATTCCTAAGTTACTAGGGCTGCTAAAAATGAGGCTGAAACCTATGACGAATTTGGGCTATTTAACAAACTTTGGTGCATAATTTACACAAACATTAATGGGTTCTTAAGGCATGAAGTTGTATATTCATGATGCTAACATAATGTATATATTTATATAGAATTTTATTACTAAAGAATAAGAACGAAATTGAAAGATAGAACATATACCAAGTTGATTACGACGGAGCGTTACGACGTATTTATGGCGTGTAGGAGACTTTGATGGACTCCAAACCACTTAGAACTTTGACAGGGTGCTAGAGGGCTTCCAAGGAGAGACATTTTAGGGTCATAGGGAGATATGCATAGCGATATACAGTAGCAACAATAGCAGTTGGCTGCTGCCTTGGCTGACCTTGTTGGTGCGGTCGGGGAGGGGTCGGCTTATGAGCTTTAGGAGGAGGAAGGGGAAGGAAAGGGGAGAAGAAGGAGATAAAAATAAGGAGGAAGGGAGAGGTATGTACCTCACTACTAGAAGGGGGTGAAGGGGTGGCTATGTAGGTTTTAGGGTTAGAAAGTTATATATATGCTTATAGTTGCATAGATGGATGGTTAGATTAAAATGGATACTTAAATCCAATGGCTAGAATTAATAGGGGCTTAAATAGGAATGCATTGGCTAGAATTAAATATTAGAGGCCGTTATTTAAATCCCATAAGATTTTATTATATTACAAAGATGGAAAGTGCGTATATTTGGTTTCCAAAAATAGGAGATGTTGGATTTTAAATTCAAATGATTGCAATATATGATTTTTGGTGCGCAAATTGGTGTTTGGATGTGTTACAGAGTAGGTAATAGATGTGGGGCACTGTCCATGAGTCATAAAAAGTGGTTCAGGGGTTCGGGTTGGCTGGTTGGGCTCTGTTGGGTGTGATAGTACAAAAGATGTCGCATAAGGCTACGAAATGAGTCAAGGTGGTTTATAATTTTTATGGAGCTTATGGGGACTCAAATAAATGGGACACAATTTTTATGGACATAGTATGTCTAGTTAGGCTCATGAATATTAAATTGGTCGAAAGAATTGCGTTGGTGTTGCATATTAAAATCGTTCGCAACGAAAAAAGGATTTAAGTGTCATTTTTTCGAAAAATGAGTCACAAAAGTTGTGTGACTAAAACGAAGTATTGAAATATAAATTTTTGAGTGAAAGTCTTGGCATGATCCTAATGTGGCTCGACTAAGTCTAGTATGCAAAGTTGGTTTTAAGGAAAAGGTTATTGTAGTGCTCAAGATTTAAAGACCATGGTGATAGGTATCAAAGGGTTAAGAAAATGTCTAATAAATATTTTAATTAATAAATAAAAAAGTTTAATATAAATTAAAATTTTATTTTTTTGAAATACTAAGAATATCCTTATATAAAAATTAGAGGGCTAACAATCTACCCAACTTATAAAAATTTTGTCCTCGAAATTTAAATTAAGCATGGTATAAAGGAGTAAGAGAATTCACTGCGGAAGGAAGATGAATACAACTTGTCGTATCGAGTTTCTCGATATATAAAATATACGGCACGATCTACAAATAAGGAATGCAAAACGTTAAAGAAGAATTTAAATACGCAAAGCCATACCTTGATTCTCGAAAGATGGGCGATACAGTTAACAATAGGTTCCTAATTTGACATTGCGTTCTAAAAGCTAGGATACACTTTGTTCAAGTAACTACCCAACTTATAGAAATCAAGTTGGCCTTGAAAACTCTGGTTATAAGCCTATTTACAAGGCTTATGGAATGGTCTCATTCTAAGAAATGATGTGAGAATATTAGACCCTTCTAGCTGTAGTCACAAACTAACAAGAAAAATTTAAGTATTATTATAGTGTTATTGGTTAATTCCTCTATAAGGGGTAGTATTATCAATTCAACATGACTTTTATAAAGGTCATGTCTTCAATAAGACAATAGATAAGTATTGGGTCGAATATAACCAGAGCGAGGTGGTACCGAAGGATCCGATTATTACCTAACAAGGCTAACGAAGCGACAAGATCGAGGGAATCATATAAAAAAAGAATTAGTAAACCAAGATAAGAGGATAATAATAAGTTCACAAAGTATTTTCATGAAATTTTATTCAAGGTTAAGGCACGACTAAGTAGGCATATAAAGAATCAAGTCATAATGACTAGATCAAGAGAATTAAAAATGGAAGGTAATTGGTAGCCCATGGTGATATGGATATTTACAGGGGTTGGTTGTAGGAATTAAGCATGACTAGAGAACGAACAAATTTTTTAGTCAATCGGCTAATTCGAATGGTTGTTAGGGCCATCCCAAGAGGCTATGACTATAAAGGAAGATAAGTAACTCAAGATAAAAGAATATTGGTACGGCGATGGGGAACTACCACTTCTGGTTACGCGGACGAATCTTGGGCTTCAACTAATTCATTAGGCTAAAGATGCTATACTCCTACTCACACTAACATACAGTCTCTTTATTCTGGTTTCTTAGGGTAACCATTGATTCTAAGAATACCGCTAGCAAGACTCAAGGCTAGAATCTAACTTATATCACATTTTCACCTTATATCTTATTTTCTCTTCGACTAGTTCCCTCAATTACATGTCTTGATTATTTCGATGTTGTTCCAACAACATGGTGTATAAAATATTGAGAAGGTAGTCTGCCAATGACATTAACCATCATAGATCTTTGAATTTGAGTCTGACATTTAATTACTTGTCTCTTTCTCCATATATAACACAACTTCATCTCCAAAAAAATTTGTCCATACTTCACAACTCAAACCATAGATATAATTCATCAATCTATTTATGAATACTCTATCCCTATTTTATTATCGTATCCAGTCTAAAATTTTATTTCTATCTTATCTTATGCCATTTCATGGCTTGTTTGGTTGCCGAAAGTCTTCATATTCATGAGTCACCAAATAATCTATGGTACTACCAATTGTTATCGCATATCACAACCTTATATAAGATATCAATTCCTATAATTCTTATGACTCATTATAGAAATTATACCATTTATTTTCTCGATCTAAGATTCTTATTCTTTCTTGAGCCTCGATCTCTAAGGTTGAGTTTACATCCGCGCATCTTTCTTACGATATTCGCTCTTCTAATCCTCGTTACGTCATTATGGATAATCTTTATTGTAATCCTTAACTCAATTTATCTTTTAACACTCTTTAATTCCATCCTTAAAATCTTTCTTGCAAAATTTTATCCTCGCTCCTCTTCAATCATTTTACGTAAACAAACTAGTACTTTTATAACTCTTCCCTTTTTATAACTGTTATGTTTTCTTAACTCAGCATAGCTGCTCTAGTCATAATCTTTTGGGAATTCTAGCTAATCGATATCAATCAAAGGTTCATCCTAATATAGGTACTAGTCCACCTAAGGCAAAATATCTAACTCTAATCCCAAGTCCTTATTTATGACTACCCACAGAACATAGGAAAATTAAATTCAATAATTAAACTCTATACTATACTCCTATAGTTATTCATCAAATCTTTTTAACAGTACGACCAATAATTTAGTCTTTCTAGCTATAGTACGCTATACAATAATTACAAGTAGGTCTAATATTTCTTATACCTAGCAAATTTGGAAGGTAATCAAAACTAAACTAGGCAGGTGATCAATTATAATACTTGACAACTATTCGTCTATTGAGAAAATCTCTCAGTCGAGATTTGATTTATTGTACTCATTCCAATCTAATATATATGAAATATATGTCTAAAGCTTAAATAACTCATCCATTCCACATAATATCGCATTTCACTATTGTTCACCTTTGTCTCGGCTATCATAATACATAATTTTTTGTGATCATCAAATGCATGTCTCCCTCGGGAGAGTCCTCTTGGCTAAAAGATTATCGTATTCCAATTTTTACTCTATTCTTAAGCACAATATTATGATTATATTCTTAAAGTAAAACTTCTCAAACTAAATGTAGTAATAGAATTCTATACAGGCACTAGTATGGTCTTAAGTACAGGGCTTATATATCCATTCTATCAATAAAGATCTCAAGTCATACTTTGTAAGGTTTGTTATACATTTGGTCCCATTTTGTTTAGGAAGCTGTACTAACCTCCAAAGTTTAACTATATATTTCATCAAATTATTTCATTCATTATGATTAAGGAATCCATCGTACCCCTAACTAAACCTTGTTATTCCTCTATTCAACTCTATATAACTTATTTAACATGGTTTTGCCCTCCGTTTCTAGAATTTTCTACTAGGATAGAAGTATATATATATATATATATATATATATATATATATATATAAGACTCAACTGTTATTACGTTCTATCCATCTATCTAATAGAGGTATCTGTCCAAACCATTTCTAGCTTAGATAGTCACACACTTTAGAAACATTTCCTCTTCCATAAGCATAATATTCATCGTGCCCTCAAAATTTAAATTGCATATCCTCTAAGCATGAGTTTATATGGAATCCTTGTACCTAATAATATTTCCAAGGTAGAAGCCTGAAGTTCTATTTTTCTCAAGTTCATAATATAGTTCCTTATATCATCATGGGCTATAACTAATCCTGACATCTTGCTAGGCTTTTCCATAAATTATTCTAGTCTACTAATAGTAACCCTTCACTTCTAGTAATTGGTAGAGTCCATCTTATTTTAGTTCCTTGCTGCTAACGTCAATTATCATGCCTTTAGTCTATTCTGACTCTAATATCTAGAAAATATCTACCATAATCTTTCCTACTCAAGCAAACTTCTACTTACAATTATTCTATCTGGTAGGCCTTTTTTGTCTTGATGAGAATCTTCTCCTGGAGAGATCATCGTGCACGAGTGTTTGTCTCTTCGAGATAGGGAAAGACGAGAATCCATGAATAATAGTTCAAAGGAAGTACGAATGTATACTATTACGAGATTTAAAGATGATAATAGAAATTAAAGGAAAGTTCTAATAGCAATTGTGGATTGAGATCCTAATAATCATATCCTACAACAAGCTTGTTCGGTATAGTAACATAACCGAAATGATAAATCTAACCTGCATGGACCACCACAAAAATATATTACACCCCAATCCCAAAATACATAGGACTTGGAATACGTAAACATGTCATCTACGTATTAAGTAGACTCCAGTCAAACTCGAATACGTATAAGCTGTATTATCTAAATATTATAATAAATCTCCAAGTCTCAATCCACAAGAAAATGAATAAAAGAAAGGACAACATGTATCATGGTGTGCACCCCAAACAATACTTGTCCGAATAGACTCGAAAGAAATAGCATGAGTCTACAAAACTAGGCTATAATAGCAGAAGAGTAAACAACGATAATAAGTAAATATAACAAAGGAAGAAATCATACAAGTACCTAATTTCAATGCCTGCATAACAAGCCGATACACCTCAGCAGCTCCATAAGACTCCACGATAGTCTATGCTGCAAAAACTAGTAAGGAACCAGGTCCTCAGAGGGACATAACAAGGTACAAAATTACCGTGCCAGAAGTAAACAGTATAGTAGTACAAATACTCAAGGGTAAGCTACCGTAACCATCTAAGTAATATGCACATGAGAGCATCACTCGTACTCCAGGCGGGAAATATGGAAGATCTCAGTAGACACTCCCACAATCTAGTAAAACACTAAAGGCTCCATGTGGGGGAACCAAAAGCATTCTAGTAAAACACTAAAGGCTCAGTATCATGCAACCAAAAGCAGTCTAGTAAAATATTAAAGATATACTATGTAGAAATCAACCCAAAGCACGGTGTATACTCTCCCCTCCCATGTAACCTCACGTATAATATCATAACACACAAGATCATGACCTCTATCTATCACAATGAGTCATAGTAAGCTAAATATAACTGTATGTATATATATCACGAGTCATATAGCCCTAGATAGAATCCAAAAACCAAGAATATGTTGAGATGGATTCTTCTACATAAAGGTCGTGTCAAGTGTCCTACGGTCTGACGTACAAAAAATACAAGCACGTAATATGGGTTCGTGGTATACACTCTCTAACTAACGATACTCGACTACGCTGACGGACGTCGGCACCCGAATCTGGTTCAGATGCTAAGTATCGTCTAACGGTCCTAGGGTAACCATGTACATCCACAAGAACATATAATAATAATATATATACAAAATAAATAAAATAGGATCTATTTAACAACTTTGCAAGGTACACTTGCCTGTTTTCGGTTACTGCGAAGAAGTCTGACCAACGTCCAAAGATTATGCGGATCGCAAATTTCCTAAAAATAAATTAAATTTAAAAATGACTCGAGAACTAATCTAAATTACAAATTAGGTCTATTGAAGTTATAGTAAATAACTAATCTATTTTTATATAGATCCACAAAATGCATATGTCGTATTGTCAGTTCCCTCTTGTAACCAATACTTCATCTTTTAAACATATTTAATAAATTTTTATATCATAGGCCTTTGCGTCAGATTTTAGAAACTTCAAACGGATTATATTTTCGTGTCTGAAAGCTCCCGCAATCGTAAAAACACTGAAATACGTTTTTCTTTCAGATACCTAATACTAAAATAATTTTACAAAAATTTACAGATCAAATTTATCCTACTAATTTATATTTTTGGAATGCTGACTTTAAATCGGTTCTTTTAAAAATACTGGACATTAAACGGAGTTCTGAGTTGGAAGTTATGGCCTTCCTAAGTTACTAGAGCTGCTAAAAATGAGACCGAAATCTATGACAAATTTGGGCTATTTAACAAACTTTGGTGCACTGTTTACACAAATATTAATGGGATATTAAGATATGGAGTTATATATTCATGACGCTAACATGATGTATATATTTATATAGAATTTTATTACTAAAGAATATGAACGAAATTGAAAGATAGAACACGTACGAAGTTGATTACGGCGGAGCGTTACAACATTTCTGGCCTCTAAGACTCGAATGGACTCAAAACCACTTCAACAACAGCAGTTGGTTGTTGCCTTGGCCGACCTTGGTTGGTGCGGTCTGGTAGCGGTAAGATTTGGAAGAAGAAAGGGGAAGGAAAGGGTAGAAGAAGGGGATAAAGAAGGAAATAAAGAAGAGGAGCAAGGGGGAGGGTCTGTACCTTACGACTGGAAGGGGCTGAAGGGGCGGCTATGTAGGTTTTATGGTTAGAAAGTCATATATATTTGTATAGTTGCATAGATGTATGGTTAGATTAAAAATGGTACTTAAATACTATGGCGAGAATTAATAGGGACTTAATAGGAATGTAATGGCTGAAATTAAACATTAGAGGATGTTATTTAATTCCCATAAGATTTGATTAGATTATATTTGGTTTCCAAAAATAGGAGATATTGAATTTTAAATTCAAATGATTGCAATATATAATTTTGGGTGTGGAAATAGGTGTTTAGATGTGTTGTAGAGTAGAGGGTGGATGTGGGGCATTATCCATGAGTCATAGAAAGAGGTTCAGGGGTTTGGGTTGGGTAGTTGGGCTCGGTTGGGTGCGATAGTAAAAAGATGTCGCATAAGGCTACAAAGTAAGTCAAGATGGTTTATAATTTTTATGGAGCATACAGGGCTCGGTTGGTGTTGCGTATTAAAATCGTCAGCAACGAAAAAAGGGTTTAAGTGTCATTTTTTCGTAAAATATGTCACAAAAGTTGTACAACTAAAACAAAGCATTGAAATGTAAATTTGTGAGTGACAGTCTTGGCATGAGCCTAATTTGGCTCGACTAAGTCTAGTATGCAAAGTTGGCTGAAAGAAAAAGTCTAGTATAGGGCTCAAGATTTTAAGACCTTGGTGATAGATATCAAAGGATTAAGAAAATATCTAATAAATATTTTAATTAATAAATAAATCTATTTAAGGTAAAATAAAATTCTATTTGTTTTGAAATACCAAGAATAACGCTATATAAAAAATCTGAGAGCTTATACTTTTTTGCTTGGTTTTTTTTTCTCTTGATTGTTTAGATTCTATGCCCTGACCCTAGAAAGTTATAAGTGTCAATGGAACAAGTAACCTACAGTACCCTAGATTTTATACGCAAGTGATATGTACCTGAACTTGTCAGAGCTATAGGCTCAACTAAACTATGTGATAAACTTGGTCATAGAGGCACCGATCATACATCTGGCTTAATTTACATGTTACAAAGGTAATAGGGGACCTTATTGAACTGACTAAGTGTACCTGACCTGATTAATGTATTTCCATGTGACAAGAGAAATTTATGTGACTGGCTAATAGGCCTGGTATCCTAACCTGACTACTTGTATCCGTGTTGATACACATATTTCCACCGAGTGTGCTACTTAGCTTACTTTTGCATCGAGGTGTCACTCGATCTTGCTACGTGCTATGTGCTAACTGATATGTGCTACGCATTCTCATTTTCCTTGGCACGGACATGGTAGTTTGTTAGTAACCATAGCTTGGCTAGGATATTGTTTTGATTTGTTGCATCACGCTTGGATAAATCTAGATTTGACTCTTGAGTAACAATATAGCGTACACGTACCAAAGTACGATATTTAAGGAGAATAATCATGTGGATACGACATAAGGTTCCAGTAACAGTAGGTTTAACTAGGCAACTAAAATGAATAGAGCATGGGGAGGGAACGGTATCCCAAGATCGTGCACGATGGTCACCCTCAGATATTTATCGAGGAGTGCAAGGATGGCTACCACAAATATTGTATATCATCTACACTAGTGTACAATATCTGATTCTTACTTTTGTCCAGCCAGCATCTCCCTATAAGAGGTCTGGAACTATTACTGACTCATTTAGCACGGTAGCCTTACGGGGGACCGAAGGATCTTCTACATGCTACATGTTTTTACTATTGTCTTGACTATCCCTGCTCGAACATAGCATGATCTGAGGATCCCTATATTATGCATTATGTCTCTGGGATAACCGAGACTTCACCTAGTAAGCCGTATGATTGTTTGGCCGATCATTAACTGAACTTGTTTGTGTATTGTATCTTCTATTAGTAGTATAAAGACGTGGACTGTCATAGTGCGGTGGTCCAACCCTTGTCCTTATTTAGTTGTGAGGTTGGGCTATGCTACGATAGGCTATGAACCTAAACTATAACACAAAAATCTTGAGCTTGATCAGAATTAGAGGACGTGCATTATCTCGACACGTTATGACACTTCTTGTCCTATTTTATCAGGGCCCGCACCCGGTATAAGGGTACGAGTACGTGGATACGTTTAGCCTACGCCACAGCTGTAGAAGCATGAAATACTTTGGGGAATTGTACGCATATTATACAGTAAAAACCCCTAACATACATGAAGTCCGCGTAAAATAGGACTTTAGAGCTGTTTGGCGTAAAGTCGAGCGTCAAAATTGTCCGCGAAAAGTACCGCTTCAAGACTGTTATGCGCAAAAGGTTGCTTTACCCTCCTGCGTAAAGTTTAAAATATGCTTGTTTTTAATGCAACGTAACGTTCTACGAGGGACTCTTCGTATTCCTCGGATGAATTTGTTAGACAAATCAGTGAACCTGACTTCTGACAAAAGTAATGCACGAGGATCGAGAGGACGGCTGTGATGATGATTTTGCACAGAGACCCAGGTTGTCGTTTAGCGACTTATTCTTGATACAAGTCATTTTTACGCATTCAAAGAATACGCTGCCTATTCTACATGGGCAGAAATGAGTTTTTACGCTCAAGATAAGACGAAATTAGATGCCACATTAAAAGTTGTTTCTCTTACAGAGCTCGAGGCAAATCTTGGCATTTAATGCACGAGATTGAGGCATATCTCTGTATTTAATGCACGAGATTTGGTTCTATTCTTTAAATTTTGTCATGACTGGGAGAGCTAAAACTGTGACTAATACGCTCACATCACCATCCTTGCATTTTACGCCAACCAGGCTATTTTCAACTATAGGAGTACGCCGTATGCTATCTCCTCGAAATACGCTAACTCGGCTATAATTGCAAAGGTACGTGATAAGGCTATTTGGCCCAGAATACGCTCAAGACCTCAATCATGATGGATAATTCACTGGGAGAGTAAAAACGATGACTAATACGCTCATATCACCATCCTTGCATTTGACGCCAACCAGGCTATTTTAACTATAGGAGTATGCCGTATGCTATCTCCTCGAAATACGCCAACTCGGCTACATTTACAAATGTACGTGATAAGGCTATTTAGCCCAGAATACGTTCAAGACCTCAGTCAGGACGGATAATTGGCTATTTTTACGCTGGTTATCTATTGTTCATGGAATCATCAAGTTTTACGCAGAGCTTGGCCTTTTACATAAATAAAATAGTTATTTGGCTTTTACGCCAACAAGACAATTATCTGGCTTTTATGTCAACCATCTTTACGCAAGGTGCAGTTACCTACGTGGCTTGCATACCACGATCTTCGAGAAGCAGTTATACGTGTTACCTCATAAAGGGACACGTGTCATACGCATATTCAGAAGACAATTGGAACATGGGTAGTAATTATTATAACCGCAGCATAAAGGAAGTCTTCTTCTTCTTCACAGTTTGGTCTTTTATGCCAACAAGACAGTTATTTGGATTTTACGCCAACAAGACCGTTATTTGGCTTTTACGCCAACCATCTTTACGCAGGGGCATTTACCTACGTGGCTTGCATGCCGTGATCTTCGAGAAACAGTTAGACGCGTTACCTTATAATGGAACACGTGTCATACGCAGATTTAGAAGATTATTTGAATGTGGGTAGCAGTTATTATATCCGTCCCGTAAAAGATGTAACTTTCTTCACAGTTTGGCATTTTATGCCAACAAGACAGTTGCTTGGTTTTTTATGCCAACTTGGCAGTTATCTGATTGATCTCTATAAATAGAGACCCTTGGTTACAGGGTAAAGGGCGATCAAACAGACACACACAGACCGGACAAGGCATAATCAGAGATCAGAGAGAGAGAGAGAGAGAGCACAGACAGAGAGTGTTGGTTGACAACTTCGGCAACGAGAATTCAATCCCACTTGCAACCTTTGAAGCTTCTTCTTCTTCTACAGCACTTCTTCATCATCGTGTTGTCCAGGGAATAAAGTGATCGACCGCAGATCAGACTTCTATAGCAATACTTTCCCAGAATTATTTTATTGTACTTAATATCCTCGTATAGGATTAATTGTACTCTCTTTTCTTAAGTTTGCAAGCAAAGGTTTCGTATAAACCTCTTTGTTTAAATCCCGCAAATAAGAATGGCGACTCTGTTGGAGACAACTTTTTCCTCTGACGAAAAAGCAATTGCTCAACACGATGCTATATCCGTCGGATCAATGAAGAAGACTTTGGTCGTCCAGTTCGACCAATCTGCCTATGAAGATATGCTTCATGCAGGGGGTGGCTCTCATTCCTTCTCTGTCCAGAACAACAGGAAGCTGCATAAAGTATGGATGCCTAAGACGTCCTCTACCCTTCCTACAAGCTCCCTCTCACTGATCAACAAGGTTGTGACGACACAGCCAACACGCCCTGTGCATAAAAATTTGCCTCCTTTGACGTAGTAGTCAACACTTCTGGTAATGTCTCAGTGCCAATCCAGAAGTTTCAGACGCACCCTGCGAGTAAAACTTTGTCTCCCATTTGTAACGTGGTAGACAAAACTTCTCGCAATGCCTCAGTGCCAACCCAGAAGTCTCGAATATGCCCTGTGCGTAAAACTTTTTCTCCCATTTATAACGTGGTAGACAAGACTTCTGGTAATGACCTAGTTCCAATCCAGAAGTCTAAGACGCGCCATGCGCGTAAACTTTCATCTTCCGTCTGTGACGTGGTAGACAAAATTTCTAACAAGGCCTCAGTGCCAATGCAAAAATTTGAAATGCGCCCTGTGCGTAAAAAATACATCTTCCGTCAATGATGAGGCAGATGTACCATTTGATTACATCAAAGGAAAATAAGCGGCGAATCTTTTAACCTCTAAGCTTTTACGCCCACAAGAGAAGAAAGTTCCCAATTTACAGATTACGCGAACTTTTTCTGTTTTACGTGAACCTATGCAAATATCCAAATCACGCCTGGATAGGTCTGTCCGCGTAAAGAAGACTCGTTTCATGGAAAGATACGCTCCTCGGACAGATGATGGATCATATGCTACTCATATGGGTGAACTGTTATATTCCTATGGCAGAGAAAGTGTTATAATTCCTAATCTCCACCTTCCTACTGATGTAAAAAGGCATAATAAGCTTTCTTATTCTTCTTGTAATCTCCCTGATTTGCGTGATTTCTTGATCCAGAAACGCAAAGACAGGGGATCTCCTAATACATCTATTATACCTCCTAGAGAACATTGTAGTAATAGTCATGAGTTTGTAAATAACCGTTGCTGTTCTAAAGCAAAATGGTCAATTTTTGATAGATTAAACTACTCCTTGTCATTACAGGAAGAAGACCAGACAACGACATGTCTGGGGGTAGTCTCCCTCGACAAAACAGAGCAGCATCCAAAGCTGGGGGTAGAATTCCCTCTGAGTCCGAAGATGATGCAACTATGACCATCTTCCCTGAGGACAGTACGACTTAGGTATCGGAAGCCCGAAAGCCAAAGGGGTCTTTCTCCTTCAATGATGATGACATCACTGAAATCTTCAATATATTGATGAAGGAAAACAAACTTCGGCTACCTAACATCAGATACCCTGAAAGGGCTGGCAAGGTCGATGACCCAAAATATTGTCTCTTTTATTGGTACATTCATCACCCCACAAAGGCATGTTATTTACGAGAAAGGAAAATCCAGGAGTTGATCGAAGCCAAAGTCATCACTTTGCATTTATAAATGAGAATACGGTCACGACAACTTGGCAATTTTCCCCCTCAAGAAGTACCGGATGATGAATCCCTAAAAAACTCCCCAGTTGAGCAACCTTCAGGTCTATCTCCACTCAGCAAATTACTCCCTAGTGAATTTTTCGGACATGGGTTCACGTCCATATTACCTCTGAACTATTGTCCAAATATTTTTTTCCCCAGCTGAGTTTGCCATGTCCAAGTGACCGCTGAGGAAACCTCCTAGGTTGTTGCTATCGATCAGTTCACATCAATATTACCTCTGAACTACGTCTCTCCACTTTCTCTAGCAAAGTAAAAAATTTACCACAAAAATGGTCACTTTCATATTACCTCTGTCCTATTTTTCTTTATCCCCACAGAGTCATATCTTACTACATCCACATTACCTCTGAGTAAGATATTTTTAGAACTTTTTCATGTCCATATCGCCTATGAGTAAAGTTCTTCTCTTCGACTTTCTACTATCACGTTCTCATAACCCCTGGTAGTGTTAGTCATTTTAGCTTATTATCTGTACTTAAGGTACGCCATGGGTAATAAGTCCATAACCAGAGGTATAAATCAACTCTTGGTTCCTCATCCCCAACAAGTGCCTATGTGCAACATTTTCTCCTTCGTTACAAATTCTTGTTAAAAAGAAACCATCATCCGTATCCAAAAGTCCCGGATACGCAATGGATGATGGATCCTCAAAATCTCCCAAGTGGAACAATCCTTAGGTCTACTCGAACACTCCCGCAGTGACTATTCAAACCAATCTCGTTAGACGCTAGCCGTGCTCATATTGCCTCTGAACTATCGTCCCATCAATCTCCCTAGCGGAGCGATCCTTTGGTCTATCTTCATGTTCGGATAGACCACACTCAACAAATTACTCCTCAATGAATTTTTTGGACATGGGTTCACGTCCATATTACCTCTGAACTGTTGTCATAATATTTCTCGCAGGCTGAGTTTGTCATATCCATATTACCTCTGAACAAACCTTCCAGGTTCGGCTATCGATTATCATGTCCATATTACCTCTGATATCGGTTGTCATCTCAACTTCGCACCCGTACTTAACTCTAAGTACGCAAGTGGCGTTAATTCCGCAAAAACTGTCACATCCACATTACCTCTGGCAGGGCTTGTCTTAAACTTATTACTTGCACTATTGTGCACAAGAAGTAATAGGTCCACCAAAACCTCCCCCGGTAGGATGCCCGTAATGGAAACGAGTCCACATTACCTCTCAACAAAAATATATCTCTCCACTACCCCCACAGGGTCATATTTTACAGCGTTCATATTACCTCTGTTAGGATTTGTCTCAAACCTATCACTTGCACTAACGTACGCAAAAAAGTGATTGGTCCACAAAAAAAATCCCTCAGCAAGAAGTCTTTACTACCTACAAAATCTATCACATCCATATTACCTCTGATAGGGCTTGTTTCGAACTTATTATTTATACTCAACATGCGCAACAAATAATAGGTCCACCAAAGATCCTCCAGCGGGACGTCCTCAACAAACACGATATTATACTACGTCCATATTACCTCTAGTACGATATCCGAAGTTCACACAAACAATCGTAAAGAAATGGAGGGCCCTTATGTGATTGAAACAACATTCTCAAATGGCGCTTACAGACTAGCCAAGCCTAATGGAGATTTGATAATGGCTCCTATCAACGGCAAATTCCTGAAGAAGTACTATGCTTGATCTCCTTTGCTTAATGGAGTATGATGAAGATTTCATTCTGACGATACTACGTACAAAGGTTAGCTGAATCATATTCTATCAGGTTCATATGACCTCTAAATAGATATGTTTAACTAATTCAAAATCTATCATGTTCATATTATCTCTGATAGTGTTTTATATACAAATTTAGTTGGATTATATCCTATCATGTTCATATTACCCCTGAATAGATATATTCAGCTAAACCTTAACGAAAGTATATCATGTTCATATTACCTCTGATATCATTTTTATCTTAGCCTATCATTTATATTTTAAAGTGATGGGTCCACGAAGTCAGAAAATGTATCTTTATTATCTCTGAGAAAATAAGGAGCAAAAAAGTAAAAAATACATCATTGGGGAGGAGCAGTTAAATTGCGGATCTGTTGCGCCAAAGTAGTGATCCTCTCATTCCTGGAGTTTAAGACGTTGGTGAGAGCCAGTTCCAGCCTTGCTTCGTCATTGCTCAAGAGAGATAGTTCGGACAGAGAATCAACAAAACTTGCATGGATGACACCCACATGTGTCAAGCTCTGTTGAGCTGTCTTCACTTGGCCCTCTAATACATCACGAACTAGCGATGTTTTGAGAAGCCTCTCCCTTGTTTGAGCAAGTTCAGCTTCCAATTCTCGAACCCCCATTTCATATCCCTCATATTCGGCACGACACTGAGCTAGCTGAGGAATACTCTCTACCAATAATGCTTGCTCTTTCTCCATCTCTTGTTGATGTTCCTGGATGGATTTGTTTAACGTTTCTGTCTTCTGAGCAAATTCCACAGTTAGTGAGTCGTACTCAGCCTGAACTAAGTCATTGATGCTGCCGTAGGATAGTTGCAAATATTCGTTAATGGGTTGTTCTAAACCATTAACCATTTGCTCTAGCGCATTAGCTCTTTCAGCGTCATTGAAATTTCTAATCTGCACTATAGTGAGCTTGGAGGACGCCTTCAGAGTATCAAAGGCAAGATTCTTCTCTAGCACTATGGATATTAATTCTTTCAAAGTGAGGTAGAATATGCTAGTATATTGTTCAACTAGCATAGAGAAGCTCGAATGGACGCTGGGAGTAGCCGCAACATCAGTAAATCTCCCTCCTGGAATGACTACAGAGGATGTTGCTACAGTCGTTGCTTCAACAGATGGCGCAACAAAAGAAGAGACACCAATAATAGTTGAAGTTGCTGGCACGCTCGACAAAGAAGGCACAGTCGAGATGGTGGGTTCATCCACCTCCGATATTATTTGAACTACTGTTGGCGGGATTGTATCTAAGAATGTTGTGGATGAAAGATCAACGGCTTCAAGATATACTTCTTCGACGGTGGTCACTGTCGTTTCATCAGCTGGATCCGCAACAAAATCAAAGGTTGTTTCAGCTCTGCCCTCCCCAGAAAATTCTTTGCCTGAAACTAAGATAAGAGAAAGTTAATATCAATTTGATGTTAAATTTTCCTGAAAAAAGTGTGAAGACAACATTTACCCATGGCCGATGGTATGTATATTACGTCTGCAGCCTGTATAGCTAAATTATTTCTTAATGATGCTAAACAAGCTATCATACCTGGCGAGGAGGGTACACCAACTGACGCTTGAGGGTAGTCATCCCAGTCATTACCCAGATCTACTCGAGGTTCATCGGGTGGAATATCGCTTGAAATACTTACAGATGAAGGAGGGGCTAGCCCCATTATTTGTCTGGGCAAAGGTATATTGATTATTATTGAGCTCGGCCTAGAAGCATCACCAGTAACAGTGGTAGCGACAGTAGCTGCGGGCAAAGAATCTCCAGCACTTTCAGCTGGGACTGTGGAGGCTCCTTCTTTAAAAGGTGAAGGACCCCTAATCAAAGAATCATCCCCAACAGGGGAAACAATAGGTTCACTCCTGGAAGAGGCCCCCTTGGTTGAAGTCCTTTTAGGACCTTTGGTGGTCTGCTTCTTCTTCCGAGGGGAAGCCTCTTTCTGGGTAGAAGCCTTTCGATTATTGGAAATAATGAGAGGCTCTGCTGGCAGAGCTATTACGCCTCTCGGTAATATCAATAAATAGTCATCTACACCAGTAGTTTTATCACCTTCATCAGAGGAGACAGATGGTATCTCCTCTCTTCCAGTGGACTTATGGAAGGGCATTCTGAAGCTTCCATATATATCAAAATCACGATGGAAGGTATTGATGGACACATAAAACTGTGCGTATGAATGAAGAATGTGCAACTCCATGGAGAGAGAGGTCACAAAAATAACAAAGGTTGCTCCAGTACAACCCATGATGAAATAACACCTTCCTCTAGCTCCATTAATAAGCCCACCTTTGAATTTAAAGCTGGTGATGGGATTTCCCATGTACAACTGGTTATATCCAAATTGCCTGGCGAAACGGCTAGGCAGATAAGGTTCCAAGTAGCAGTGGTCCTCACTTCTATACAGCAGGTGGGAAGGTCTAATACAGACCAACCAGTAAAAGGCTTCAGGAGAAAGAATAGACTTCCCCTGACCTACATCCTGAAGTTTAGTCCCCTGTTGATTAATATGTATGGAGGGAACGATGTAGAAGAACTTCCAACTATGAGAAAAATTTAATGCTAGTCGATAATCTATAATGCTAGTCACATTCCAAGATGAATTCCTGTAATTCAATAGGAAGTTATTTCCCGAACCACTGGCAGATCCAGAAGACATCAATCTGGTGTTGTGAAGGATTAAGCATCCCATCAGATATAAGAATGGTAATTCCACTCTGGGATATCTTTCGTGCTGTGTAGTATCGACCAGCAGCCCATCAGTAATAGCCCTCAGGCCAGCTTGTATCCTGCATACCATGGCAGGAAGTAGGCCCAATCTTGCCCCAAACACCAAACACACTGCGGGCCATAGGGTATTGCGATGAATACGATCTGCCGACGCAATACCAGGCACCACCCATCGGCGTAGCCAATTAAAATAAAAGCCAGCCAGTTGAGCTTCTTTTGACAGAGGCTTCCGGCAATACCTCATATAATAGTAGGCTTTGGTCCCTGCAGGATAACCCTCTAGGTCTTCATTCAGAACACGATCTGGAGCCCCTGCATCTTCAATAAGATCATCGATTATGTCGGCATCAAGAATGCTCAGAGGGTTCAAAGGTTTGTCTTTGCTATCTACAACCTTGTCCTGCTTGTGTCACACCCCAGTCCCAAAATAGGTAGGACCAGGAATACGTGACACGCCAGCTACGTATTCGACCAAACTCTGGTCTGACTCGAATACGTATAAGCTGTATAATATAAAGGGCACTATCTAGATATCCCATAAATGTAAACCTCTATGTCTCAATCCATAATGTACAGTAGTATACAAGAAAGAGCTATATGTGCTAAAGTCGGCCGCCCAATAACACACAAACTCGAATAGGTTAGAGAAGAGATGAGTCTACAAAAACTAGGCTATAATAGCAGATGAATAAACAACAAGAATAAAGTAACCATAATGTCGGTGAAAATAATATGAGTACCTGGTACAATGCCCGCAAGACGTGTAACTCCATCAGCAACTCCAAATGCTCCGTAATCGTCTATGCTACAAAACTGGAGGGACGTAACAAGGTACAGAAATACAGTATGCCAAGTATAACAGAAAGTACAAGTACGATGATGGGATAATCTAGCATAACCAACTAAGTGTGACACAGTTTGAAGACAATGTTCGACGCGTGGGCTATCTAAAATAAAATCATAGATCCGGACACGGAAACACACGGGACGTACCGCAGCTCCGGGCAAAGAGTCACACGGGTGATACCACTACACTAGATACAGGATCACTACATAGACACTACATATATATATATAAGCGCGTGCAGAGGAGCCCAAATGTCTAGTAATTGTCTTCCCCTTCCCAAGCGGTCAACGATTGTGCGTTGAACCTGAACCTCTATCAACAGTCTCGACACACAGAATTAACTCAACAGACGCGACCCTAAGGTCGTCCCAGTCTTTGGTCATGATATCAGTATCAGGATGCAAAAATCTGGCACGATCACAGTGTATGAGTGTGTCCTGGGGTGTCTATATACTCAGGTATATAAATCGAGGTACTACAAAGCATCTAACAATAATTCTAAGATGTTACGACGAACGTCAGCACCCGGTTGTGATCCGGACACGAAGTATCGAACGTCAACATAAATACGCGCACAATGTACATAAAGAACAACAATATCTGAAATCTGAAATACAGGGTGGCAAGGAACACTTGCCTACGTGCGGCTGCAGATGACGGGTCCCGGTATCGCGTCCAAGCCCTCAGGTCCCACAGTACCTCTACGCAGCGAGGTTGCTGGCTAGATGACTGAGTACGACCGGTGGAGGGTGGCCGTGGGGTGGTGCCAAATGGTGGTAGTGGTGAAGGTGTAATGGTGGTGGTGATGAGAGCTGACAGGGAGGAGATGGGGAAGTCGGCCGAGCAAGGCGGTACTGGCCGGACGGGGAGCTCCGAAGTCGGAGGAGGTCGGATGGGGTGGAGTCGGCCGGATGAAGGAGTCACACGGGCGGAGTCGGGGGGAAAGGACTGCACAGTGGATCGGGTCAGCCGGTCAGGGAGAACCTTACAGTATCGCCAGATGGATTTCACAGTGGGCCGGAGAAGCTGCTCAGGCCAGAGCGGTCAGCCGGGCCGGAGTCAGTGCAACAAGCCGGAGCGGCGGAGGGATGGTTGCACCGCCTGAGCTGCGCGGTACAGGGTACACTACCGGAGTGGCGGGGGTCGGTGCAGTCAGCCAGCCGGAGTCGGGTGCAACAGGCCGGATGGGTGGTTCCTTCAGGGAGAAGAAGGAAGAAGAAGAAGAATAAAGGAAGAAGAAGAAGAAGAAGAAGAAGTTTTTGTATGGAAAATAAAATGGAGGAGGGAGGAGAGAGAGAGAGAGGGGGGTTTCCCAATAAGGGATTAGGGCCTGCTTGGTTTATTGTGAGGGTGATGGTGATGTTTTATAGGGGGTGTATGAGGGATGTGTGGTGGGGATGTTTCCATCTAAATTGGATGGCTAGGATTTAACATGAAGACTTGGTTTCTTCATGCAAAGGAAGGGGGAGGGAAATATTGACTACGGTCAACGATTGGTAGCCTCTCTATTTGGTCTTGGCCATTGGGGTGAGGACACCTAAGATCAATAAATTACAACTAAGCCCCTTAAATTTGGGAAATTGCACCAACACATAAAATGATGCAAAAATTATGGAGAAAATTGTGTTTGGTGATTTGCATGGTGAGGGGATGTTGGGTGTTTGGCACGGGTTTAATTTAATGGCCATCGGAATTAATTGGGGATTAAAATAGGATTAGGCAAAATCGATATCCTCGATTTAAATAGGATTTTAAGTGTCCCGCGCTTTTAAATTAAATGGGGGCACTTGGGGTCAAAATTAGGAAATGACACAAGGTCAAAAATGATGGGGGGCTTGAAGTTAGTCTTGGACCCTTTAGTTAGTCCGACTCAACGGGTTAAATTGGTATCTCAAAATTGAGGGTAACGACACAGGTGTCCGATACGAAATTAAATATGGATTACGGTTACAGAAAATTGTACAATTAATTTAGTGCACAACAAATTCAATTTTTGTGTGACGGAAAAGTCCATTGCCTAAATTGGCGAGTCAAGTCAGAAGTACAATAGTCCGATAGAATTTATGGGCTTATATTGGGCTTCGAATAATTAAACAATGATAGGGCGTGCCAAGGGTTTAATTAAATAAATTAACAGACAACTCGACTCTAAACCTCGACATCTGCTAAAAAATCCAAAATTTTCCAAATCCAAACCTGACTATCTATAGAATTAATCGAAGGGGTTTACAGTTTGGCATTTCTAGCCTGATGAAAGAAAAGATACCCACTTGTTGATATGAGCCAAATCAGAAGGCTCTCTGTAAAAAGTGGTGCAGGCAAGATAGTGGCTCATCAGTTCTTGGTACACAACCACTGCCCGAGGGTTGGTGTCCTTTAGCTCCCTATTTGTGGGAATGTACTCTTCATAGGGAGTGTCTCCCATTGGTAGCTTTGAGATGTGTGCTATCTCATGAAGTGCCTGGCCTAACTCACCTATTGGAGTGGCAAAAGTTCCGGTGAGCGAGTTATATTGCTCCATCAAAGCCAAGAACAAATTAGTATTGATAGGCAGCCCAACACTAGTAGCACTCACAGCCTCAAATAAGTTAATACTCTCCAGCTCCATCTGAAAGTGTTTCAGGGCCCATGCAGTTAAACTAGCCCATCGAAGATTGTGGGGGTTAAGCTATCCACTGATGTGAGGGTTAACCCTTGGATATACTCCTCCCAGCCCCATAAATTCATTGCAGAAAGTTGCCATTTGAAATAGCTGGATCAGTGAAGAGTCTTCACTAGGAACGCTGCCTGGTAGTAGTCCTCTGAAGGGCATAATAGGGCCTGAGGGACTGGTTACAAATGATCCTTGGTTTAATCCTTTCTTATAAAAGATCTTCCCTGGCTGGCCATGAAGATCAGGAGTCGGAGTCCATGCCATCCTTCTGGGATGAGTGGCATAGAAGAATGCAGAAATAGGGTAATCTTTGGACATCTTTGGCAGGTACATAACTGTGCCCTCAGCAGAAAATACCCAATCTTTCTTCTTGGGCTTGGTCTGGGATTGCTTATCAATAACATCCCCAAATAAGAAAGTTGGTTTCTTATACTCAGTACCATCTATGTACATCAGGGGTTCCCCACTAATCATACTTAGCAACATTCTTTCTCCTTGGGCCGAGATCAGACTTCTCCTTTCTTGAGGATACTCGTTTCCAGATATGGAAAAAGTCACATGGGACAAGTCCTCCAAGTAGTTGGAATTCAACATTCCAGCAGCAGAGCCCATTATTTCAGCCAGAGGGGGGAACTGTAGGTCTACTGCAAAAAGCAAGAGAATAAGTCAGTTTTTTGTTGGAATTTACTTTCAGCGCGTAAAACGTAAAGTGCTACATTCTTGCAGTATATGCCAAAACTTGACAGCCTGAGTTTTTATGCCAGACTACAAAATATGGCTTTTTACGCTGGAATTTACTTCCAGTGCGTAAAACGAAAGGCTTGTTGTATACGCCAAAACCTAACAGTCTGAGTTTTACTCTAGATTGCAAAATATGGATTTTAAGCTGGAATTTACTTTCAGTGCGTAACACGCAAGGTTTGCAGTATACGCCAAATTTGACAGTCTAAGTTTTTACGCCAGATTGCAAAATATAGAGTTTTATGCTGACACATTAAAATATGGGCGTATTGATAAAAAATCTCGGTGTATCATTTTCCTCGAAGAGACTCTTAGCACAAAAGATAACCTTGCGCTTATACGTAAAACGTGTGCGAAGGGTATTTTTTCTTGAAGTTTTACCTGTAATGCCCGGTGCACAGCTAGACGACGGAGCACTTCGTTCAGAACGAGGCTCGCTTGGCCAAGCAGGAATCGCTCGTACTGGAGTAGAGGAGCGAGATGATGAAGCTGCTTTATTTCTCTTAGCGGTGGAGGTCTGTTTTGGTGCCATGGCAAATCTGAGTTCTTTTTCAGAAAGAGACGAAGGGTTTTTCAGAAAGAGATGAAGGGTTTTTCTCTCTCACGACCTAGGTCTATTTATAGATTTCAAATAACTCTTCGAATCCTTAACCAAATCTGATCTTATCATAATCAGTTATGATTTGGGACCACGTCAGGCGATCATTTGAAAAGGAAGACAGATAGTCATTCTGCGTAACGGATCCCTGATTTTACGCTCAGATTTTACGCGTAGAGCAAGGATCCATGATTTTACGCGCAAAGCAAGGATCTATGATTTTACTCTCAGAAGCTACAGATCTATGATTTTACGCTCAGAAGATACAAATTTATGATTTTATGCTAAGAAGCTACAGATCTATAATTTTACGCACATAAGCTACAAATCTACAATTTTTATGCTCAGAAGCTACAGATCTACAATTCTACGCTCAAATGCTACGGATCTATGATGTTACGCGCATCTTAAATTACGCTGGACAGATCGGTCAGCAGAATACACGTATATCTTGATAATTTGGATTTTATGTTTAAAAAAGCCAGTCACAAGAGTTTGCGCAGGAAATGCTCTTCTCATCAGCATTTTTTCTTCTTTTTCAGTCAAGAGGACTTCATCAGACGAAGGGCCAAGGAGTTCCCTGAAAATGTCTGTCTTCATTGGAAATGACTTTTTGGCCATTGTTAGTTTATTCAAAGTTTAGCCAGAATCTTTTACATCTAGTTCAGGGATGGCCTGTTTGGGGCGGATATTTCTTGCCCTGTCTCGAGAATCTTTCGAGAAGCCATTTTTGAAGATGATGTTCTGAACAGATGTTCTTTGAAGAAGAAATGACGGTTCTAAATTCTATGCGACTCCTCGTCAAGACAGCATGCTGATTGGATTTTTAAGACAATCTAATGCTAAAGAGTTTTTACGCACCTTCCTTTATGCGTAAAAGTTGAAACGTGACTGGATGCATAGTTATCAAAGTCTGCGTAAAAACTACTCAAGCGTGTTGAAGCTGTGTATTACCAGACGTCTTCACAGCAACATGGCAAAACAATAGTGCATAAAAGAAGACAAGTTTATTAATCATGATTACATATGATGGAAATCCATTTTACAAAGGATTTTTCTTTAATATTCGAGATCATGATTACATACGATGGAAATCCATTTTACAAAGGATTTTTTATTAATATTCAAGATCACGATGGAAATCTATTACGCTAGGTTCTTATCTGATGGAGATCTTTATTTTTTCTTCTACAGCACTTCTTCGGCCGGGGGCCAAGAAAATGGTGAATGGAGGGAGGATACAGAACTGGGCCTGTCTAAATTATTCAAGCCCCCCTTCAACGTCATCGACAGCCATGCTTAGATTTGTGTTAGGGATTCAGACCCAATACAATACTGGAAGACACGGCCAAGCTGTCCACAAAGGTCCAGCTTCATAATAGGGAAAAATACAACTAGCAAGCTGTGTGGTCTAATGCGACCCTTCCTCTCTTTTTGACGAATCGCCATATAAAATCGCTGATTATCTCAATCAAAGGAAGCTATGATATCCTTCCATGGTCCATCGTTGCAGAGAATATTTGCTCGAAGACGTCTCTTTTTACGGCTCTTTGCATGCTGGAAGAGCATAATCTTCTTCTTTCTTAGTTCAGCCTAATGAATCTTAGCAGCCATCTTTGAGGTGAAGGAAGTATAAAAAATCAAGTTCACTTGCTTGCCCTTATATAGGCAGAAGAGAACATACAAATCCCAACAACTTCTTAAATATCGCCGAAAAATAAGCCTCGAAGAATGAGTCAAATTTGACAATTTCATGCTTCATTCAAAGTATTTCAAATTACGAGCAATTTGAAAACTTTGAAGGGGGTCTTATAGAAGCATAAAATACGCTGAGAAATTGTACGCATATTATACAGTAAAAACCCCCAATATACATGAAGTTCGCGTAAAATAAGGCTTCAGAGCTGTTTGGCGTAAAGTAGAGCGTTAGAGTTGTCCGCGTAAAGTAGCGCTTCAAGACTGTTATGCGCAAAAGGTTGCTTTATCCTCCTGGATAAAGTTTAAAATACGCTTGTTTTTAATGCAGCATAAAGTTGTACGAGGGACTCTTCATTTTCCTCGTATGAATTTGTCAGACAAATCAGTGAACCTGACTTCTGACAAAAGTACTGCACGAGGATCGAGAGGACGGCTGTGATGATAATTTTACACAGAGACCCAGGTTATCGTTTAGCAACATATTCTTGATACAAGTCATTTTTACGCATTCAAAGAATACGCTGCCTATTCTACATGGGCAGAAATAAGTTTTTACGCTCAAGATAAGACGAAATCAGACGCCACATCAAAAGTTGTTTCTCTTACAAAGCTCAAGGCAAATCTCGGCATTTAATGCACGAGATTGAGGCATATCTCTGCATTTAATGCACAAGATTTGGTTCTATTCTTTAAATTTTGTCACGACTGGGAGAGCTAAAACTGTGACTAATACGCTCACATCACCATCCTTGTATTTTACGCCAACCAGGCTATTTTCAACTATAGGAGTATACCGTATGCTATCTTCTCGAAATACGCCAACTCGGCTATAATTGCAAAGGTACGTGATAAGGCTATTTGGCCCAAAATACGCTCAAGACCTCAGTCGTGATGGATAATTCACTGGGAGAGTTAAAACTCTGACTAATACGCTCACATCACCATCCTTGTATTTTACGCCAACCAGGCTATTTTCAACTATAGGAGTACATCGTATGCTATCTCCTCGAAATAGCCAACTCGGCTAGATTTGCAAAGGTACGGGATAAGGCTATTTAGCCCAGAATACATCCAAGACCTCAGTCAGGATGGATAATTGGCTATTATGCTGGTTATCTATTATTCATGGAATCATCAAGTTTTACGCAGAGCTTGGCCTTTTACGCCAACAAGACAGTTATTTGGCTTTTATAGCAACAAGACAATTATCTGGCTTTTATGTCAACCATCTTTACGCAAGGTGCAGTTACCTACGTGGCTTGCATGCCACGATCTTCGAGAAGCAGTTATACGCATTACCTCATAAAGGGACACATTTCATACGCATATTCAGAAGACAATTGGAACGTGGGTAGCAGTTATCATAACTGCAGCGTAAAGGAAGTCTTCTTCTTCACAGTTTGGTCTTTTATGCCAACAAGACAGTTATTTGGCTTTTACGCCAACAAGACCGTTATTTGGCTTTTACGCCAACCATCTTTACACAGGGGCAGTTACCTACGTGGATTGCATGCTGTGATCTTCGAGAAGCAGTTATACGCGTTACCTTATAATGGGACATGTGTCATACGCAGATTCAGAAGTTATTTGAACGAGGGTAGCAGTTATTATAACCACTACGTAAAAGATGCAACTTTCTTCACAGTTTGGCATTTTACGCCAACAAGACAGTTGCTTGGCTTTTTACACTAACTTGGCAGTTATCTGATTGGTCTCTATAAATAGAGACCCCTAGTTACGGGGTAAAGGACGATCAAACAGACACACACAGACCGGATAAGGCATAATCAGAGATCAGAGAGAGAGAGCACAGACAGAGGGTGTTGGTTGACAACTTCGGCAACGAAAATTCAGTCCCACTTGCAACCTTTGAAGCTTCTTCTTCTTCTATAGCACTTCTTCATCATCGTGTGGTCCAAGAAACAAAGTGATCGACCGCAGATCAGACTTCTATAGCAATACTTCTCCAGAATCATTTTATTGTACTTAACATCCTCGTATAGGATTAGTTGTACTCTTTTTTTTAAGTTTACAAGCAAAATTTCGTATAAACCTCTTTGTTTAAATCCCGCAAACAATAGCATCGGTGGTAGAATGTTGTCTAGGTCAACAATACTATCTGACAACTCACACAATATATATAAGGTACCTGTCAAGATATCTCAACTCCTAAATAGAGGACAATATGATAATATGATAATGGTAAACAACACTCAATCACAATAACAAACTAGAGAAAAATCTAGCACGATATAAAATAGAAAAAAAAGAAATAAGGTCACAAATACATTACAAGTTCAAGTCTAATCTCAACCCAAGATATCAAATAATAATATAAAGCCAAAGCCTAACTGACATAAACAATATCATGAATGAACTAACTATGCCTCATCAACTACTGGTATTAACTCGACAAGCTCTATGGGTAATAACTCAACTGGCTCGCCATCCTGTGGCCCATAGTGCCTAACACGGGCTATATATAAAAGGTGAGCTAGCGTGATCACGCATGAGTTACATGATCTACTAACTATTACGGACTACACTAAATCACGGGCTATAAGGTATGATCACATATCCACTAATACTTCTCCAACCACGACTAGTACACGGATCCAAATTAGGATATGTTATATCACTTAGATCACACTACAAGGTCTATAATATAACGAACTATGATCATGGTCTATATAATCACTAAGATATCACGGTAATCACTGAGTAGTCACGAAGCACGATACGACGATCACTGAGTAACCACGACAATAACATCTCATGACCAAGATCCATGTATACCAATCCGTGAAACCATAGTGTCATGAATCAATTATCTCAATACTAAATACATGAAACATAGAGGCTATCAAATAAGGAAACTATCAGATAATATATTCGCCTGTGGTCCGGAGCAATAAGTATGACTCGATATCCGAGCTAGTGTCACACGCACCTATATAGAAAATATCATGTCACTTGGTGTAATAAATAAGAAATGATCTAAATGCACTAAATATAATCTTCTAGGTCCATACTAGGTCACACTTAGCCCAACTAGGTCAAACTAGTCAATATAAGTCAAACTAGGTCACTAACTAGCTAACTCTAGCTTATATTATCTATAATAGGTTATTACCGAAGTTTCTAAGTCAATACTAGTTAGTTATAACTATTTTAGTTATAACTTAATAGCTAAACTTGCATTACCTTAGCAATAACACTATTACCTACTCACCTACCCAATACCTTAGCTATTAGACTTACCTTAACTCTTCTCTTACCCCACTGTGCACCAATATCTTATACCAACATTGCATCTTGATATCTCAATTTCCCTCACTAACCTATACCAACTAACCAAATGCTAATACCCACATCAGTTTGGTTTCACTGATACACACTTATCAGTGTGTATACCCTGATACACACCTCTCAAATACTCTACTGCCATCATCCTTCATACAACCTTTACCCCCACTGACACTCACTAGCACCCTTCTAATGCACACTAGTACACAATACTCTCAAGAACTGGTCTCAGTACAGTACACTCCTCCTATAGCACTGATACTACTCTATCTCTCACCCTCTCTGATACTCTAATTGCTACTAATACCCACTTATTGCTGAACTTCTTATACTGCATGTACTTAGTCTCTAACTGGAAATAACATGCTCTCCATCTACTGCTACACCATACTAAACCTAATCTCAGAAACCCCTTCCCCACTACTATGTTGCTACATAAAATTTTGTTGCTACTGCTTGACGTTCCTGCTGCTGCATCTTACTGCTACTGTTGTTGCATCTTGCTACTACTGCTACTACCTCTTGTTGTTACTACTATTGCATCTTGCTGCTACTGCTGCTGTATCTACCTCTTATATGTTGCTGCTAACACATCTTATATGATGCTGCTACTACATCTTATATGTTGTTGATACTACATTAACCCCCTCCAACCTGAGCCATCACAGGAACCCCCTTACACTAACACCACTATAAAATACTAACACCACTAGTCGACATTAGCAACAACATCAGTTACCACCACCCCCATTATGATACACACCTCCCATATATATATAAACACATATATCTATACACACACAAAATAGAATATATATATATATATATATATATATATATATATATATATATATGTATATATATATATATGTATATATATATATATATAACATAATTAGATTAAGTGTACTAAGTCCACACTAAAGTATTATATCAAACACTTGGCATGAACATGTGAGATACTCTATGATACGTACCGAAATGAGAGTCAAAACTCACAATACATCACAATAACCCTTCCTACAAATCAAATACACTATTTCATAACTAATGTAACTTATTAAAATAGAAATTAAAGAGAGATTGCACAAATCAACCAAAATGAATCATGTATCACACCGTACCACAAAATACTATGATACGCTCTACGCGTGTACAATTGTGGATACGTATCTAGTTTTACAACCTCGATCTAAGTCTAATTAGATCTAATAGGTCTCATGACACACACTTGATGTGTCAATCTCAGAATTCTCCTAATTGGACACAAATTACCATGTAGAATTTATAATGCAAGTCATATAAACCTAGTTCTTGATCCTATGGGTAGTCCTAAGCCAAGGAAAGATTCCTAATGGTTAAATGCATGAATTAGAGTCTAAATTAAGGGGTGGATTCAGAATTTATCTATTGGGAGATAGATTCCCAATGAAATGCTCAATGGACACTATTAAAACACAATTCTCCTTGTTAATTCCTCCTCCTTCAAGTGCTCCTTATAATCCAAGCTCCAATGCTTCTTAGATGATAAAATTGAGAGAAAATAAGAGTAATTAGGTTGAATTTGGTGGAGGGATAAAGTGAATTTGTGATTAACTAAATTGGGGATCTAGAATTTGAATGGATAATGAAGAGGAAAGAGAATTTCCTCTCTATAAGGTGGTCGGCCCTCTCTCTTCTTCTCTAAGCAATAATAAATGTCATATATACCCCTACTTTCTAAATATAAGAAATAATTAGGAAGGACTATATTGGTAAAGTTTCTAACTAATGAGAATTAAGCTAATCTCCTTAATTAATTAAGGGAAAGGGTCTAATGGGCTTAGTCTAATGTTGGGCTCAATGTGTCATGACAATCCAATGGGTCCACTAATGACAAGTCTAAATAAACATAGGCTAGTCCACTAACAATTAATAAATAGCACAACATAATATAATTAATTAGTAGCACAATATATAATACTTAATCACTAAATAATAAATATGTTAACTGACAAGAATGTCCTCATCTAGAAATGTGGTAGTGACATATTTGATGTTGGAGTCTTGTATCATCTCGATGATGGGGTACGCGCCGGTGATTTTGATTCATGCATTACTTATGCTTTGATCTGGGTTTTTGTTTATTCATTCGTGCTTCCTTGTGGTACTTACTATTTGGGGTCTAATCCTACTGGTTTTGTATGGCCAGGTTTAGAACTAGATCCCGATGATCCATTGTATCTTTCTTTGATTGATGGCGTGCACCAGACGGACGGCCGCTGAGGGACTAGAGTGGGTTTCTTCTCCACCACTCATGTTGTATATTTGTTTGTTTTGGGCATTTAGCCACCAGCACCTGTTAGCCGGCATGTTTGTACATTAATTTTTCTTACATGATTGTAATTAATCAGACTGTAGCTGATCACAGTTATAAACTCTTGACACTCTATTAGCCTATCATTTTGAGCAACTTGTTTCTGATCATTTTGATAGAGCGTCGGGATGCCTTACTATATTTTCTATGTTTACTGCTTCTTGTTTAATTGATTGAGACAGATGTTCAGTGTAACCCTAACTGACTTGATTATAGCATGTACCCCCTGTCTATTTTACAGCATTTATCGTATTACGGGGTGCTTGTGTACTCCGTAGTGCGTAGCTGGCCGTGTCATACCGTTCTTCGTATTTCAGTACTGGGGCGTGACATTTAGCGCTAGAGCCCGAGGATCTAGCGTACTTCATGACCGATGGCGTGTACTAGTGTCACGCCCCAGTCCCAAAATACCGAGGGACCGGATGCGTGATAATGGCCAACAGTACGCACCGATGGACAACCCAATTTAATGGATCCATCAGGGCATACTTAAGCTGTAATATAACAATAAGCAGGTCCAATATAAATAGTCACAGTCTATACTAATCTCATCCACAACAGATAATCACAGATCAAATGCCAGAATAAAGCAAGTATACTAAACTGACAAATCTCAATAAAAGTGTCTCGGAGAACAATCCGAGAACAAGTCTGATACATCAATGCAATAGACTGGAAATAAAGGAACTGGAAATAGTAATAAATGAGTATCTCTAGGCAATACCCAGGAGAAGTCCTCTAGCACAATCTCGTCCTCTGGTCCTGGTACTGCTCCAATGTGGGCACCTGCTTCTGCTCCATCTAATGCTCCTGTACTGTACAACTCTGGGTAGATCTCGTCTGCAATATCTGGGGACATAATCCGGATCCAGGTCCTCAGGGGACATAGCAAGGTACAAAGAGCTCATGCCAATAAATAAATATGCAGTGCAGCAATAAATAAAGCAATAGGGTAAATATGTAACCATCTAAGTGAAATGCAAGTGAGAGCATCACTAGTCTCAGGCTGAAGCCACTACAAGCTCTGTGTCTGGGAGCCGGTAGCGGTAATAAACACGTAATGTGCCTAGCTCTACGACGAGAGTCTGAGGCCTCACAATAGTAGTAGATAGATATACGAAACAGCCTGTAGCCTGTGTGTCTCTCCCCACCCCATGTAATCACACGTCTCATGTCCACGATGCACCATGTCCATGTCACGCACAATCATCTCTTAATGCAACAAGTCATCTAATATCTAAGAATACGATGTCCATGTCCTGTATCCTATACAGAATCACCACGAATATCTCGGGAAGATCCTGTCTCATGAGTAGTGTCAAGTGTCCTGGGTCAAGGTGTACTTGGTAAGACAAGTACGAGAGTATATAGTGTCACGAATGTCCATCTCTAGGTGACCGTACCCAACACCGCGTACGGTGTCGGCACCCGACTGATAATCGGACGCTAGGTACGTCACACGGTCCTAGGTTAAGCATGCACAGCAATATAATGAAGCAAGAAAAATATGTAACAATACTGCAAAGTTTGGCAAGGTACACTTGCCTGGGGTCCTGGCTCCACTGTAGCTCTGGTCTCAGTGTGATCTGCAGGTACTACTCCGGTTGCTGAAATAAACATCACCATTAGATTCAGAAAATATCAAATAGCTAAAAACGCCTGTCCTTGAGTCCAATTTGGACACAAGGGCAAAAATGATATTTCCGGGCCAAAGCGGGATCCACAGGTGGGCCACTTTGCACCAAAAAGCGTGTCAGGGTCAAAGGTCTCCAAATCGGTCAAACTTAGTGTCAACAGGTCAGGAACGATGATACGAACCCAACGGAACTTCCAGAATTGGATTCCGATGAGCCGGTCACAAAATCGCCCGTCGGGTGGAACCTGTGGGGCCCACGACACACGATTTTGTCAACGTTCTCAGAATCGAACCAAACTTGGCTCACAGGACCAGCGTATTGCTACGAGTCCGATGGCGCTAGTTTCGTCTCGATCCGACGTGTGTACACAAAGTTACAGCGTGTTCCAGAATCGACGGATACGGGACGGTGTCGGCGGATACGCGTTGATTCCGGGGTGCACGCACCTCCGAATCGACTTCTGCGAAATCCCACACGTCCGTATCAACGTCACGCACGATTCGGTAAAGACCGCGTGCGACCAAGTCGTCCCGTTTGGCGGGGCGTACTCAGTTCCGGGGTGAAACGGGGTGTTGGTTTTTCTGTTTTTGGATCGCGGTGTGCGATCACCACAGGACGCGATGCCCCGAGCGGTTTGCACGGGCACCGAGGGGGTCATACAGGCTTCGTAACGCAATTGACGGATTTGAAATCAGAGTTACGATGAGGAAGATGCGAGTACCTGAACAGGGCTTCGGGAAACTGCGAATTCTCGAGTCCAACTCGTGTCCTGTGTCCTGGATACTGTTCCAAACCGTGTCCAAAACTAGGGTTTGGGTTTATTGTGTCCTGACTGAGGATCCTGTGTCCGTATCTACTGTTGACGGACACAGCAGAGGCGGCTCAGGGCTGGGCTTGGCCGGAGCTGGGCTGACCACGGTGGCGAGCGGGGAGCAGCGGCGAGGGCGGCGGCACCGGAGGCTGTCGAGATCCGGGGAGCTCGACACGGGGAGGCGGCTGCTGGGCGAAGGCCTGAGCGGAGGAGGGCAAAGCCTAGGGCGGTGACGGCGCTGAGGCGGAGGTGCTGGGTCGTGGCCGGCGTCGCGGGCGGAGGAGGTGAGGAACGGCTTAGGGTTCAGGCGGGCTGGAGGTCTGGCGGCGAGCGGTGGCTCCAGAACGGAGGGAACTGGCGGCAGGCGGAGGAGCGATGGGGAGTGGTCGGGGCGGTCACGGTGAGGCGCTGCGGGAGGATCGTCCGGCGGAGCTGGAGGAGATGCAGCGGGACAGCCGGAGATGGAGGGCTCGGGCGGTGGAGAACAACCGGAGGCGGAGGAGAGGGAAACTCGGGGCCGGAGGAGAGGATTCGAGGGGGGGCGGCCGGACGGGGTTCGGCTCGCTGCGGGGAGGTCGGCTGCTCCGACGGGGGGGGGGGGTAGCCGACGGCTAGGGTTAGGGTTAGGGTTAGGGTTAGGTAATTTGAATTAGGATTTGGGGGAAAATTGGGGAATTAGGGTTTCCTTTTTCTTTTCTTTTTCTTGTGGAGAAAACTAGAAAATAAGTAGGTATTTATACATGCAGAAATTAGAATAGGGTTAGACCTAGGATTCGGGCTGGGTCAACGGGTCAACGCTCCTTGGGCTGGGCTTCGGCTTTCGTGGGGATGTCGGGCGTTGGCACGGATTAAATTCGGTTTAATTCTAAATTGGTTTCTAGGGCTTTAAACGGGTTTCCGGAGTCCAATAAATTCACCGAAAATTACCACATGTCCGGTTTTCCATTTTACACCATAAAATATTATTTCCATAATATTTTAATATGAATTAATCGAAATTAAAAAATCATTGAATTACCAACGCCTAGGTTTTAATTCCCGAAAAATACCAGAAAATTGGGGAAAAATCCGAAGTAAAAATTCTGAAAATCAGGGGGCTTACAACTAGAAGGATGACCGCTGGGCGTCTTGAGTGAGTTTCTTCTCTACCACTTATATAGCATTTTGTACTCTTTTGGGTGTTTAGCCACTGGTATCTGTTTAGCCAGATATTCTGGATATTTAGTTTCCTTTAAATAATTGCACTTATTCATACTACAGTTGACATACGATTATGTACTCTTGGAACTGTACTAGCTATTCATTTTGCATAGCTAGTTTCTTGATCATTTTGATAGAGTGTCAGGGACACCTTACTGCTTTATCTTATATGCTCATTATTACTGCTTCATGATGGAATGATTGAGACAGTTGTTCTTTGTGACCTTAGGTGACTTGATTGTAGTATGCACCCCCTAGTCTAGTGACAGCCATGATCGTCGAACGATGTTTTCATACCTTGTACAGGGTAGCTGGTCATGCCTGTCTCATACTTACCCAGTATTTTGGGAGCAAGGCATGACAAAATTTCACGTAGGTTTAAAAGTCTAATGAATAATAATATAATACCACTAACTTTCATGTTTCTTGTTCCTTTTTTTTGAAACCCTGTAATGATATATTATTTGACATAGAATAAAGTGTTCTGATGAAGGAAGTAAGGAAACATCATATACAAGCACACAAGATGAGTAGTGGAGGGTATACACGATTGACGATTAAATTAGTTAAAATATATTCTTGTATTTCTACAATTAGGTTATCGATTACCCATATTTTTTTTCAAAGGTCGCTAATTTATTAAATTTTGCAGACGGAAGAATAATTAGATAAAGAAGTAATTATAGTCTTGTTGTGGACCGAACGACATTTGAAAAAGGATTGAGAATCGACAAATAAATTTGTCGAAGCATCAATGGTAAGAAAAACATATTTATTATATATATATTCTTATTATCTTCTTTAGTTAACATTGAATATTTTTTATATTGATTTTTCAGAAAAAAATAAAGAATTCAATGAATCACAATCTAAGTCCACAAAAACATCAATGAAATATGATGCCCTTTCACATATTTTGGCTTAAGATCAACCTGGTAGAGTAAAAGTACTCGGGTTTGGAGTTACACTTTTCAAGCTAAAAGTCGAAGCACATACTAATAAGGTGGTTCTTTCACTTGAAGAAAAAATGTGAAAAATAGAGACCAGACTAGATATGTTTTTAGAGGTAAGAACTTGGATTTGATTTTAACATTAACATATTTTCAGTTGAGTCTGAAAATATAATTGAACCACATAAACAGAGCAAATATGCTCTAGTGCAATGAATTACCTGTAAATATTAACTTTGGGTTTGAACTCTTACAACAATTAAAATGCAACAACGGTTAAATTGAAAATGTGGCCCGCCAACTATTTTGACGAGATTGATATATTTCTGCTCGACCCCCGCCATAGCCCGCCATCAATTTTGGCATGTCCCTTAATCCGTTATTAATTTTGACGTGTTGTCCAAATATATGTCTTGACAAGTCAAATATTTTTCAAAAAATTTACTGTAGTAAAATTAATTTATATTAAATTAATGCAAACGAAACAAGTTTACCTAAATTAAAAAATAAAGATACAGTCCGCCAACTCATTTGGCAAAAAACAAACGCAGCTGACACGTGTATAGCAAAAGGCAAACGTGGGTCCCAACCTGGACCCACTGTTCAATTTTCGCCAACTAAGTTAGCCGAAATTGGGCTTGCACAATTTTTGCCAACTGAGTTGGCCGAAATTGTGCTTGCAATATTTCGGCCAACTTAGTTGGCGGAATTTGGGGAGTGGGGCCCGCGGTTTGGTTTGGTTTATGAATTTTTTTTAATTAGTTATTTTTGTTTTGTTTTTAAATTTCCTTTTGTTTAATTTTATTTAGGTTTAGTTTTTTTCTAAAAAAGCTGTTGTAGCAATAATTTTTTTAAATAAATTAGAAAAATAAAATTTAACATCCAAAATAAAATATGCTATCTTTGAACAACCAAAAATAATAAAAAATCTGCCGTAAGAATATTACGTCTGCCGTCGAGCAGATTTCGAGCGCCCATAACTATTTATTTTGACATCATTTTTCGTCAAACAATAGGTTGATTTGTTTATTGTCGATGAGAGTAATACAATTCGTATAGAAAGAATTTTCATCTGAAGCAAGACGCACATGTTACAGACAAAAATTTAAAATTTAAAACTTTAAAGTATCATAACTTTTGACTAAGAGATCGAAACAAGGTCCAGTTTGTGCCAAAATTACCGTAACGAAAAGTACTACGGGATAAACCGTTACACCGTTTTATAGACTTCAAAAAATTTTAGAATCGAAAAAAAATGATGCTTCGACCTCCAAATTTTACTTACGGTAATTTTATTTTTGATTTTTTTTATCTATACTAATTTTTTATTATTTATACTAATATGAATGATAATTAGTTTGTTATTTGTTTTAGTTATCTATACTAATTTTTGGAGGTCGAAAATTAAATAAAACCAAATAAGTATTGTGATTTCAAATTTTTGACAAATTATTTCGTTTTAGTTCATTTGTTTAAAAATATTTTTTGTACAACAAATTTTCTAATTAGTATTGTACTACAAATTTTCTGACAAAATATTTTCTGTATAGAAAATTTAAAAAAACCAAATTAGTATTGTCAAAAATTGAAAAAAACCAACAAAAAAAACACAAAAAAACCTAAAAAACAAAACCAAAAAACCAAAAAAAAAAAAAACATTGTCAGATTTTCGCCAACTTGGTGGGGTAAATTTGGCAAACCCTAATTTTCACCAACTCAGTTGGCAAAAATTTGACAAATATAAAATTTTATTATTATTTCATATTTTCGCCATCAGAGATGGCGAAAGCTTTCATGATTTTAAACTGCGTAGCAGTATCAAACTGTGGTGGATCAAATATAGAAGTGACCATCTGCATGTAATAATCCAAAACTAAACTAAATAAAAAAATCAAAATCCAAAACTAAACTAAATAGAAAAAACTAAATAAAGAAAATCAAAACATAACTAATTAAAAAAACTCATAAAACAAACCAAATCAAACCAAACCAACCAAACCAAACCAAACAACCCCAACCAAGCGGGCCCCACTGTCCAATTTTTGCCAACCTTGTTGGCCGAACAGGGTTGGCAAAAATTGGACAGTGGGATCCACTTGCTCTATACGTCTGTACACGTGTTCGTTGTTTTCTGCCAACTGAGTTGGCGGACTGTGTCTTTATTTTTAATTTAGGTAAACTTATTTCATTTGTATTAATTTAATATAAATTAATTTTGTTACAGTAAATTTTCTGAATATTTTTGTAGTGTTATGCCCTCTCACAATTTTATGATGAAAATTTTTGTTGCTCAAATTTCCAATGCCTTGTCCGTGCGGCCAACAATATGAATCTCAATATGAGTTACCAATGCAGTACCACCAATCAGATTTTGATTGCAACAGCAACAGCAACAGCATTTACGATAATTATTTATGGCAAGGCGTGCAATCTTTACGAGAATTTCATGTTTTCTTTAAATCTCTTTCTTATAGGAACACCAATTATTAATGAAGTGAGGAAGAGCAACTTGTATCTCATAAATTGGCCTAGTGTTTGAGAGCCTACAATGTGGGCTTAGTAATTTGTTCGCATCTGGAAGATTTGTACCAATCTGGACCATACTACTAGTACTGGAAATCTAGATGTTTCCAGTTTACAACATAATTTCAATTGGTTATTTTCTCCAACTCCGTGGACATGGGCTTAGAAAACGGTTGGACTTTATTTTTTGTATGGGAGTTTATATGAACTTCAAAGCTGCTAAAGTGGGAGATGTAATAAGATGGGCATTCCAACCTATAGTTCAAAGGAAAATAATCTAAAATTGAATCCCCCATACATTAAACTAAAAAGAACTTAGATTTGATTCTACGCCGCAAGGATCGTCAGTAAACACCTCCAACCATAACAAGTTTTTCAAGACCCATGAATTAAGTAGCAAACAAAATCTCTTTTTAAAATTTTCAGATGATACAAGGGAGCAATGATGATCACCTAATAAACTATGAAATTTACCGAAAGAAGAAGATGACTAAAAACTTCATACAAGGTCAGTTTGTCAGAGATTTCTAGATTGTATATAGACCAACAGGAGATTAACAAGTCCATTGGTTTGAGATGTCAAAAGAGAGGGGGATTAGTAGCAACATACAGATAAATATGAACAGAAAATACGTAAAATATAAACAGAAAGTAATTTGCCAAACCCTCATGTAGGATGCAACATGCCACCCAAAGATGTACTTCCTGTGGACCTCGGCATCCAGCTGCTTTTCGTCCTTCTTGAAACAAGCAAACCTCTTGTCACTGTGAGGAATGTCAAGACCCCCATCCAGTGCCCCCTGAATCAAGTAAAATAACAGAAGCCATTGAAGCTAAGAATATACAAAAGGCGAAGTCAAGATAATTCCATGAACAAATTCTGCAACTGCTAGGCTGCGTGAAAGTATTTTGATGTAGTGGCAAAAGCAAAAGATGGGAACAATATTCATTGGGCAGTTATATTCCTTAAAAATGCTAACAAATAGCATCCTTTCATGAAATAGGCTTATGCTTTTCTTGCATGGGATCTGTGCAGGTTCAACATAGACGACACTGTAACTGGACATAGATCAAGACAAATGATGCAAATGTTTCTTCTACAAAAAAAAAAGAACAAAATACCTTGATTTGTTGCAGATAAAAATATGAGATTGTTGAGTTATGGAAGACTTATTTAGTCCCACATCGGATAGAAAATAAGGAGGAGACTAGCTCTGAATTCTTTTTCCAAGAAAAAAAAATCCAAAAAACGAGAATTCTCTTTCCCCCTGTCTCTCACTCGATCCCCACCCACCCCCCCCCCCCCCCCCCCACCTCCCCGCCTTCCTCTACCCGGGTGGAAGCCCCACCCACCCACCGCTTACCTCTGTACGTGGAAGCCCCTCCCCCACCCCACCCTCACTCTCAGATGTCGTCGACGTTCCCTGCGGGTTTGCCTGCACGTGTCATCAAACCCGTCGTTGGATCATGGATAATCAGAGAGGAATTCTTGTGTGATCCTCTGATTTCGTTCTCAACGTGAGTTCTGAGATTAGAGAGCATACTTCCTGGAAAGTTTTGTTGGTGGTGAACAATGAAAGAACACCCAGGGGAATGAAAGCTTAGGTGAAAGCTGAGAAGAATAATTATGTGATCCACTTTATTGCTTATTAATGAGAGCCTATATATAGGCTTAAAGGAAAACAACTTGTGAGCAAAGTTTGGAGCTAAAGGCTCCTACAAACGAGCTTGTTCACATATACTAAGTCCTAGAGGCTAAGGAATAGGGATGACAACATGATTAATTCCATCAAATCACCCCCCTTAAGCCTGTTGCATTGACTTCACCTCCATGATACCGAGTCTGCTTCTCAGCTCAATAAACTTGATGCGTCCCAATGCCTTGGTGAGTATGTCAGCAAGTTGTCCGTCAGTGCCGATGTGATCGACATCCACTTTGCCATTCTCAATGCATTCACGAATAAAATAAAACCGAGTGTCAATATGCTTATTGCGCTCGTGATGCACTGGGTTCTATGGATGAGATTTAGATTGTACCATGTGACTTGTGATACATTTTATACCACTTGTGGATTTGATATTCATATTACAGCGTACGTATGGGTTTTGGTTTCCATATATTGGAGTTGCCATATCCATGCGGCTGGCATGCTTACGTGTCCTAGTCCTATGTATATTGGGACTGGGGCGTGACAGTAACTTATTGTAATCGTCTAAGTAATGTGCACATGAGAGCATCACTCGTACTCCAGGCAGAAAATACCGAAGATCTTAGTAGATACTCCCACAATCGACTAAAATACTAAAAGCTCCGTGTGGGAGAACCTAAACAGTCTAGTAAAATACTAAATGCTTTGTATCATGGAACCTAAAGCAGTCTACTAAAATAATAAAGACGTAATATGTAGAAATCAGTCCATGGCACTGTGTATACTCTCCCCTCCCATATACCCTCATGTATCATATCATAACACGCAAGATCATGACCTCTGTCTATTACAACGAGTGATAGTAAGATATATATATATATATATATATATATATATATATATATATATATATATATATATATATATATATATATATATATCATGAGTCTTATAGCCCTATTCAGAATCCAAACACCAAGAATATGTCGAGATGGATTCTGCCACATGAAGGTCGTGTCAAATTTCCAATGGTATAACGTGCAAGAAATACAAGCATGTAATATATGTTCGTGGTACCCACTCTCTAACTAATGATACTCGACTCCACTTAAGGACTTCAGCACCTAAATCTGGTTCGGACGCTAAGTATCGTCTAACAGTCCTAGGATAACCATGTACATCCACAAGAAATATAATAATAATATCTATGCAAAATAAATAAGATAGGAACTGTTGAACAACTTGGCAATGTACACTTGCATGTTTTTGGTTGCTGCGAAGAAGCATGTCCAACGTCCACGTCCAAAGATTCTGCTGATCCCAAATATCCTAAAGAATAAATTAAATTAATTTTAAAAATGACTCGAGCACTAATCTACGTTACACATTAGGTCTATTGAGATTTTAGTATATAACTAATCTATTTTTATATGGATACACATAATAATGTTGTATTGTCAGTTCCCTCTAGTAACCTATCATGCCCCTGAACAAGAATACTAGAGAGCGGTGTAATGACTCAGCCAACCACAGCTTGCGAAATACCGAAGTAATCCGCAATGTGTTAAGGTTGTCTAGAGATAAGGGGTACATACTACAATCAAGTCTCCTAGGGTCAAGACCTTCTATTGTCTCAATCATTCAAACAAGTATCAGTAATATAGAATATTTCAGAGTAAGCAGTAAGGCATCCAAAATGCCACATCAAATATTCTAGAGATCTAACAATACTAAATGGTATGTCAGATACAAGATCAAAAGTATACATGACAGTGAATCAGCGGGAGTCTGAATATAATACAGTCATGTAGGGAATAGTGTCCAAATTCTCCGGCTAACAGGTGTCGGTTGGCTAAACACCCAAAAGAATATAGTTTAAAATAGACGAGCAATAAAATAAGAAACCCACCCGTGACCCTCAGCAGCCATCCTTCTGGTGCGTGCCATTAATGAGGGAGAAGTAAGCTTGATCCTCAGGTGCTGGCTCTAAACATGGCCATGCAAAACCAGTGGGGTCAGACACCAAATAGCAAGTACCATAAAGGAAGAACAAAATAAAAAAACAAAACCAGTTCTATAGCATGAGATACGTGAGACAACAATCAATGGCATATGTTCCATCCATGACATGATACGACACCCCTTTACCAAACAAGGACATGAAGTGCCATATCACATCAAGATAGAATATGTTCCTTGATTATGGTCAAGCTAAAATAATTATGCGGCATAGTTTTAGTCCATATCCTATCGTAACACGACAGCGCAACCCAACAACAAAACAAGGACATGAGTTGAATTATCATGCCACAAAAGCATGTGTCCCTAATTCCACTCAACATAAGGCAAAATATGTAAACAGATATACAATATAAAAAGTAACATAGCTTTATTCCATGGATTTTCATAAGATAATGACACAACCCAATAACTAAACTAGGACATGGGTTGAATCATCATACCACGATAGCCCACTTTCCTGGCTAGACACATAATATAAGCGAATTAGATCGCCAATCATGTATTTTGGCTTGATATGTGATCTATGGGTAATCTCAGTATTGCAATATATGAGTATCCTCATATTATACCATAATCGAGCAAGGCTGGTTGAACCAATGATATATGAACAAGTATATATGTAAAATGATGCACCAGTCCCTTGCAAGGGCACTGAGCTAATTAATGATTAGTAAAATTTCTAGGCTTTCTATAGAAAAGATACTGGCTCGGTCTTATAATTAAATCAGATACTTTACTCCACTAGTGCAGAAGATATACAGTATCCATGGTGGCCAGCCTTTACTTCCAACTAATTTAGTGTGGTTCGACATGCACGATCTCGAGATATTGTTCCCTCCCAATGCTATATAATTTAGTTGCCTAGTTAACCCTAGATTAATTCGAATACTTTGTTGTGGTAACATGAATATTCCTTCTTAGATATTGTACTTTAAGTACGGGCACTCTTGATACAAATCTATATTGTCACTCGAAAGTTAAACCTGGATTCATCCAAGTATGATACAATAATCAGTACTATCTTGCCACGGCTAAAGTCATTGTCCAATTACCAGATCCATGCATGGAAATAATTACATATATCACGTAGCAAGAGTATGTGGCACGACGGCTCACTATATTTATATCTATCAAGTATCACTCTCAGTGCGATCAAGTGTATCAGCACGGATACAATAGTTAGAACAGGAACAAGTTCTAGAATTAAGATCATGGACAAGTTTTCACGTAGCAAGTTATTCAGGACAAGACAATCAATCACTGGTCATATTATTTGAAACTTTATTATATTGATAAAAGAGGATAAGAGTAGTATGAGAACCCATCGAGATCAGATTCATAATCCTTAAACCAAATACGGATCGGGATTGCAAATTATTTCCCGAGTTGAACTAAGCCCCTTATTCTATCCCACGTATAATAAGGTAGTCAAGGAAAAGTATTTTAATTATCAAGTTAGTACATATAAGTCCATATCTACATGGCTCATCTCAGGTTCTTAGCCAAATTTAGCACATGGTCACATATGGGTCAAACAAGTCATTTCAAGATTTAACACATAGCATCATAATCATTCAATCAAACAAAAATATTAAACCAAGCAAGTATCCAACTTGTGCAAGAAACAAGGTGTCGCATAGGAATAATAGGCGCAAAGGCAAGCTACCATATGAAGCAGGGTGCCGAATAAGACAGGGTACTGCATGAGATAGGGTGTCGTATGAAGTCGAGGTCGTATGAGGCCGCATAGTTGGCTTGGACCCATGGGCAAAGCAATGTCCACTCTTCGAGAAACGTACAATATGACTATCGATAATTACAACTCAAAAGAGGTAACATAAAGTGATAGATGTGAGTGACGTGACAAGCAATAAATTGTGTCAGAAGTAAAGATAAAATTATACAAAGTCGTGCCAAGTCGGTGAGAAGTTATCCGTCCATAAGAAGGGAGACGTATAGCTCCTGGTCGCATGGTCGATGAGGCCGCATACACCTCTTGGCCGCATAAAATATTTTGGCACTTAGTAAAATTTCTTCAACTTATGAAATTTTATTCATCCAAGTTCATATATTTGGTCAAGGGACACATGTGCAGATTCAGTTATTCGTCCAACAAGGTTGGCCGCATACTTACTCGAGACGAGAAGTCCAGGTCGCATAGCATTGAGTGTCACATAGCACTCCTTCGTCTCCTCCAACAATATCTTTTCGGCCATGGCCAAAAGCTCAAAAATAAGAAATTGTTTATTTCATAGAAACCTCACATGAAGTCCAAATCCAGCAAAGCAAAGTTCTAAACTACTCAAAATTACGGGCTCATCAACATAGAATAACAAGTTTTCAAAAACCTAAAGTTTTAGGAGATCAAAACCCAAAAAAACTCAAGAACACGTAAAAAATCTTCTAAACTAAAATTCTAGATCTACACTAATCCATCCCCTAAAACAAAAAATACCAAGTTCTAAATGTATGAAGAAACACATTATAAACATAATGGAACAATAAATTAGAGGGTTTCTTCATTCCTCATGCAAGGTGTACTTGCCAATGGAGGGAGAGAGATCCTTAGAGAGAAAATGAAAGAAGAATAATGTGAAGAGAGAGAGTGAAGTTTGGTTATATATGGATGGTTTGAGGTTTGGACCATGGGTTCAACTCATGATCAAACCAAACCAAACCAACAAAATAAACCAAGAGCCAAGTCAACCAAATAATGGCTCTAGTCTCTCTACAACATACAACTATACTAGCAAAAAAATTAAATACACTCCAAATATGAATATCGGGAACGGGGAGTGACATCTCTATCCATCTTAGAAAAATTTTGTCCTCGGAATTGAAACTCAAGGCTAGCTAGAGATATCAAGACAATCAATATCTATTTACAAGCAATCTACATATATAAATAAGCAAGTATAACAACACATATCATGAAGCAAAGAAACATTATCTCACATAAGTGCTTGCCGATCACGGACTGAAAAATGTAAAGGCATACGAAGAAAATATACCTCACGAGTCAATTAGGTGCGAGTACCAAGATCCAATATCGTCCTCGCACTCCCACGTCGACTCCTCCAAGGAGTGATGGCCCCAAGCAACACGAACAAGACGAATAGTCCGGTTCTTAAGTACCTTCTCTCTTTGATCCAAAATGGACAATGGATGTTCCTCGTAAGTTAAGTCAGTACCAACGACTAACTCAAAATGATCGAGGACATGGCTCAGATCCGGGACATACCTAAGCAACTGAGAAATATAAAATACATTATGTATTTCACAAAGCTAAGGTGGAAGAGAAAGACGATAAGCAACATCCCCTACCCTCTCCAGAATATCAAACAGTCCTACATATCGAGGACTAAGCTTTCCGCGAACCCTGAATCTAATGACTCCATGGGTAGAAAAAATCTGTAAAAATATACGATCATCAACAGAAAACTCTAATGGCCTACGATGTTGATCTACCCAATGTCGATGACGATCTTGCACAACCCAAAGCCATTCTCTGATCTGCTTAACCACTTCAACCGTTTGAGTGATCATCTCAGGCCGCAACATCTTTCGTTCACCAATGTCCTCTTATCCTAAGGGTGACCTGCACATTCTTCCGTATAATGCTTCAAAAGGAGCCATCTGTATGCTAGCCTGATAACTGTTTAGGACAAGTAATCATAACTCCTTACTGTCTGTTATAATAGTAGGCCACTTTGAAAGTGGTCTAGATATTGGCACACTTTTGGAATGGCTATACAAGCGCTCTTTTAAAGAAATTGGCCAGCGGCGCACCTTTGATGAAGTTGGCACAGCGATGCACTTTTAATGAAGTTGGCTCAGCGGTGGACATGAATAAGTTGGCACAGCGGCACACTTTTGATGAAGTTGGCTCAGCGGTGCACTTTTGATGAATTTGACTCAACGACGCACTTTTAAAGAAATTGGCAGTGATGGTTCGCTAAACGATAACCTGGTTTGTGTGTTGTAGATCTTATATAATAAATGAATTGATCTCTTTGGTTTCAGCAACGGTAAGCTGTCACTATGCTGCATTAAATACTGAGAGCGGGACAGGGCCATTGTGCGCCAATCTTTGTAGGATTAAGATAGCGTGCCACATTAAGAAATTGTGCCATGGTGTTGAGAACTAAGAAAGTGCGTCTTTTTTCTGCTGGGCTCTTTATAGAGAGTACGCCATCTGTGTAGGCGCACATTTTTATGCTTCTAAAGATGTAAAGCGAGTATCATGATATGACATTATACTTGTCAAAAATTCGTGCAGCCTTACTATTTGCCGCATACACATTCCTTCTAATTGCTCTGTAGACTGCCCTACTCAGAAGGAAAGAAAATGTGCCACTTTCGTGAGTTGATCTACTACTACCCAAATTGTATCACATCCAGTAGGGGATCTAGGTAAACTGGTCATAAAGTCCATCGTAATGTGTTTCCACTTCCACTCTAGAATAGGTAGTGGTTGTAACAATCCTGCTGATCTTTGTTGTTCTGCCTTCACTTGCTAACATACGAGACATTGTAAAATGAACCAAGCTATCTCTCTTTTTATTTTGTTCTACCAGAAGTGCTACTTGATATCCTGGTACATCTTCGTGCTTTCTGGATTTATAAAATATGGATAACTGTATGCCTCGGTCATTACTTCTTGTCTGATATCTCCACTTGGCTCACAAAGACGATTTCCAAATTAGAGTGTTCCGTTTTCATAAATATTTAATTACTTCCTAAGACCTGACATATATTCTGACCTAAGCTTCTGAAACTGAGAATCTTTTGCTTGGGCTGCATTGATCCTCTCCACTAAAGTTGATTGTATCTAAAGAATGGGTAGTACTCCCGCTTCTTGAGGTAACACTACCTCGATGCCCATCTGTCAAAGATCTTCTAATATGTGCTTCTGAGTTGTCAAAATAAATGTGATGCCTCTCCTACATAGATCATCTGCCACCACATTTGCCTTACATGGATGATACTGAAGTGCTATATCTTAATCACCAAATAATTCTAACCACCTGCTCTGCCTCATGTTCAAGTCCTTCTGGGGGAATATATACTTCAAACTCTTGTGATCTGTAAATATCTTCACCTGATCGCCATATAGGTAATGTATCCATAACTTGAGAGCAAATACTACTACTGCTAATACCAAATCATACGTTGGATAATTGTTCTCATGATCTCGAAGCTACCGAGATGCATAAGCTATCACATTTTTATGCTATATCAATACACATCCAATTCCTTTCCCAGATGCATCACAATAAACTGTGAATCCTCAAGATCCTACTGGAAGAGTAAGGATCGATGCTGATAACAACTTCTCCTTCAACTTCTCAAATGTTGCTTGGCACTCTATCGACCAAACAAACTTTACCTCCTTGCGGGTTAAACGACTCATTGGCACTAAAATTTGTACAAAGTCTGCCACGAACCTTCGGTAATATCCAGTTAATCCCAAGAAACTTTGCACGTCTGAGCTTGGCATACAACTTCAACCTTCGGGACTGGCCAATTCTCTACAACTTCAACCTTCATGGGGTTCACTTATACCCCTGCTTCTAAGATGATGTGCCCCAAGAACAACACATGATCTAACCAGAATTCACACTTACTGAGCTTGGCATACAACTGATGCTCCCTCAGGAGTTGCAACACTTTCCAAAGATGTTCTTTATGCTCTTCTTTACTGCCAGAGTAGACAAGAATATCGTCTATGAATACCACTAAAAATTTATCTAGGTATGACATAAAGATACGATTCATCAAATCCATGAATATTGCTGGAGCATTGGTCAATCCAAATGGCATAACGAAGAATTTATAATGCCCATATCGAGATCAAAATATTGTCTTTGGTATATCTTGCTCCCGGACCCTTACTTCATAATATCCAAATTAAAGTTTTATCTTAGAAAATACTTTTGCTATACTCAACTGGTCAAACAAATCATCAATCCTAGACAATGGATACATGTTCTTCATTGTTAAGGCATTCAACTGCCTATAGTCGACACACAACCATGTTGACCCATCATTCTTCTTTACTAGAAGGGCTGGTGCTCCCCATAATGATCCACTAGACCGAATAAAGTTCTTCGCCTTCAGTTCCTCCACGTGCTAATATAATTGGTTAAGTTCCATTGGTGACATCTGATAGACCTTGTTGGAAACTGGTTCTATTCCTGATTTCAACTCTATGTAGAACTCCACTTCTCTTAATAAGGGTAATCATGGAAGCTCTTTTGGAAATACGTTAAGTAATTCTTCAATCACTCTGGAAAACTGATCTTCAACTTCCGTTACTGCTGTAATTCCATCTTCATGCTGGTCCTTTACAGTTATATTGAAGGTAAACTCCTCCTTGCCCGGGATGTTAAATAATACTCTACCCATACGGCAATATATCATTGCATGACTGTCTCTCAACAAGTTCATGCCTAAAATATTATCAAAATTACCCATAGGAAACTCGAATAACCTTGCAGGTAATAAATGCTCATACACTATAATTGGATACGCTAAAAATACTCTATTGACTCCTATAAGACCATTACCAGTGAGTATATTCAGCCTCTCTGGCAATGTCTCAAACTCTAATCCAATATGTGCCACAAATCATGGACAGACTAATAAATGGGATGCTCCCGAATCAAATAATGCTACGACAGGAAAAATATAACGAGAATATTACCTGCCACCACGTCAGATGATCACAAGGCCTTCTCTAGAGATAAGGTTAAAGCTTGCCCTTAGCCTTGTTGCGCTCCTTGTTGCTGCCTTCCTTGAATATGCAGTTGTGGCCTCTGTTGCCCATACTGCTGATTCCTCTGCTGGTTGTACATATGAATTTGCAGCGGCAATGGACGTTGAGCCAAATTGCATGATTGTCGTACTGGTCCTCTGTACTGAGCTGCTCTTGGTGCTTGTAATGTTAACCACAACGTTGGTCCTTCAACCCTCTGTAATATCGGACAATTTGCAATCTGATGATCTGGACTACCACTTCGTAAGCACAGCCCTCTTACTTTCCTATACACATCTTTGGTATGGCCTCCCTTGCCACAATACATACATCCGACAGGGGCTCCCAATAGTTGTTGCTGCTGCTGCTGCCTCGGATGATACGGCCGAACTGGTATTATTGTTGCCGATGTCACTGGCCTTCTTTGCGTTGTGTCATAAATAAGAATGCCAGGAGATGGTGTTGACATCCTCTGTGTTGTTCCTCCACCTCCGCTCTGTGCATGAGACCTCTTTTGGCCTCCCATCCGTGAAGCATGCTTCTCCTTGAAATCCTGACCTGCATAGGCCACCATTGATTCCTCCTCCTCCGCTCTGTACATAATGACGCAACCCATCAACCACACAAGAATATGGGATGTATCATCATACCACGATAGCTAACTTTTCTGGATAGACACATAATATAAGCAAATTAGACGGCCAGTCATCTCTTGATATATGATCTTTGGGTTATCCTAATAATGCAATATATGATTATCCTCAGATCGTACCATAATCGAGCAGGGCTGGCTGAACCAATGGTATACAAGCAAGTATATATGTAAAATGATGAACTAGTCCCTTGCAAGGGCACTGAGCTAATTAATAATTAGTAACAGTTCCAGGCTTTCTATAGGAAAGATACTGGCTCGGTCATATAATTAAATCAGATAATGCACTCCACTAGTACAGATGATATACAATATATGTGGTGTCCAGCCTTTACTCTCATCTAATTTAGGGTAATTTTACATACATGATCTCGAGATACCGTTCCCCCCCAATGCTCTACAAATTTAATTGTTTAGTTAATCCTAGGTTAATTAGAATCCTATCCAATATAGATCCTCCTCCGAGTTCAACTATGCCCATTATTCTATCCAATATATAATAAGGTAGTCAAGGAAAAGTATTTTAATTAGTAAGTTAGTACATATAAGGTCATATCTACAAGGCTCATGTCAGGTGCTTAGTCAAATTTAGCACACGGTCACATCTGGGTCATATAAGTCATTTCTAGATTTAACAAAGCATCACAACCATTCAATCAATCAAAAATATTAAACCAAGCAAGTATCCAATGTGTGCAAGAAACAGGGTACCGTATAGGAATAATAGGCTCATAAGCAAGCTGCCACTGAAGCAGGTGCCGCATGAGGCAGGGTGCCGCATGAGATACGGTGTCGTACGAAGTCAAGGCCGCATGAGGCAGCATAATTGGCTTGGACGCATAGACAATACAAATTCCACTCTTCAGGAAACGTGAAATATGACCATCGATAATTATAAGTCATAAGAAGTGACATAAAATAATAGATGTGACTGATGTAACAAGCAATAAAGTGTGTAAGAAGAAATAACAAAATCAAACAAAGTCGTACCAAGTCGGTGAGAATTTATGCATTCAGAAGATGGAAGATGCATAGCGCCTGGCCGCGTGGTCGACGATACCACATACTCCTTATGGCCACATACACTCTTGGTCGCGTGAAATATTTTTGGACTTAGTAAAATTTCTTCAACTTGTGAAGTTTCATTCGTCAAAGTTCATGCATTTGGTCAAGGGGCACATGTCTAAATTCTGTCCTGCGTCCAATAAGGTTGGCTGTACACTGACTCAAGACGAGAAGTCTATGCCACATAACACTTCTTCGTCTCCTCCAACAGCAACTTTTCGGCCATGGCCAAAAGTTCAAAAATAAGAAATTATTTCTTCTATAGAAAACTCAAATAAAGCCCAAATCCAGCAAAGTAAAGTTTTAAACTACTCAAAATCAAGTTCTTATCAACATAAAATAACAAGTTTTCAAAAACATAAAGTTTTAGGAGTTGAAAACCCAAGAAAACTTAAGAACACATGAAAAACCTTCTAAACTAAAATTCTAGATATACACTAATCCATCCACCAAAACCAAAAATATCAACTTCTAAATATATGGAGAAACATATTATAAATATAATAGAACAACAAAATAGAGGGTTATTTTATTTCTTATGCAAGGTGTACATGTCTAGGGGGAGAGAGAGAGAGAGAACCGAAGAGAGAAAATAGAAGAAGAAGAATGAGAAGAGAGAGAGTGAAGTTGGGTTATATATGAAGGGTTTGATGTTTGGACCATTGGTTAAACTCATACTCAAACCAAACCCACAAAATAAACCAAGATCCAAGTGAACCAAAGAATGGGTCTAATCTCTCTATAACATACAACTATGCTAGCAAGAAAATTAAATACGCTCCAAATACGAATATCGAGAACGGGGAGTGACATAACCAATACTATACCTATTAAACATATTTAATAAATTCTAGGGTTAAAGTATGTAGTAGGCCTTCACGTCATCCTTTTCGAAACTTTAAATGAACTGAGTTATCGTTTCTGAAAGCTCCCGCAATTGCGAAAACACTAAATGTGTTTATCTTTCATAGACCTAATACTCAAATAATTCTACAGAAAGTTATAGATTGAATTTGGCCTAATAATTTATATTTTTGGAAGGCTAACTTTGACGCAGTTGTTTTAAAAAAATTTGAGATTAAACGGAGTTCTGAGTTGCGAGTTATGGCATTCCTAAGTTACTAGGGCTGCTAAAAATGAGGCTGAAACCTATGACGAATTTGGGCTATTTAACAAACTTTGGTGCACAATTTACACAAACATTAATGGGTTCTTAAGGCATGAAGTTGTATATTCATGATGCTAACATAATGTATATATTTATATAGAATTTTATTACTAAAGAATAAGAACGAAATTGAAAGATAGAACATATACCAAGTTGATTACGACGGAGCGTTACGACGTATTTCTGGCCTGTAGGAGACTTTGATGGACTCCAAACCACTTAGAACTTGACAGGGTGCTAGAGGGCTTCCAAGGAGAGACATTTTAGGGTCATGGGGAGATATGTATATCGATATACAGTAGCAACAATAGCAGTTGGCTGCTGCCTTGGCTGACCTTGTTGGTGCGGTCGGGGAGGGGTCGGCTTATGAGCTTTAGGAGGAGGAAGGGGAAGGAAAGGGGAGAAGAAGGAGATAAAAATAAGGAGGAAGGGGGAGGTATGTACCTCACTACTAGAAGGGGGTAAAGGGGTGGCTATGTAGGTTTTAGGGTTAGAAAGTTATATATATGTTTATAGTTGCATAGATTGATGGTTAGATTAAAATGGATACTTAAATCCAATGGCTAGAATTAATAGGGGCTTAAATAGGAATGCAATGGCTGGAATTAAATATTAGAGGCTGTTATTTAAATCCCATAATATTTTATTATATTACAAAGATGGAAAGTGCGTATATTTGGTTTCCAAAATAGGAGATGTTGGATTTTAAATTAAAATGATTGCAATATGTGATTTTTGGTGCGCAAATTGGTGTTTGGATGTGTTACAGAGTAGGTAATAGATGTGGGGCACTGTCCATGAGTCATAAAAAGTGGTTCAGGGGTTCGGGTTGGCAGGTTGGGCTCTGTTGGGTGTGATAGTACAAAAGATGTCGCATAAGGCTACGAAATGAGTCAAGGTGGTTTATAATTTTTATGGAGCTTATGGGGACTCAAATAAATGGGACACAATTTTCATGGACATAGTATGTCTAGTTAGGCTCATGAATATTAAATTGGTCGAAAGAATTGCGTTGGTGTTGCATATTAAAATCGTTCGCAAAAAAAGGATTTAAGTGTCATTTTTTCGAAAAATGAGTCACAAAAGTTGTGTGACTAAAACGAAGTATTGAAATATAAATTTTTGAGTGAAAGTCTTGGCATGATCCTAATGTGGCCCGACTAAGTCTAGTATGCAAAGTTGGTTTTAAGGAAAAGGTTATTGTAGTGCTCAAGATTTAAAGACCATGGTGATAGGTATCAAAGGGTTAAGAAAATGTCTAATAAATATTTTAATTAATAAATAAAAAAGTTTAATATAAATTAAAATTTTATTTTTTTGAAATACTAAGAATATCCTTATATAAAAATTAGAGGGCTTACAATCTACCCAACTTATAAAAGTTTTGTCCTCGAAATTTAAATTAAGCATGGTATAAAGGAGTAAGAGAATTCACTGCGGAAGGAAGATGAATACAACTTATCGTATCGAGTTTCTCGATATATAAAATATACGGCACGATCTACAAATAAGGAATGCAACATGTTAAAGAAGAATTTAAATACGCAAGGCCATACCTTGATTCTCGAAAGATGGGCGATACAGTTAACAATGGGTTCCTAGTTTGACATTGCGTTCTAAAAGCTAGGATACACTTTGTTCAAGTAACTACCCAACTTATAAAAATCAAGTTGGCCTTGAAAACTCTGGTTATGAGCCTATTTACAAGGCTTATGGAATGGTCTCATTCTAAGAAATGATGTGAGAATATTAGACTCTTCTAGCTGTAGTCACAAACTAACAAGAAAAATTTAAGTATTATTATAGTGTTATTGGTTAATTCCTCTATAAGGGGTAGTATTATCAATTCAACATGACTTTTATAAAGGTCATGTCTTCAATAAGACAATAGATAAGGATTGGGTCGAATAACCAGAGCGAGGTGGTACCGAAGGATCCGATTATTACCTAACAAGGCTAACGAAGCGACAAGATCGAGGGAATCATATAAAAAAGAATTAGTAAACCAAGATAAGAGGATAATAATAAGTTCACAAAGTATTTTCATGAAATTTTATTCAAGGTTAAGGCACGACTAAGTAGGCATATAAAGAATCAAGTCATAATGACTAGATCAAGAGAATTAAAAATGGAAGGTAATTGGTAGCCCATGGTGATATGAACATTTACAGGGGGTTGGTTGTAGGAATTAAGCATGACTAGAGAACGAACAAAATTTTTAGTCAATCGGCTAATTCGAATGGTTGTTAGGGCCATCCCAAGAGGCTATGACTATAAAGGAAGATAAGTAACTCAAGATAAAAGAATATTGGTACGGCGATAGGGAACTACCACTTCTGGTTACGCGAACGAATCTTGGGCTTCAACTAATTCATTAGGCTAAAGATGCTATACTCCTACTCACACTAACATACAGTCTCTCTATTCTGGTTTCTTAGGGTAACCATTGATTCTAAGAATACCGCTAGCAAGACTCAAGGCTAGAATCTAACTTATATCACATTTTCACCTTATATCTTATTTTCTCTTCTACTAGTCCCTCAATTACATGTCTTGATTATTTCGATGTTGTTCCAACAACATGGTGTATAAAATATTGAGAAGGTAGTCTGCCAATGACATTAACCATCATAGATCTTTGAATTTGAGTCTGACATTTAATTACTTGTCTCTTTTTCCATATATAACACAACTTCATCTCCAAAAAAATTTGTCCATACTTCACAACTCAAACCAAAGATATAATTCATCAATCTATTTATGAATACTCTATCCCTATTTTATTATCGTATCCAGTCTAAAATTTTATTTCTCTCTTATCTTATGCCATTTCATGGCTTGTTTGGTTGCCGAAAGTCTTCATATTCATGAGTCACCAAATAATCTATGGTACTACCAATTGTTATCGCATATCACAACCTTATATAAGATATCAATTCCTATAATTCTTATGACTCATTATAGAAATTATACTATTTATTTTCTCGATTTAAGATTCTTATTCTTTCTTGAGCCTCGATCTCTAAGGTTGAGTTTACATCCACGCATCTTTCTTACGATATTCGCTCTTCTAATCCTCGTTACGTCATTATGGATAATCTTTATTGTAATCCTCAACTCAATTTATCTTTTAACACTCTTTAATTCCATCCTTAAAATCTTTCTTGCAAAATTTTATCCTCGCTCCTCTTCAATCATTTTACGTAAACAAACTAGTACTTTTATAACTCTTCCCTTTTCATAACTGTTATATTTTCTTAACTCAGCATAGCTGCTCTATTCATAATCTTTTGGGAATTCTAGCTAATCGATATCAATCAAAGGTTCATCCTACTATAGGTACTAGTCCACCTAAGGCAAAATATCTAACTCTAATCCCAAGTCCTTATTTATGACTACCCACAGAAGCTAGGAAAATTAAATTCAATCATTAAACTCTATACTATACTCCTATAGTTATTCATCAAATCTTTTTAACAGTACGACCAATAATTTAGTCTTTCTAGCTATAGTACGCTATACAATAATTACAAGTAGGTCTAATATTTCTTATACCTAGCTAATTTGGAAGGTAATCAAAACTAAACTAGGCAGGTGATCAATTATAATACTTGACAACTATTCGTCTATTGAGAAAATCTCTCAGTCAAGATTTGATTTATTGTACTCATTCTAATCTAATATATATGAAATATATGTCTAAATATTAAATAACTCATCCATTCCACATAATATTGCATTTCACTATTGTTCACCTTTGTCTCGGCTATCATAATACATAATTTTTTTGTCATCATCAAATGCATGTCTCCCTCGGGAGAGTCCTCTTGGCTAAAAGATTATCGTATTCCAATTTTTACTCTATTCCTAAGAACAATATTATGATTATATCCTCAAAGTAAAACTTCTCAAACTAAATGTAGTAATAGAATTCTATACAGGCACTAGTATGGTCTTAAGTACAGGGCTTATATATCCATTCTATCAATAAAGATCTCAAGTCATACTTTGTAAGGTTTGTTATACATTTGGTCCCATTTTGTTTAGGAAGCTATACTAACCTCCAAAGTTTAACTATTTATTTCATCAAATTATTTCATTCATTATGATTAAGGAATCCATCGTACCCCTAACTAAACCTTGTTATTCCTCTATTCAACTCTATATAACTTATTTAACATGGTTTTGCCCTACGTTTCTAGAATTTTCTACTAGGATAGAAGTATATATATATATATATATATATATATATATATATATATATATATATATATATATATATATAAGACTCAACTGTTATTACGTTCTATCCATCTATCTAATAGAGGCATCTGTCCAAACCATTTCTAGCTTAGATAGTCACACACTTTAGAAACATTTCCTCTTCCATAAGCATAATATTCATCGTGCCCTCAAAATTTAAATTGCATATCCTCTAAGCATGAGTTTATATGGAATCCTTGTACCTAATAATATTTCCAAGGTAGAAGCCTGAAGTTCTATTTTTCTCAAGTTCATAATATAGTTCCTTATATCATTATGGGCTATAACTAATCCTGACATCTTGCTAGGCTTTTCCATAAATTATTCTAGTCTACTAATAGTAACCCATCACTTCTAGTAATTGGTAGAGTCCATCTTATTTTAGTTCCTTGCTGCTAACGTCAATTATCATGCCTTTAGTCTATTCTGACTCTAATATCTAGAAAATATCTACCATAATCTTTCCTACTCAAGCAAACTTCTACTTACAATTATTCTATCTGGTAGGCCTTTTTTGTCTTGATGAGAATCTTCTCCTGGAGAGATCATCGTGCACGAGTGTTTGTCTCTTCGAGATAGGGAAAGACGAGAATCCATGAATAATAGTTCAAAGGAAGTACGAATGTATACTATTACGAGGTTTAAAGACGATAATAGAAATTAAAGGAAAGTTCTAATAGCAATTGTGGATTGAGATCCTAATAATCATATCCTACAACAAGCTTGTTCGGTATAGTAACATAACCGAAATGATAAATCTAACCTGCATGGACCACCACAAAAATATATCACACCCCAGTCCCAAAATACATAGGACTTGGAATACGTAAACATGTCATCTACGTATTAAGTAGACTCCAGTCAAACTCGAATACGTATAAGCTGTATTATCTAAATATTATAATAAATCTCCAAGTCTCAATCCACAAGAAATTGAATAAAAGAAAGGACAACATGTATCATGGTGTGCACCCCAAACAATACTTGTCCGAATAGACTCGAAAGAAATAGCATGAGTCTACAAAACTAGGCTATAATAGCAGAAGAGTAAACAACGACAATAAGTAAATATAACAAAGGAAGAAATCATACAAGTACCTAGTTTCAATGCCTGTATAACAAGCCGATACACCTCAGCAGCTCCATAAGACTCCACGATAGTCTATGCTGCAAAAACTAGTAAGGAACCAGGTCCTCAGAGGGACATAACAAGGTACAAAATTACCGTGCCAGAAGTAAACAGTATAGTAGTACAAATACTCAAGGGTAAGCTACCGTAACCATCTAAGTAATATGCACATGAGAGCATCACTCGTACTCCAGGCGAGAAATATGGAAGATCTCAGTAGACACTCCCACAATCTAGTAAAACACTAAAGGATCCATGTGGGGGAACCAAAAGAATTCTAGTAAAACACTAAAGGCTCAGTATCATGCAACCAAAAGCAGTCTAGTAAAATATTAAAGATATACTATGTAGAAATCAACCCAAATCACGGTGTATACTCTCCCCTCCCATGTAACCTTACGTATAATATCATAACACACAAGATCATGACCTCTATCTATCACAATGAGTCATAGTATGCTAAATATAACTGTATGTATATATATCACGAGTCATATAGCCCTAGATAGAATCCAAAAACCAAGAATATGTTGAGATGGATTCTTCTACATGAAGGTCGTGTCAAGTGTCCTACGGTCTGACGTACAAAAAATACAAGCACGTAATATGGGTTCGTGGTATACACTCTCTAACTAACGATACTCGACTACGCTGACGGACGTCGGCACCCGAATCTGGTTCAGATGCTAAGTATCGTCTAACGGTCCTAGGGTAACCATGTACATCCACAAGAACATATAATAATAATATATATACAAAATAAATAAAATAGGATCTATTTAACAACTTTGCAAAGTACACTTGCCTGTTTTCGGTTACTGCGAAGAAGTCTGACCAACGTCAACGTCCGAAGATTATGCAGATCCCAAATTTCCTAAAAAATTAATTAAATTTAAAAATGACTCGAGAACTAATCTAAATTACAAATTAGGTCTATTGAAGTTATAGTAAATAACTAATCTATTTTTATATAGATCCATAAAATGCATATGTCGTATTGTCAGTTCCCTCTTGTAACCAATACTTCATCTTTTATACATATTTAATAAATTTTTATGTCATAGGCTTTTGCGTCAGATTTTAGAAACTTCAAACGGATTATATTTTCGTGTCTGAAAGCTCCCGCAATCGTAAAAACACTGAAATGCGTTTTTCTTTCAGATACCTAATACTAAAATAATTTTACAGAAAGTTACAGATCAAATTTTTCCTACTAATTTATATTTTTGGAAGGCTTACTTTAAATCGGTTCTTTTAAAAAAACTGGACATTAAACGGAGTTCTGAGTTGGAAGTTATGGCCTTCCTAAGTTACTAGAGCTGCTAAAAATGAGACCGAAACCTATGACAAATTTGGGCTATTTAACAAACTTTGGTGCACTGTTTACACAAATATTAATGGGATATTAAGATATGGAGTTATATATTCATGATGCTAACATGATGTATATATTTATATAGAATTTTATTACTAAAGAATATGAACGAAATTGAAAGATAGAACACGTACGAAGTTGATTACGGCGGAGCGTTACAACATTTCTGGCCTCTAAGACTCGAATGGACTCAAAACCACTTCAACAACAGCAGTTGGTTGTTGCCTTGGCCGGCCTTGGTTGGTGCGGTCTGGTAGCGGTAAGATTTGGAAGAAGAAAGGGGAAGGAAAGGGGAGAAGAAGGGGATAAAGAAGGAAATAAAGAAGAGGAGCAAGGGGGAGGGTCTGTACCTTACGACTGGAAGGGGCTGAAGGGGCGGCTATGTAGGTTTTATGGTTAGAAAGTCATATATATTTGTATAGTTGCATAGATGTATGGTTAGATTAAAAATGGTACTTAAATACTATTGGGGTGAGGACACCTCAAATCAATAAATTGCAACTAAGCCCCTTAAAGTCATATATACTTGGTTTCTTCATGCAAAGGAAGGGGGAGGGAAATATTGACTACGGTCAATGATTGGTAGCCTCTCCATTTGGTCTTGGCCATTGGGGTGAGGACACCTAAAATCAATAAATTGCAACTAAGCCCCTTCAATTTGGGAAATTGTACCAACACATAAAATGATGCAAAAATTATGGAGAAAATTGTGTTTGGTGATTTGCATGGTGAGGGGATGTTGGGTGTTTGGCACGGGTTTAATTTAATGGCCATCGGGATTAATTGGGGATTAAAATAGGATTAGACAAAATCGATATCCTCGATTTAAATAGGATTTTAAGTGTCCCGCGCTTTTAAATTAAATGGGGGCACTTGGGGTCAAAATTCGGAAATGACACAAAGGTTAAAAATGATGAGGGGCTTGGAGTCAGTCTTGGACCCTTTAGTTGGTCCGGCTCAACGGGTTAAATTGGTATCTCAAAATTGAGGGTAACGACACAGGTGTCCGACACAAAATTAAATATGGATTACGGTTACAGAAAATTGTGCAATTAATTTAGTGCACAACGAATTCAATTTTTGTGTGACGGAAAAGTCCATTGCCTAAATTGGTGAGTCAAGTCAGAAGTACAATAGTCCGATAAAATTTATGGGCTGATATTGGGCTTCGAATAATTAAACAATGATAGGGCGTGCCAAGGGTTTAATTAAATAAATTAACAGACAACTCGATTCTAAACCTCAACATCTGCTAAAAAATCTAAAATTTTCCAAATCCAAACCTGACTATCTATAGAATTAATCGAGGGAGTTTACAACTTGGCAATTCTAGCCTGATGGAAGAAAAGATAAGATACCCACTTGTTGATATGAGCCAAATCAGAAGGCTCTCTGTAAAAAGTGGTGCAGGCAAGATAGTGGCTCATCAGTTCTTGGTACACAATCACTGCCCGAGGGTTGGTATCCTTTAGCTCCCTATTTGTGGGAACGTACTCTTCATAGGGAGTGTCTCCCATTGGCAGCTTTGAGATGTCTGCTATCTCATGAAGTGCCTGGCCTAACTCACTTATTGGAGTGGCAAAAGTCCCGGTGAGCGAGTTATATTGCTCCATCAAAGCCAAGAACAAATTAGTATTGATAGGCAGCCCAACACTAGTAGCACTCATAGCCTCAAATAAGTTGATACTCTCCAGCTCCATTTGAAAGTGTTTCAGGGCCCATGCAGTTAAACTAGCCCATCGAAGATTATGGGGGTTAAGCCATCCACTGGTGTGAGGGTTAACCCTTGGATATACTCCTCCCAGCCCCATAAATTCATTGCAAAAAGTTGCCATTTGAAATAGCTGGATCAGTGAAGAGTCTTCACTAGGGACGCTGCCTGGTAGTAGTCCTCTGAAGGGCATAATAGGGCCTGAGGGACTGCTTACAAAGGATCATTGGTTTAATCCTTTCTTATAAAAGATCTTCCCTGGCTAGCCATAAAGATCAAGAGTCGGAGTCCATGCCATCCTTCTGGGATGAGTGGCATGGAAGAATGCAGAAATAGGGTAATCTTTGGACATCTTTGGCAGGTACATAACTGTGCCCTCAGCAGAAAATACCCAATCTTCCTTCTTGGGCTTGGTCTGGGATTGCTCATCAATAACATCCCCAAATAAGAAAGTTGGTTTCTTATAATCAGTACCATCTATGTACATCAGGGGTTCCCCACTGATCATACTTAGCAACATTCTTTCTCCTTGGGCCGAGATCAGACTTCTCCTTTCTTGAGGATACTCGTTTCCAGATATGGGAAAAGTTATATGGGACAAGTCCTCCAAGTAGTTGAAATTCAACATTCCAGCAGCAGAGCCCATTATTTCAGCCAGAGGGGGGAACTGTAGGTCTACTACAAAAAGCAAGAGAATAAGTCAGTTTTTTGTTGGAATTTACTTTCAGCGCGTAAAACGTAAAGTGCTACATTCTTGCAGTATACGCCAAAACTTGACAGCCTGAGTTTTTATGCCAGACTACAAAAAATGGCTTTTTACGCTGGAATTTACTTCCAGTGCGTAAAACGAAAGGCTTGCTGTATACGCCAAAACCTAACAGTCTGAGTTTTACTCCAGATTGCAAAATATGGATTTTAAGCTGGAATTTACTTCCAGTGTGTAACACGCAAGGTTTGCAGTATACGCCAAATTTGACAGTCTAAGTTTTTACGCCAGATTGCAAAATATAGAGTTTTATGCTGACACATTAAAATGTGGGCGTATTGATAAAAAATCTCGGTGTATCATCTTTCTCGAAGAGACTCTTAGCACAAAAGATAACCTTGCGCTTACACGTAAAACGTGTGCGAAGGGTTTTTTTTCTTGAAGTTTTACCTGTGATGCCCGGTGCACAGCTAGACGACGGAGCACTTCGTTCAGAACGAGGCTCGCTTGGCCAAGCAGGAATCGCTCGTACTGGAGTAGAGGAGCGAGATGATGAAGCTGCTTTCTTTCCCTTAGCGGTGGAGGTCTGTTTTGGTGCCATGGCAAATCTGAGTTCTTTTTCAGAAAGAGACGAAGGGTTTTTCAGAAAGAGATGAAGGGTTTTTCTCTCTCACGACCTAGGTCTATTTATAGATTTCAAATAACTCTTCGAATCCTTAACCAAATCTGATCTTATCATAATCAGTTATGATTTGGGACCACGTCAGGCGATCATTTGAAAAGGAAGACAGATAGTCATTTTGCGTAACGGATCCCTGATTTTATGCTCAGATTTTATGCGTAGAGCAAGGATCCATAATTTTACGCGCAAAGCAAGGATCTATGATTTTACGCTCAGAAGCTACAGATCTATGATTTTACGCTCAGAAGCTACAAATTTATGATTTTACGCTAAGAAGCTATAGATCTATAATTTTACGCACATAAGCTACAAATCTACAATTTTTATGCTCAGAAGCTACAGATCTATAATTCTACGCTCAAATGCTACGGATCTATGATGTTACGCGCATCTTAAATTACGTTGGACAGATCGGTCAGCAGAATACACGTATATCTTGATAATTTGGATTTTATGTTTGAAAAAGCCAGTCACAAGAGTTTGCGCAGGAAATGCTCTTCTCATCAGCGTTTTCTCTTCTTTTTCAGTCAAGAGGACTTCATCAGACGAAGGGCCAAGGAGTTCCTTGAAAATGTTTGTCTTCATTGGAAATGACTTTTTGGCCATTGTTAGTTCATTCAAAGTTTAGTCAGAATCTTTTACATCTAGTTCAGGGATGGCCTGTTTGGGGCGGATATTTCTTGCCCTGTCTCGAGAATCTTTCGAGAAGCCATTTTTGAAGATGATATTCTGAACAGATGTTCTTTGAAGAAGAAATGACGGTTCAAAATTCTATGCGACTCCTCGTCAAGAACAGCATGCTGATTGGATTTTTAAGACAATCTAATGCTAAAGAGTTTTTACGCACCTTCCTTTATGCGTAAAAGTTGAAACGTGACTGGATGCATAGTTATCAAAGTCTGCGTAAAAACTACTCAAGCGTGTTAAAGCTGTGTATTACCAGACGTCTTCACAGCAACATGGCAAAATAATAGTGCATAAAAGAAGACAAGTTTATTAATCATGATTACATATGATGGAAATCCATTTTACAAAGGATTTTTCTTTAATATTCGAGATCATGATTACATACGATGGAAATCCATTTTACAAAGGATTTTTCATTAATATTCAAGATCACGATGGGAATCTATTATGCTAGGTTCTCATCTGATGGAGATCTTTATTTCTTCTTCTACAGCACTTCTTCGGCCGGGGGCCAAGAAAATGGTGAATGGAGGGAGGATACAGAACTGGGCCTGTCTAAATTATTCAAGCCTCCCTCCATACGTCATCGACAGCCATGCTTAGATTTGTGTTAGGGATTCAGACCCAATACAATCCTGGAAGACACGTCCAAGCTGTCCACAAAGGTCCAGCTTCATAATAGAGAAAAATACAACTAGCAAGCTGTGTGGTCTAATGCGACCCTTCCTCTCTTTTTGACAAATTGCCATATAAAATCGCTGATTATCTCAATCAAAGGAAGCTATGATATCCTTCCATGGTCCATCGTTGTTGAGAATATTTGCTCAAAGACGTCTCTTTTTACGGCTCCTTGTATGCTGGAAGAGCATAATCTTCTTCTTTCTTAGTTCAGCCTAATGAATCTCAGCAGCCATCTTTGAGGTGAAGGAAGTATAGAAAAACAAGTTCACTTGCTTGCCCTTATATAGGCAGAAGAGAACATACAAATCCCAACAACTTCTTAAATATCGCCGAAAAATAAGCCTCGAAGAACGAGTCAAATTTGACAATTTCATGCTTCATTCAAAGTATTTCAAATTACGAGCAATTTAAAAACTTTGAAGGGGGTCTTATAGAAGCATAAAATACGCTGAGAAATTGTACGCGTATTATACAGTAAAAACCCCCAATATACATGAAGTTCGCGTAAAATAAGGCTTCAGAGCTGTTTGGCGTAAAGTAGAGCGTTAGAGTTGTCCGCGTAAAGTAGCGCTTCAAGACTGTTATGCGCAAAAGGTTGCTTTACCCTCCTGGATAAAGTTTAAAATACGCTTGTTTTTAATGCAGAGTAAAGTTGTATGAGGGACTCTTCGTTTTTCTCGGATGAATTTGTCAGACAAATCAGTGAAACTGACTTCTGACAAAAGTACTGCACGAGGATCGAGAGGACGGCTGTGATGATAATTTTGCACAGAGATCCAGGTTGTCGTTTAGCGACATATTCTTGATACAAGTCATTTTTACGCATTCAAAGAATACGCTGCCTATTCTACATGGGCAGAAATGAGTTTTTACGCTCAAGATAAGACGAAATCAGACGCCACATCAAAAGTTGTTTCTCTTACAAAGCTCAAGGCAAATCTCGACATTTAATGCACGAGATTGAGGCATATCTCAGCATTTAATACACGAGATTTGGTTCTATTCTTTAAATTTTGTCATGACTGGGAGAGCTAAAACTGTGACTAATACGCTCACATCACCATCCTTATATTTTACGCCAACCAGGCTATTTTCAACTATAGGAGTACACCGTATGCTATCTTCTCGAAATACGCCAACTCGGCTATAATTGCAAAGGTACGTGATAAGGCTATTTGGCCCAGAATACGCTCAAGACCTCAGTCGTGATGGATAATTCACTGGGAGAGTTAAAACTGTGACTAATATGCTCACATCACCATCCTTGCATTTTATGCCAACCAGGCTATTTTCAACTATAGGAGTACATCGTATGCTATCTCCTCGAAATATGCCAACTCGGCTAGATTTGCAAAGGTACGGGATAAGGCTATTTAGCCCAGAATACGTCCAAGACCTCAGTCAGGATGGATAATTGGCTATTACGCTGGTTATCTATTATTCATGGAATCATCAAGTTTTAAGCAGAGCTTGGCCTTTTACGCCAACAAGACAGTTATTTAGCTTTTATAGCAACAAGACAATTATCTGGCTTTTACGCCAACCATCTTTACGCAAGGTGCAGTTACCTACGTGGCTTGCATGCCACGATCTTCGAGAAGCAGTTATACGCATTACCTCATAAAGGGACACATTTCATATGCATATTCAGAAGACAATTGGAACGTGGGTAGCAGTTATCATAACCGCAGCGTAAAGGAAGTCTTCTTCTTCACAGTTTGGTCTTTTACGCCAACAAGACAGTTATTTGGCTTTTACGCCAATAAGACCGTTATTTGGCTTTTACGCCAACCATCTTTACACAGGGGCAGTTACCTACGTGGATTGCATGCCGAGATCTTCGAGAAGCAGTTATACGCGTTACCTTATAATAGGACATGTGTCATACGCAGATTCAGAAGTTATTTGAACGAGGGTAGCAGTTATTATAACCACCGCATAAAAGATGCAACTTTCTTCACAGTTTGGCATTTTACGCCAACAAGACAGTTGCTTGGCTTTTTACACCAACTTGGCAGTTATCTGATTGATCTCTATAAATAGAGACCCCTAGTTACGGGGTAAAGGACGATCAAACATACACACACAGACCGGATAAGGCATAATCAGAGATCAGAGAGAGAGCACAGACAGAGGGTGTTGGTTGACAACTTCGGCAACGAAAATTCAATCCCACTTGCAACCTTTGAAGCTTCTTCTTCTTCTACAGCACTTCTTCATCATCGTGTGGTCCAAGGAACAAAGTGATCGACTGCAGATCAGACTTCTATAGCAATACTTCCCCAGAATCATTTTATTGTACTTAACATCCTCGTATAGGATTAGTTGTACTCTTTTTTTTAAGTTTGCAAGCAAAGTTTCGTATAAACCTCTTTGTTTAAATCCCGCAAACAACAGCATCGGTGGTAGAATATTGTCTAGGTCAACAATACTATCTGATAACTCACACAATATATATAATGTACCTGTCAAGATATCTCAACTCCTAAATAGAGGACAATATGATAATGGTAAATAACACTCAATCACAATAACAAACTAGAGAAAAATCTAGCACGATATAAAATAAAAAAAAAGAAATAAGGTCACAAATACATTACAAGTTCAAGTCTAATCTCAACCCAAGATATCAAATAATAATATAAAGCCAAAGTCTAACTGACATAAACAATATCATGAATGAACTAACTATGCCTCATCAACTACTGGTATTAACTCGACAAGCTCTATGGGTAATAACTCAACTGGCTCGCCATCCTGTGGCCCATAGTGTGTAGGACACCATTCCTCTAATGAATCATCTGAAAAATATATCCAGTCAGAATTGGAGCAAAGTATAACCCAAATAGTAATTCCAAGAATTGACAGAAACTATGAAACAGTAATGGCAATAAAAATAAATGATGGAAGTAACTGAACTTGCATATATCACGAGAAGAAGCATCATGATAAATAACGGCAAGAACTGAGAAAAATATAGTGAGAAAAAATAATGTAATCAACTGGAATAAAGGAAACAACGTATATAAATTTGCCTTGAAATATTAGTAAGATAATGTGATCGGCTTGGGCCTAACACGGGCTATATATAAAAGGTGAGCTAGCGTGATCACGCATGAGTTACATAATCTACTAACTATCACGGACTACACTAAATTACGGACTATAAGGTATGATCACATATCCACTAATACTTCTCCAACCACGACTAGTACACGGATCCAAATTATGATATGTTATATCACTTAGATCACACTACAAGGTCTATAATATAACGAACTATGATCATGGTCTATATAATCACTAAGATATCACGGTAATCACTGAGTAGTCACGAAGCACGATACGGCGATCACTGAGTAACCACGACAATAACATCTCATGATCAAGATCCATTTATACCAATCCGTGAAACCATAGTGTCAAGAATCAATTATCTCAATACTAAATACATGAAACATAGAGGCTATCAAATAAGGAAACTATCAGATAATATATTCGCCTGTGGTCCGGAGCAATAAGTATGACTCGATATCCGAGCTAGTGTCACACGCACCAATATAGAAAATATCATGTCACTTGGTGTAATAAATAAGAAATGATCTAAATGCACTAAATATAATCTTCTAGGTCCATACTAGGTCACACTTAGCCCAACTAGGTCAAACTAGTCAATATAAGTCAAACTAGGTCACTAACTAGCTAACTCTAGCTTATATTATCTATAATAGGTTATTACCTAAGTTTCTAAGTCAATACTAGTTAGTTATAACTATTTTAGTTATAACTTAATAGTTAAACTTGCATTACCTTAGCAATAACACTATTACCTACTCACCTACCCAATACCTTAGCTATTAGACTTACCTTAACTCTCCTCTTACCTCACTGTGCACCTATATCTTATACCAACATTGCATCTTGATATCTCAAATTCTCTCACTAACCTATACCAACTAACCAAATGCTAATACCTACATAAGTTTGGTTTCACTGATACACACTTATCAGTGTGTATACCCTGATACACACCTCTCAAATACTCTACTGCCATCATCCTTCATACAACCTTTACCCCCACTGACACTCACTATCACCCTTCTAATGCACACTAGTACACAATACTCTCAAGAACTGGTCTCAGTACAGTACACTCCTCCTATAGCACTGATATTACTCTATCTCTCACCCTCTCTGATACTCTAATTGCTACTAATACCCACTTATTGCTGAACTTCTTATATTGCATGTACTTAGTCTCTAACTGGAAATAACATGCTCTCCATCTACTGCTACACCATACTAAACCTAATCTCAGAAACCCCTTCCCCACTACTATGTTGCTACATAAAATTTTGTTGCTACTGCTTGACGTTCCTGCTGCTGCATCTTACTGCTACTGTTGTTGCATCTTGCTACTACTGCTACTACCTCTTGTTGTTACTACTACTGCATCTTGCTGCTACTGCTGCTATATCTACCTCTTATATGTTGCTGCTAACACATCTTATATGATGCTGCTACTACATATTATATGTTGTTGCTACTACATTAACCCCCTCCAACCTGAACCATCACAGGAACCCCCTTACACTAACACCACTATAAAATACTAACACCACTAGTCGACATTAGCAACAACATCAGTTACCACCACCCTCATTATGATACACACCTCCCATATATATATAAACACATATATCTATACACACACAAAATAGAATATATATATATATATATATATATATATATATATATATATATATAACATAATTAGATTAAGTGTACCAAGTCCATACTAAAGCATTATATCAAACACTTGGCATGAACATGTGAGATACTCTATGATACGTACCGAAATGAGAGTCAAAACTCATAATACATCACAATAACCCTTCCTACAAATCAAATACACTATTTCATAACTAATGTAACTTATTAAAATAAAAATTAAAGAGAGATTGTACAAATCAACCAAAATGAATCATGTATCAAACCGTATCACAAAATACTATGATACGCTCTACGCGTGTACAATTGTGGATACGTATCTAGTTCTACAACCTCGATCTAAGTCTAATTAGATCTAATTGGTCTCATGACACACACTTGATGTGTCAATCTCAGAATTCTCCTAATTGGACACAAATTACCATGTAGAATTTATAATGCAAGTCATATAAACCTAGTTCTTGATCCTATGGGTAGTCCTAAGCCAAGAAAAGATTCTTAATGGTTAAATGCATGAATTATAGTCTAAATTAAGGGGTGGATTCAGAATTTATCTATTGGGCGATAGATTCCCAATGAAATGCTCAATGGACACTATTAAAACACAATTCTCTTTGTTAATTCCTCCTCCTTCAAGTGCTCCTTACAATCCAAGCTCCAATGCTCCTTAGATGATAAAATTGAGAGAAAATAAGAGTAATTAGGTTGAATTTGGTGGAGGGATAAAGTGAATTTTGGATTAACTAAATTGGGGATCTAGAATTTGAATGGATAATGAAGAGGAGAGAGAATTTCCTCTCTATAAGGTGGTCGGCCCCCTCTCTTCTTCTCTAAGCAATAACAAATGTCATATATACCCCTACTTTCTAAATATAAGAAATAATTAGGAAGGACTATATTGGTAAAGTTTCTAACTAATGAGAATTAAGCTAATCTCCTTAATTAATTAAGGGAAAGGGTCTAATGGGCTTAGTCTAATATTGGGCTCAATGTGTCATGACAATCCAATGGGTCCACTAATGATAAGTCTAAATAAACATAGGCTAGTCCACTAACAATTAATAAATAGCACAACATAATATAATTAATTAGTAGCACAATATATAATACTTAATCACTAAATAATAAATATGTTAACTGACAAGAATGTCCTCATCTAGAAATGTGGTAGTGACATATTTGGTGTTGGAGTCTTGTATCATCTCGATGATGGGGTACGCGCCGGTGATTTTGATTCATGCATTACTTATGCTTTGATCTGGATTTTTGTTTATTCATTCGTGCTTCCTTGTGGTACTTACTATTTGGGGTCTAATCCTACTGGTTTTGTATGGCCAGGTTTAGAACTAGATCCCGATGATCCATTGTATCTTTCTTTGATTGATGGCGCGCACCAGACGGACGGTCGCTGAGGGACTAGAGTGGGTTTCTTCTCCACCACTCATGTTGTACATTTGTTTGTTTTGGGCATTTAGCCACCAGCACCTGTTAGCCGGCATGTTTGTACATTAATTTTTCTTACATGATTGTAATTAATCAGACTGTAGCTGATCACAGTTATAAACTCTTGACACTCTATTAGCCTATCATTTTGAACAACTTGTTTCTGATCATTTTGATAGAGCGTCGGGATGCCTTACTATATTTTCTATGTTTACTGCTTCTTGTTTGATTGATTGATTGAGACAGATGTTCAGTGTAACCCTAACTGACTTGAATATAGCATGCACCCCCTGTCTATTTTGCAGCATTTATCGTATTACGGGGTGCTTGTGTACTCCGTAGTGCGTAGCTGGCCGTGTCATACCGTTCTTCGTATTTCAGTACTGGGGCGTGACATTTAGCGCTAGAGCCCGAGGATCTAGCGTACTTCATGACCGATGGCGTGCACTAGAAGGATGACCGCTGGGCGTCTTGAGTGAGTTTCTTCTCTACCACTTATATAGCATTTTGTACTCTTTTGGGTGTTTAGCCACTGGTATCTGTTTAGCCAGATATTCTGGATATTTAGTTTCCTTTAAATAATTGCACTTATTCAGACTACAGTTGACATACGATTATGTACTCTTGGAACTGTACTAGCTATTCATTTTGCATAGCTAGTTTCTTGATCATTTTGATAGAGTGTCAGGGACACCTTACTGCTTTATCTTATATGCTCATTATTACTGCTTCATGATGGAATGATTGAGACAGTTGTTCTTTGTGACCTTAGGTGACTTGATTGTAGTATGCACCCCCTAGTCTAGTGACAGCCATGATCGTAGAACGATGTTTTTATACCTTGTACAGGGTAGCTGGTCATGCCTGTCTCATACTTACCCAGTATTTTGGGAGCAAGGCATGACAAAATTTCAAGTAGGTTTAAAAGTCTAATCAATAATAATATAATACCACTAACTTTCATGTTTCTTGTTCCTTTTTTTTGAAACCCTGTAATGATATATTATTTGACATAGAATAAAGTGTTCTGATGAAGGAAGTAAGGAAACATCATATACAAGCACACAAGATGAGTCGGGGAGGGTATACACGATTGACGATTAAATTAGTTAAAATATATTCTTGTATTTCTACAATTAGGTTATCGATTACCCATATTTTTTTCAAAGGTCGCTAATTTATTAAATTTTGCAGACGGAAGAATAATTAGATAAAGAAGTAATTATAGTCTTGTTGTGGACCGAACGACATTTGAAAAAGGATTGAGAATCGACAAATAAATTTGTCGAAGCATCAATGGTAAGAAAAACATATTTATTATATATATATTCTTATTATCTTCTTTAGTTAACATTGAATATTTTTTATATTGATTTTTCAGAAAAAAATAAAGAATTCAATGAATCACAATCTAAGTCCACAAAAACATCAATGAAATATGATGCCCTTTCACATATTTTGGCTTAAGATCAACCTGGTAGAGTAAAAGTACTCGGGTTTGGAGTTACACTTTTCAAGCTAAAAGTCGAAGCACATACTAATAAGGTGGTTCTTTCACTTGAAGAAAAAATGTGAAAAATAGAGACCAGACTAGATATGTTTTTAGAGGTAAGAACTTGGATTTGATTTTAACATTAACATATTTTCAGTTGAGTCTGAAAATATAATTGAACCACATAAACAGAGCAAATATGCTCTAGTGCAATGAATTACCTGTAAATATTAACTTTGGGTTTGAACTCTTACAACAATTAAAATGCAACAACGGTTAAATTGAAAATGTGGCCCGCCAACTATTTTGACGAGATTGATATATTTCTGCTCGACCCCGCCATAGCCCGCCATCAATTTTGGCATGTCCCTTAATCCGTTATTAATTTTGACGTGTTGTCCAAATATATGTCTTGACAAGTCAAATATTTTTCAAAAAATTTACTGTAGTAAAATTAATTTATATTAAATTAATGCAAACGAAACAAGTTTACCTAAATTAAAAAATAAAGATACAGTCCGCCAACTCATTTGGCAAAAAATAAACGCAGCTGACACGTGTATAGCAAAAGGCAAACGTGGGTCCCAACCTGGGCCCACTGTTCAATTTTCGCCAACTAAGTTAGCCGAAATTGGGCTTGCACAATTTTTGCCAACTGAGTTGGCCGAAATTGTGCTTGTAATATTTCGGCCAACTTAGTTGGCGGAATTTGGGGAGTGGGGCCCGCGGTTTGGTTTGGTTTATGATTTTTTTTTAATTAGTTATTTTTGTTTTGTTTTTAAATTTCCTTTTGTTTAATTTTATTTAGGTTTAGTTTTTTTAAAAAAAAGCTGTTGTAGCAATAATTTTTTTAAATAAATTAGAAAAATAAAATTTAACATCCAAAATAAAATATGCTATCTTTGAACAACCAAAAATAATAAAAAATCTACCGTAAGAATATTACGTCTGCCGTCGAGCAGATTTCGAGCGGCCATAACTATTTATTTTGACATCATTTTTCGTCAAACAATAGGTTGATTTGTTTATGTCGACGAGAGTAACACAATTCGTATAGAAAGAATTTTCATCTGAAGCAAGACGCACATGTTACAGACAAAAATTTAAAATTTAAAACTTTAAAGTATCATAACTTTTGACTAAGAGATCGAAACAAGGTCAAGTTTGTGCCAAAATTACCTTAACGAAAAGTACTACGGGATAAATCGTTACACCGTTTTACGGACTTCAAAAAATTTTAGAATCGAAAAAAAAATGATGCTTCGACCTCCAAATTTTACTTACGGTAATTTTATTTTTGATTTTTTTTATCTATACTAATTTTTTATTATTTATACTAATATGAATGATAATTAGTTTGTTATTTGTTTTAGTTATCTATACTAATTTTTGGAGGTCGAAAATTAAATAAAACCAAATAAGTATTGTGATTTCAAATTTTTGACAAATTATTTCGTTTTTGTTCATTTGTTTAAAAATATTTTTTGTACAACAAATTTTCTAATTGGTATTGTACTACAAATTTTCTGACAAATATTTTCTGTATAGAAAATTTAAAAAAACCAAATTAGTATTGTCAAAAATTGAAAAAAACCAACAAAAAAAAAACACAAAAAAACCTAAAAAACAAAACCAAAAAACCAAAAAAAAAAAAAAAAAACCATTGTCAGATTTTCGCCAACTTGGTGGGGTAAATTTGGCAAACCCTAATTTTCACCAACTCAGTTTGCAAAAATTTGACAAATATAAAATTTTATTATTATTTCATATTTTCGCCATCAAAGATGGCGAAAGCTTTCGTGATTTTAAACTGCGTAGCAGTATCAAACTGTGGTGGATCAAATATAGAAGTGACCATCTGCATGTAATAATCCAAAACTAAACTAAATAAAAAAACTAAATAAAAAAATCAAAATCCAAAACTAAACTAAATAGAAAAAACTAAATAAAGAAAATCAAAACATAACTAATTAAAAAAACTCATAAAACAAACCAAATCAAACCAAACCAACCAAACCAAACCAAACAACCCCAACCAAGCGGGCCCCACTGTCCAATTTTTGCCAACCTTGTTGGCCGAACAGGGTTGGCAAAAATTGGACAGTGGGGTCCACTTGCTCTATACGTCTGTACACGTGTTCGTTGTTTTCTGCCAACTGAGTTGGCGGACTGTGTCTTTATTTTTAATTTAGGTAAACTTATTTCATTTGTATTAATTTAATATAAATTAATTTCGTTACAGTAAATTTTCTGAATATTTTTGTAGTGTTATGCCCTCTCACAATTTTATGATGAAAATTTTTGTTGCTCAAATTTCCAATGCCTTGTCCGTGCGGCCAACAATATGAATCTCAATATGAGTTACCAATGCAGTACCACCAATCAGATTTTGATTGCAACAGCAACAGCAACAGCAACAGCATTTACGATAATTATTTATGGCAAGGCGTGCAATCTTTACGAGAATTTCATGTTTTCTTTAAATCTCTTTCTTATAGGAACACCAATTATTAATGAAGTGAGGAAGAGCAACTTGTATCTCATAAATTGGCCTAGTGTTTGAGAGCCTACAATGTGGGCTTAGTAATTTGTTCGCATCTGGAAGATTTGTACCAATCTGGACCATACTACTAGTACTGGAAATCTAGATGTTTCCAGTTTACAACATAATTTCAATTGGTTATTTTCTCCAACTCCGTGGACATGGGCTTAGAAAACGGTTGGACTTTATTTTTTGTATGGGAGTTTATATGAACTTCAAAGCTGCTAAAGTGGGAGATGTAATAAGATGGGCATTCCAACCTATAGTTCAAAGGAAAATAATCTAAAATTGAATCCCCCATACATTAAACTAAAAAGAACTTAGATTTGATTCTACGCCGCAAGGATCGTCAGTAAACACCTCCAACCATAACAAGTTTTTCAAGACCCATGAATTAAGTAGCAAACAAAATCTCTTTTTAAAATTTTCAGATGACACAAGGGAGCAATGATGATCACCTAATAAACTATGAAATTTACCGAAAGAAGAAGATGACTAAAAACTTCATACAAGGTCAGTTTGTCAGAGATTTCTAGATTGTATATAGACCAACAGGAGATTAACAAGTCCATTGGTTTGAGATGTCAAAAGAGAGGGGGATTAGTAGCAACATACAGATAAATATGAACAGAAAATACGTAAAATATAAACAGAAAGTAATTTGCCAAACCCTCATGTAGGATGCAACATGCCACCCAAAGATGTACTTCCTGTGGACCTCGGCATCCAGCTGCTTTTCGTCCTTCTTGAAACAAGCAAACCTCTTGTCACTGTGAGGAATGTCAAGACCCCCATCCAGTGCCCCCTGAATCAAGTAAAATAACAGAAGCCATTGAAGCTAAGAATATACAAAAGGCGAAGTCAAGATAATTCCATGAACAAATTCTGCAACTGCTAGGCTGCGTGAAAGTATTTTGATGTAGTGGCAAAAGCAAAAGATGGGAACAATATTCATTGGGCAGTTATATTCCTTAAAAATGCTAATAAATAGCATCCTTTCATGAAATAGGCTTATGCTTTTCTTGCATGGGATCTGTGCAGGTTCAACATAGACGACACTGTAACTGGACATAGATCAAGACAAATGACGCAAATGTTTCTTCTACAAAAGAAAAGAACAAAATACCTTGATTTGTTGCAGATAAAAATATGAGATTGTTGAGTTATGGGAGACTTATTTAGTCCCACATCGGATAGAAAATAAGGAGGAGACTAGCTCTGAATTCTTTTTCCAAGAAAAAAAAAATCCAAAAAACGAGAATTCTCTTTCCCCTGTCTCTCACTCGATCCCCACCCACCCCCCCCCCACCCCACCCCCCTCCTCCCCCCCACCCCCGCCTTCCTCTACCCGGGTGGAAGCCCCACCCACCCACCGCTTTCCTCTGTGCGTGGAAGCCCCTCCCCCACCCCACCCTCACTCTCAGATGTCGTCGACGTTCCCTGTGGGTTTGCCTGCACGTGTCATCAAACCCGTCGTTGGATCATGGATAATCAGAGAGGAATTCTTGTGTGATCCTCTGATTTCGTTCTCAACGTGAGTTCTGAGATTAGAGAGCATACTTTCTGGAAAGTTTTGTTGGTGGTGAACAAGGAAAGAACACACAGGGGAATGAAAGCTTAGGTGAAAACTGAGAAGAATAATTCTGTGATCCACTTTATTGCTTATTAATGAGAGCCTATATATAGGCTTAAAGGAAAACAACTTGTGAGCAAAGTTTGGAGCTAAAGGCTCCTACAAACGAGCTTGTTCACATATACTAAGTCCTAGAGGCTAAGAAATAGGGATGACAACATGATTAATTCCATCAAATCACCCCCTTAAGCCTGTTGCATTGACTTCACCTCCATGATATCGAGTCTGCTTCTCAGCTCAATAAACTTGATGCGTCCCAATGCCTTGGTGAGTATGTCAGCAAGTTGTCCGTCAGTGCCGATGTGATCGACATCCACTTTGCCATTCTCAATGCATTCACGAATAAAATAAAACCGAGTGTCAATATGCTTATTGCGCTCGTGATGCACTGGGTTCTTGCTCAGGGCAATAGCTGACTTGTTGTCCACCAGAAGCTTAACCTTTGATGGAGCTGTTCCCTGGACTTCACCGAGCAGCTTGCTCAGCCACACAGCTTGGCATGTCGCGGTAGACGCAGCAATGTACTCCGCCTCGCAGGACGAAAGTGCAACAATCTTTTGTTTCTGTGATGTCCAGGTAATGATACTGCCTCCTAGGAAGAAGACCATTCCAGATGTACTTTTGCGGTCATCAACATCTCCCGCAAGGTCGTTGTCGCTGTAGCCGACCAGAGTAGGCACTGCCGTGTCATTCTTGTAGCTGCATCCGTAACCAAGAGTGCCTCGCACATAGCAAAGTATTTGCTTCACCGCAGCCCAATGCTGTGTTCCTGGAGCTTCCATGAATTGGCTTGCTATTCCCACTACATATGCAATGTCTGGTCGTGTGTTGACCAGGTATCGCAGACTGCCGATGATGTTGCTGTATCGGGTCGCGTCCACAGCCTCGCCGCCGTTCTGCTTCCCGAGCTTGAGCCGGCTTTCCATCGGAGTGTGGCACGGGTTGCACGTACCCATACCAACAACGTCCAGTATCTTTGCCGCGTAGCTAGCTTGGCAGAGCGTGATCTCACCACCGGCCTGCTTCACCTCGATCCCTAAGTAGTAGCTTAGGAGACCAAGGTCGCTCATTTGAAAAAGGTTATGCATCTGCCCCTTGAACTGATCAATGTTGTCGTTACTAGTTCCGGTGATCACAAGATCGTCGACGTAGACGCCAACCAGTAAGTAAGAATCCGTGCCGCCCTTCCGGTATAGTGCATGCTCCATCTGACACTTCTCGAAATCGAGCGACATGAGCGACGCGTCCAGCTTCGCGTTCCAGGCGCACGGAGCCTGTAGTAGACCGTATAAGGCCTTCCGCAGTTTGAGCACTTTGTGCCCATTGTTGGTGTCGAAGAAACCTGCCGGCTGCTGCACGTACACCACTTCCGCAAGCTCTCCATTGAGGGATGCGGACTTTATGTCCATACGGTGGACAGGCATCCCTTTCCTCAACCGACGCGGCTCCTCTGCTGCGAGCAGGCACAGCCCACTGTACTCGATGTCGCATGGTGGCGCCGCTTCGTAAACTTTGGCGACGGATTTGTATCGAAGCGGCACCCCCTCGGCGGTGTGACCCACCCGGAGCCTTTCGGTGAAGCTGGGGCTGGAGTGACTGGAGAGGCAGGCTCGATAACCTCCGGGTTTGTCGTGACCGGCTCTGGAGTAGCGACAGGTTCGGCGGCCGGAGTGGCGACAGGTTCGGTAGTATAAGTCACCGTAAAATCATGCCGCTCACCCCCGTCAGCTGCATCCGTCCAGTTCCAGCGTCGGCCTTCCTCAAAGATGACGTCTCGGGAAATGTGTAACCTGCGTGTGACTGGATTGTACATACGATATGCCTTCGATCCCTCCTCGTAGCCCACAAACACCATTGGTGTAGCTCTGTCAGAGAGCTTAGTCACGCCAGGGCCGATGTTCTTCACGTGCGCAACACAACCGAATGTGCGCAGATAATGCACGTTCGGCTTGCGCTTCTTTCATGCTTGGTACGGAGTCATGCCCTGAAGGCTGCGCTTCGGTGACCGGTTGAGAATGTGCACTGCCACCTTGACAGCCTCGCCCCAGAATGCGGCCGACACAGATATGCTTTTCAGCAGACTGCGGGCCATCTCCACAACTGTTTGGTTTTGCCTCTCCACCACTCTATTTTTTTGCGGTGAATATGGCACGGTGGTGAAGTGTTTGACGCCGTGCTTTTCGCAGAAATCGGCAAATTCAATTGAATTGAATTCACCGCCTCGATCGGTGCGGAACGCCTTGAGCTTCAGGCCGCTTGCGTTCTCAGCCAGCGCCTTAATCTTCTTGAAGAAACGGAATGCCTCGTCCTTCGATCTGATCATTTCCACCCACATATATCTACTGTAATCGTCAACAATTAACAAAAAATATTTATTACCACCGTGGGTCGATGGAGTTATTGGGCCGCACAAGTCGCCGTGGATGAGCTCCAGCCCTTTCTCTGCGCGGTACGCCGACGCACGCGGGAACGGGGTCCTGTGTTGCTTGGTGAGCGAACAGCCCTCATAGAACCGCTCCACACGATCGATGTAGGGCATGCCTTCCACCATCCCCTTCGCCGTGAGATCGTGCAGAGCGCGGAAATCCAGGTGCCCGTAGCGCCCGTGCCATTGCCACGGTGCATCGTCAGCCTTCGCGAGCAGAGACACAGGTGCAACCAAGTTCAGAGCCACGGTATACAACCGATTGCTCGTCCGCTGCACCCGTGCCAGGAGTGTCCGTGACCTGTCGAACAGGCACAACTCGCCTCCTTCAATGGATGTCTTGTACCCTGCCTCATCAAATTGTCCCAAGCTTACGATGTTCGTGCGCATTTTAGGTATATAATATACCTCTGTGAGCGCGGGATGTTCGTCGTTCTGGCATGTAAACAGTACCGTGCCGCGCCCATGAATCTCCACAGTAGACCCATCCCTGAACTTCACCGACCCCTTCACAGTCTCGTCGTTGGAGGTGAGCAGCGCCTTGGAGCCCGTCATATGGTTGCTGGCCCCTGTGTTGAGGTATAAGTTGTTGTCATCAGTGGTTACTGGAGACAACCGCTCCACATTTAGGAACACTCGCTGCACCCCCGTGCTCAGTGCGACGTGCACTTCGGGTGCGTCGAGACCATTGTCCGTCGCGGCTAGCAACAGTGCCGGCTGCTCCTCCTCGGCTTGTACGATGTGCTCCTCTGCTACCTTCTCGCGGTCGCGTTTTGCCTTGCGACATTCCTTCGCCCAGTGACCAGGGATGCCACAGTAGCGGCATTCTCCCTTCTTTCTCATGCCAGAGCCACCCCCGCCACCACTAGACGAGGGCTTGTCCATGTTCTTCGCCTTCGGCTTGGAGTCTGCCTTTGACTTCTTTCCACCGCCCCCTGACGGTACACCGCTGCTTTCTCTTTGCTTCTGTCGTGCCATCCACTCCTCTTCGGTGAGAAACAGGCGACCGTCGACAGAGCCGGAGTCTTCTAGATCGTTTCGCTCCTCCACAACGAGTAGTCGGACGCAGAGTTCTTTGAGCGACATAGTTTTTGTGTCAACCAATGACTCGATGGCGAGTGCCATTTGCTTATACCGTCGAGGAACACACCTAAGAAGCTTGAGCACAGCCTTGTGCTCGGTGATCGGATCACCTAACACCTCCAGGTCATTGACCATGGCGCCTAACCGCATGGCGAACGATTCGATCCCCTCGCCGTCTTTGAACGCCAGGTTGTCGAACTCGGTCCGACGCATCTTCGCCTTCGCCTCCCGGACGCGCTCTACACCGATGCGCATCGTCTTGAGCGTGTCCCATGCCATCTTCGCCGTCTCCTTCACCGCCAAGGTGCGCACCAGCTCCGGCGGCACTCCGCGAAGGATTGCGGCGAGTGAGCGCCGATCGTCGCGAGGCTCGCCGACGCCAGTGTTCACCACATCCCACAGGCCTTGAGCCTGTAGCTACACCTTCACGACTAGCGCCCAGTCCAAGTAGTTTGTCCATGTGAGTAGTGGAGGATGCATCCAACTGTCATTTTTACGGACAACCCTCTCGACCACTTGCATCTCTGTCTCGTCGTCTGTGTGCCTTGCCATGGGCAGCGATGTGGAAGATGATGTGCCGGTGTCACTACCTCCAGGAGAGCGCGGCATGTACTTGGGCATGAACAGATCAAAAGCTCGACCAACTTTGGCTCTGATACCAACTGTTGGTGGTGAACAAGGAAAGAACACACAGGGGAATGAAAGCTTAGGTAAAAGCTGAGAAGAATAATTTTGTGATCCACTTTATTGCTTATTAATGAGAGCCTATATATAGGCTTAAAGGAAAATAACTTGTGAGCAAAGTTTGGAGCTAAAGGCTCCTACAAACGAGCTTGTTCACATATACTAAGTCCTAGAGGCTAAGGAATAGGGATGACAACAGGATTAATTCCATCAAGTTTTGCACAAATCTCTATTTCTAGCCCTTGTTTTGACAAGTTTTATCCATCGTGCATTTCTCATGCCGTATGAGTTTGGGGGTGTACAGATAGATGGAGAAAGTCGTGATCGCATGTAGGTGCATGACACGTATTTGAGTTGCGTTTGACCTCGTCCCTGTGTGCAACTATGGAGATGGGAACACCTGTGACTAGTCAGGAGTTGAAAGAGATACTGGAGGGGGTGGCCAGGGTGTTTCAGGACAAATTAGAGAATACCTCATCCAGTAGGGCAGTCGTGCCCGCACCAGAACCGTCGCAAGTGATAAATAAGATAGAGTTGCCGTCCAATGACATCAAACTTGAGGGGACGAGAAACTACCTAAGTTGGTCTAGGAGGGCTCTGCTGAACCTTCGGACAAAGGGGCTTGAAAAATATGTGAAAGGAGAGTGCACTGAGCCAAAGGATAAGACGAGTGCTGAGTGGAGCACATTGAGTCACCTTAATTCTCTGATGGTTTCTTGGCTGCCAACTTTTGTGTCTCCATCCATAGCTGGGATGGTGGAGTCGATCTGCAGTGCAGCTGATGTCTGGACGACATTAACTGGGATGTACTATAGAGCTAGGAGTGTCATGATGATGATGGAAGTTAAGAAGAAGATTAATGCTACCACACAGGGGGAGAAGATAGTACTCCAGTAAGCAGCGGAGCTACGTCACTTATGGGCGGACTTGGACTACTATGATCCGCTATCATTACAAAATCTGGAAGATGTTCTCCTTGGAAAATAGTACCTTGAGCGTAGGCATATGGCTCTTTTTCTCAAGGATCTCAACCTACAGTTTGAGGCTAGGAGGGAAGCAATGTGTCATCTGCCATCTTTTTTGTCCCTGGATGAGGCTGTTGCATCGATGGAGCAAGAGAAGATCTGACAGAATATAATGAAAGGTGAGACCTCACCAGCTGTCCATTCTGTATTGATGATTCCTAGTGCTCCCAACGGCGATGACAGCGAGTGCTATAATTACGGGAAGAAATTGTACCTCAGCTACAACTGCCCTCAACTCCGCAATTCTGGTAGTGGCCGAGGAGGCAAAGGTGTAAACCCTTAATTTTTTAAAAAATTTAAATTGGGATTTTTCACAATTTTCTGGAATTTTCTGAAAATTTTCTGTAATTAAATTCAGGGTTTTTAATTGTTAAATAATTTTTAACTGATAATAAATAATATTAAAATATTATAAAAATAATATTTTTGGGTGTAAAATAAAAAACTGGACTTAGGGTAATTTTTCTGGAATTTATTGGACCCCGAACCTATTTTTAATTACCTGAAAACATTTATTTATTTATTTATTTATTTATTATTTATCTATTTATTTAAATTCTTATTTATTAAATCCTAATAATAAACCGGCCCAAGCCCAGCCCGCTCAGCCCGGCCCAACCTCCGGCCCAAATCCCTAACGGGTCGGGTCGGGTCCACCTGAACCCGACCCGCCCGGACCCGTTTCCCTCACCCTCACCCAGCTCACCCCCGAGTCCTCCGCCGCCTGCGCCGCCCCGCCCGGCCACGCGGCGTCCCGCCCGGCAACGCAGTCCCGCCTCCTCGCCACGACCACCCGGCAACCTCTCTCCTCTCCCCCGCCCCTTTAAATCCCCTCTCCGGCAGAGCCCTCTCCCCCCGAGCTCTCCGGCCACCTCGCCGCTACCCGCCGCCCGTCTCCGCCGAAGTCCCCCTCTCCGCCTCCTTCTTCTTCCCGCCGCTGCTCCGCCAGCAGCCGTCCCCGCTGCCCGAGTTCCCTCCGGCGTCCAGCAGCAGCAGCCCCAGTGGCCGTCCCCGCCCGCTCCGGCAACCGCCATGCCGTGCCCGCCCTCGCCGGCGCCGCCAGCACCGTCTCCGGCCTCCCCCGCAGCGGCGCCGCCCTCCTCCGGCCGTCGAAGCGTCTGAATCCCCAAGCCCTAACCCTAATTCCCAATTTTTGTGTCGACACGTGTCGGACACGACACGGACACGAGAAATCCCAATTTCTCGAGCCCTGTTCAGGTACGTGTAACTTTCTCCTCGCTGCCCCGTTTTCAATTCCGTATATTGCGTTGCGAAGCCTGTATGACCCTCTCGGTGCCCGGACAAACCGCTCGGGGCATCGCGTCCTGTGGTGATCGCACACCGCGATCCAAAAATAGGAAAAATAACGACCCGATTCACCCCAAAACTGGGTACACCCCGCCAAACGGGATGACTTGGTCGTGCGCGGTCTTCACAGATACGTGCGCGTCGTTGATACGGACGTGTGGGATTTCGCGAAAGTCGATTCGGGTGTGCGTGCACATCGGGATCAACACATATCCGCCTTTTCGGAATCAAGCCCTAACTTTCTGTATACACGTCGGATTGAAACGAAACTTGCACCATTGGACTTGTAGCGATACGCTGGTCCTGTGACCCAAGTTTGGTTCGATTCTGAGAACGTTGACGAAATCGCGTGTCGTGAGCCCCACAGGCCCCGCTCGACGGACGATTTTGTGATCGGCTCATCGGAATCCAATTCTGAAAGTTTCATTGGGTTCGTATCATCGTTCCTGACCTGTTGCCACTAAGTTTGGTGAATTTGGAGACCTTTGACCCTGGCACATTTTTTGGTGCAAAGCGGGCCCACATGCAGACCCCGTTTTGACCTAAAATTGTCGTTTTTGCCCTTGTCTCCGAATTGGACTCAACGACAGGCATTTCTAGCTATTTGATATCTTTTGAGCATGATGGTAATATTTATTTCAGCATCCGGAGACATTTCTGAAAATTTCCCCGAGAATAAAACTGTAATTGGATCCAAATATCAGGCAAGTACCTGCACTTCAAGTTTAATCTTTATATTGTGATAATTAATTCCTTGCTCTACTAGTACCATTGATGATTACACGTAGTGTTAGAATACTGGATTTCATGTCTTGCTTTTCGTGTCGGGTGGAAGAATACTAGAAGGCATTTAGTTTACCCTTCCCCCTGTCGTGACTGCTAGCTGTTGGTACGCGACTGTACCATCAGCCTTATACTCGATTATTCCTGTCTGATAGTCGTCTATGACGGCCTGATTAGTCTTATAAACCCCTACATGCCAACTATGTATTCTAAATACACAAGTTCACACATATAGTTTTTTGTCTTGTTGCAGTTCCTGTTGTCTTGTTACAGTTACATTTTCTTGTTCCTGATTTACTCATGCCCTGGTTTATAACAGTTAATCATGTTTTACTTATATTCCTGTAAACCCCCAGATTTTGCAAGAATTTCAAATTTGGATTTTTCACAATTTTCTGGAATTTTCTGGGAATTTTCTGTAATTAAAATCAGGGTTTCTAATTATTAAATAATTTTTAATTGATAATAAATAATATTAAAATATTATAAAAATAATATTTTTGGGTGTAAAATGGAAAACTGGACTTAGGGCAATTTTTCTGGAATTTATTGGACCCCGGACCTATTTTTAAAACACCTAAAACTAATTAATTATTTAATTATTAATTTATTAACTGTTTTATTATTATTATTATTATTATTATTATTATTATTATTATTATTTTAAATATTATTTTCGGCCCGGCCCAGTCCCAAACGACCCAGCCCGCTGCCTATCCGGGTCGGGTCGGGTCAGACCCGACCCGCGAGCCGCCCGCTAACCCGCTCGCCATTCCTCCCCTCTGCCCGAGTCTACCGCCGTCTCCCGCGGCTGCCGCCCCGCCCGCGGACGCCGCCGCCCGCCTCGACCGCTCCTCCACGACCCGGCCACCTCTCCGCCCGTCCCGGTCTCTGCAACCGCCGTTCCCCTATATTAACCCCTCCCCCGCCGCCGTCTCCTCTCCCCGCTGCCCACCGGAATCCTCCGCCACCGCCTTGCCGTGCTCCGCCCCGCCGCGCCGTGCCCTCCCTCGCCAGCGCCGTCAGCCACCGGCGCCACCCCCCGCGAAGCCGCCGCAGCCACCTCCCAGCAGCCCCGAGCCGCCGCCTCCGGCTCCAGCCTGCCCCGCCTCCGTCGCTCAGCCGCCTGAGCCGTCCCTGGCTCGCCGCCCCGCGCCCCCGAGCCCCCAGCGCCTCCGACCGGCCGCCCCTCCGCCGGAGATCTGCCGGAAAACCCTAACCTAGCCCTATTTCTCTCCCCCGTGTCCGACACAGGACACGAGTCCTGTGTCGTGTCGGACACGATTTTTTACCCGGTTTTTCGGGTCCCTTTCAGGTGCGTGTAACTATTCGCTCGTAGCTCCGTTTTCGATTCCGCAAATTGCGTTGTGAAGCCTGTATGACCCTCTCGGTGTCCGGATAAACTGTTCGCGGCATCGCGTCCTGTGGTGATCGCACACCGCGATCCAAAAACAGGAAAAACCAGACCCTGTTTCACCCCGGAACTGAGTACGCCCCGCCAAACGGGACGACTTGGTCGCGCGCGGTCTTCACAGATACGTGCGCAGCGTCGATACGGACGTGTGAGTTTTCGCGGAAGCTGATTCGGGTGTGCGTGCACACCGGAATCAACGCGTATCCGCGGACATCGCCCCGTATCCGCCTTTTCTGCAATTCACCCTAACTTCGTGCACACTCGTCAGATCGAGACGAAACTTGCGCCATCGGACTCATAGCGATACGCTGGTCCTGTGGGTCAAGTTTGGTTCGATTCTGAGAACGTTGACGAAATCACGTGTCGTGGGCCCCACAGGACCCGCTCGACGGGCGATTTTGTGTTCGGCTCATCGGAATCCAAATCTGGAAGTTCCGTTGGGTTCGTATCAGTGTTCCTGACCTGTTGACACTAAGTTTGGTGAATTTGGAGACCTTTGACCCGGACGCGTTTTTCGGTGCAAAGCGGGCCCACCGGCGGACCCCGTTTTGACCCGAAACTGCCGTTTTTGCCCTTGTCTCCAAATTGGATCCAAGGACAGGCGTTTCTAGCTATTTGATATCTTCTGAGCGTGATGGTAATGTTTATTTCAGCTTTTGGACTCATCTCTGGATACTTCTCCTAGAACAGTTAATCAGATCCAAACAACAAGCAAGTACCTGCACTTCAAGTTTAATCTTTATATTGTGATAATTAGTTTCCCTGCTCTACCAGTACCCTTGCTGATTACACGTAGTGTTAGAATACTGTATTTCATGTCTTGAATATTGGATTTCATGTCTTGTTTTTCGTGTCGGGTGGGAGAATACTGAAAGGCATGTAGCTTACCCTTCCCCTTTTCGTGAATAATAGCTGTTGGTACACGACTGTCCATCAGCCGGATCTCGATTGTTCGTGAATAATAGCCGTCTATGACGGCCGGATTAGCCTTATAAACCCCTGCATGCCAACTAGGTATTCTAAATACACAAGTTCACACACATAGTTTCTTGTCTTGTTGCAGTTCCTGTTGCCTTGTCACAGTTACATTTTTTCCTGATTTACTCATGCCCTGGTTTATAGCGATTAATCCTGTTTTACTTATAGTCCTGATTATAGTATTATTTCTTAATTATTTATATTACTTATTAAGCATACTCTAATCATGATACTTAATCTGTCTTTCCTACTTGTCACCAATATTTAGTTTAATCTTGTTGTGCATTGTGTACTTTGCTCCTTTCCTGACTGGATCTGTTGTTTAGGCGATGATGAGGACTTTGCCCTACCTATTATGATCCCTATGGCGTAGCAGGTGACACAGTTAAGAAGCAGGTTCCCACTCAGGAGATTACCTCCGAGGAGTAGTAGCCAGTTAGCTAATTTTTCCCTTTTCAGCTCAGTAATCGGGTTTGTCCCCGATTTATCTTCTGTTCATGTATAAACTAAGGATCTGTTATCACAATCTGTTTTATAAAGCAGCATTCCTATTTCCTGTTAATTTCCTTGTCTATTTACTTTATTTGTGGATGAGATAGATTTATTACCTGTAATCATGCCCTAGACAGCGTACTACCGCCGATTCTGCGGCGTAGGCTGGACGTACCCACGCACTCGTGCCCGAATTTCTGGGTGCGGGTCGTGACACGTTTTTATGGTGGCCCATGCAGGTCAACGACTAAATTGTTCGGTTTTAACTTAGGGACCGAACAGGCCTGCAATAAGATTGAGGATTTAGGAAAAGCTCATCCACTTGATTAAATCGTTCTTGATATTCATATCGCCTTCGAATCATTTTTATTGACTTGCATCCTGCCTTGATTCCTGTGCGCCTTTATCGTTTATTTTGAATGCAGAGTGAAGGATCTACCAGCAAGCGACGAGGTTCCTACAAGATCACCACGAGATGCTCTACCAGCATAACCGTGGAGAACGCGCAGACTCCTGGAGCAGCTAATGCGCGTAAGTGATTTCTTTTAGCTGCCTTTCTATTGTTGTTTAGCTCGCGCCCATTGGTTCGTGACCTCAGCCCCAACCTAGAAATTTTAAACTTGCTAATAACCTGCTATGCTTTTATAACTGATAACTGTAGAGTTTGTTAAATCTTTTGTTATTGTGCTTATTGTAGGTTGTTTTGTGAACTTAAATAATTGGTGCCTTCTTTTCATCATCATCTAGCGCACTTAATTTTGATGTACGCAATTTATGCTGCTATTTTATAGCCTAGTTTTGCAAGCTTACTCTTTATCGAGCTTGTTCATGACATATGTATTAGTGGGTCGGCACACTAATACAATTGTCTATTCAGAATCAGTGTATTACGGTCTGATCAACCTTAGTGTATTTTGATTCGCCCTTCGCACTACTTTGTGTGGATTGAGATATACAGTTGACTAGTATACCTGCCCTAGACATGTCTGAGCATAACTGTATTAATACGAGCATGCGAGTAGGAACTACCACGATAGGATTCAATCCACAATCGCTTGACAATTCCCACCTGAATACTTTAAAAATGCCTTGACCCCGATATTTCTATTCTATCACCCCACCCTTGAACTCCGTATTATTGATCTTCGTCTTCCCTTATTTCGGAAAGACGAAATCTCATGCTTGGTATAAGTTTAATACATAGATAAGTACTAGATATGCCACATAGGCCGATCACATACTTGAGGATTAACCTTTCGTAATTGAGGACATATCATATGTGATATGATCGGCGTTGAAGTTCGAGGATTGAATGACATAAGTAAACATATTAAGGAACATTTTTCTTAAGGTATATAGTCTTTTGTGATGAAGGGGTAAACTCTAAGTTGGGTAGCAGTGCATTTGTCAACTCGAGAGGAATGTCTTTTGGATTGTGACCGAGTAAGGTTAGATTGGAAGAAGCAAGCCATTCAATTTTGAAAATTTAGATGAGTGACTAAGATGATTAATGAATTGATATCGATAGTTATATCTCAAGTACATGATTTAAATCTTGAAATAATGAGGGTAAAATCGTCAATTTGAATTTAGAGGGTATTATGATTCAGACGTGAACATTGGTGGACTACATTTTACTTTTTCAATTTGATGATTCGAATTACAAATTAAAATTGGTGGTTGGACTACCTAGTTGGATTACTGAGGATGTGAATGAAATTTAATAAGTTAAAGCATACAGTGTGAATACTAGTAGACTCGAATCATTTCTAGAGGAATTATGATAGTCAGAACAGTGAGGCAAAATCATAGTCATGTGCAATCTTGAAAATGCTATATGAACTTAATCTAAAATCTGCCTGTGGATAATTTGAGGAAGTAAGAAGTGATAACCATAGGTTGAATTTTGATTAGAACAAATAGTCACCTTAATCATGAAGTGATTGCAGTGGACATGATTCGGATTTTAATTATCGCGAGGAGGTTGCGATGGACTTGCCTTATGTACATGAAGGGTTAACAGAGTATGGCTTAAGTTTTAAATTTCGAGGACGAAATTTTTATAAGTTGGGTAGACTGTAAACCCCCAGATTTTGCAAGAATTTCAAATTTGGATTTTTCACAATTTTCTGGAATTTTCTGGGAATTTTCTGTAATTAAAATCAGGGTTTCTAATTATTAAATAATTTTTAATTGATAATAAATAATATTAAAATATTATGAAAATAATATTTTTGGGTGTAAAATGGAAAACTGGACTTAGGGCAATTTTTCTGGAATTTATTGAACCCCAGACCTATTTTTAAAACACCTAAAACTAATTAATTATTTAATTATTAATTTATTAACTGTTTTATTATTATTATTATTATTATTATTATTATTATTATTATTTTAAATATTATTTTCGGCCCGGCCCAGTCCCAAACGACCCAGCCCGCTGCCTATCCGGGTCGGGTCGGGTCAGACCCGACCCGCGAGCCGCCCGCTAACCCGCTCGCCATTCCTCCCCTCTGCCCGAGTCTACCGCCGTCTCCCGCGGTTGCCGCCCCGCCCGCGGACGCCGCCGCCCGCCTCGACCGCTCCTCCACGACCCGGCCACCTCTCCGCCCGTCCCGGCCTCTGCAACCGTCGTTCCCCTATATTAACCCCTCCCCCGCCGCCGTCTCCTCTCCCCGCTGCCCACCGGAATCCCCCGCCACCGCCTTGCCGTGCTCCGCCCCGCCGCGCCGTGCCCGCCCTCGCCAGCGCCGTCAGCCACCGGCGCCACCCCCCGCGAAGCCGCCGCAGCCACCTCCCAGCAGCCCCGAGCCGCCGCCTCCGGCTCCAGCCTGCCCCGCCTCGGTCGCTCAGCCACCTGAGCCGTCCCTGGCTCGCCGCCCCGCGCCCCCGAGCCCCCAGCGCCTCCGACCGGCCGCCCCTCCGCCGGAGATCCGCCGGAAAACCCTAACCTAGCCCTATTTCTCTCCCCCGTGTCCGACACAGGACACGAGTCCTGTGTCGTGTCGGACATAATTTTTTGCCCGGTTTTTCGGATCTCCTTCAGGTGCGTGTAACTTTTCGCTCGTAGCTCCGTTTTCGATTCCGCAAATTGCGTTGTGAAGCCTGTATGACCCTCTCGGTGTCCGGATAAACTGTTCGCGGCATCGCGTCCTGTGGTGATCGCACACCGCGATCCAAAAACAGGAAAAACCAGACCCTGTTTCACCCCGGAACTGAGTACGCCCCGCCAAACGGGACGACTTGGTCGCGCGCGGTCTTTACAGATACGTGCGCAGCATCGATACGGACGTGTGAGTTTTCGCGGAAGCTGATTCGGGTGTGCGTGCACACCGGAATCAACGCGTATCCGCGGACATCGCCCCGTATCTGCCTTTTCTGCAATTCACCCTAACTTCGTGCACACTCGTCAGATCGAGACGAAACTTGGGCCATCGGACTCGTAGCGATACGCTGGTCCTGTGGGTCAAGTTTGGTTCGATTCTGAGAACGTTGACGAAATCGCGTGTCGTGGGCTCCACAGGCCCCGCTCGACGGGCGATTTTGTGTTCAGCTCATCGGAATCCAAATCTGGAAGTTCCGTTGGGTTCGTATCAGCGTTCCTGACCTGTTGACACTAAATTTGGTGAATTTGGAGACCTTTGACCCGGACGCGTTTTTCGGTGCAAAGCGGGCCCACCGGCGGACCCCGTTTTGACCCGAAACTGCCGTTTTTGCCCTTGTCTCCAAATTGGACCCAAGGACAGGCGTTTCTAGCTATTTGATATCTTCTGAGCGTGATGGTAATGTTTATTTCAGCTTTTGGACTCATCTCTGGATACTTCCCCTAGAACAGTTAATCAGATCCAAACAACAGGCAAGTACCTGCACTTCAAGTTTAATCTTTATATTGTGATAATTAGTTTCCCTGCTCTACCAGTACCCTTGCTGATTACACGTAGTGTTAGAATACTGTATTTCATGTCTTGAATATTAGATTTCATGTCTTGTTTTTCGTGTCGGGTGGGAGAATACTGAAAGGCATGTAGCTTACCCTTCCCCTTTTCGTGAATAATAGCTGTTGGTACACGACTGTCCATCAGCCGGATCTCGATTGTTCGTGAATAATAGCCGTCTATGACGGCCGGATTAACCTTATAAACCCCTGCATGCCAACTAGGTATTCTAAATACACAAGTTCACACACATAGTTTCTTGTCTTGTTGCAGTTCCTGTTGCCTTGTCACAGTTACATTTTTCCTGATTTACTCATGCCCTGGTTTATAGCGATTAATCCTGTTTTACTTATAGTCCTGATTATAGTATTATTTCTCAATTATTTATATTACTTATTAAGCATACTCTAATCATGATACTTAATCTGTCTTTCCTACTTGTCACCAATATTTAGTTTAATCTTGTTGTGCATTGTGTACTTTGCTCCTTTCCTGACTGGATCTATTGTTTAGGCGATGATGAGGACTTTGCCCTACCTATTATGATCCCTATGGCGTAGCAGGTGACACAGTTAAGAAGCAGGTTCCCACTCAGGAGATTACCTCCAAGGAGTAGTAGCCAGTTAGCTAGTTTTTCCCTTTTCAGCTCAGTAATCGGGTTTGTCCCCGATTTATCTTCTGTTCATGTATAAACTATGGATCTGTTATCACAATCTGTTTTATAAAGCAGCATTCCTATTTCCTGTTAATTTCCTTGTCTATTTACTTTATTTGTGGATGAGATAGATTTATTACTTGTAATCATGCCCTAGACAGCGTACTACCGCCGATTCTGCGGCGTAGGCTGGACGTACCCACGCACTCGTGCCCAAATTTCTGGGTGCGGGTCATGACAATTCCTGATTATAGCATTTAACTCTTAGTCAATTTTACTACTGATTATGCATATTCTTATCATAATACTTAGCCAGTTTCTTTTCTACTTGTCATAAATATTTAGTTTAATCTTGTTGTGCATTTGGTACTTTGCTCCTTTCCTGACTGGATCCGTTGACACATTAGGCGATGATGAGGACTATGCCCCCACCTATTATGGTCCCTATGAGGCAGCAGGTGATACAGTTGAGAAGCCGGTTCCCACTCAGGAGACTAATTCTGAGGAGTAGTTAGCAGATAGTTATTATTTTCTTTCAGCCTAGTAATCGGGTTTGTCCCCGATTTATCTTCTGGTTCTGTATTAAACTGTGGATTTGGATGTCACAAATTAAATGTTATGAAATCTTAGCATTCTTATTTCCTGTTGTTATCCTTGCCTATTTATTCTTGTGGATGAGATAGATTCTAAATTACTTGTGATTATGACCTAGACAGCGTACTACCGCCGATACTGCGGCGTAGGCTGGACGTACCCACGTACTCGTGCCGAAATATCCGGGTGCGGGTCGTGACAAGAGGACAGAGAGATGGACATGCAGGTCAAGGAGGCAGGGGATGCGGAGGCCGGGGAGTTGCTCACCTAGCTGTGATGGAGGAGACCAGTACCGAAATGACTGGAGCTGAGATGATAGATCTAGAGGAACTACGTCAATTCAAGCTTCAGTTTGAGAGTTTTAAGGGCAAGGGACTGGCTACTCCGGATCTGAATAACACTATCTACCTTGGTAAATTTACTGGTTACGCTGCTCATATGGGCAAAGGTATTCCGGTTCAGACACTTGCATCCACTAAACCTCATACTGGTTAGATCATAGACTCAGGTGCATATAGGCATATCACAAGTGCATCTAGTGAGTTTGTATTATATTATTCGAGCAAGCATATACATCCTGAGATAGTTCAGACTGTTGATGGGACATCCCAATCCATCAGGAGTACTGGCTCAGTCCATTGTACTTCACATGTTACCCTGTCATATGTATTGCATGTTCCTTCATTTCTGGTCAACTTACTTTATGTTAGCTCTCTTATTGATCAATTGAATTTTACTGTTCTTTTTTATCGGGATATATGTTCTTTCCAGGAGAAGGCCACGGGGAAGAGGCTTGGGAATGGTATCAGGCGTGATGGTCATTGGTACCTGAACCGGGAGGCTGCAATGCTTGTTGCTACTACTAGTGGAGGTCCAGAGACAGAAGCAATGCTCCAACACTATAGATTGGGACATTTATCTTTTGATAATTTGAATAAGTTAGAACCTGAGATAATAAATAAAGTAGACAAAAAGGTTATTTTGTAATGCTTGTCAACTTGGAAAGCATACACGTTCTACTTATAAAATGGTTGGTCTTCGAAGTTTTGAGCCATTTGCACTTGTTCATTCTGATATTTGGGGACCGTATCCTACTACTTCTATCAATAGATTCAGATAGTTTGTTACCTTCATTGATTGCTACTCACGTATGACCATGATCTGGATCTACATGATGAAGCAGAAATCTGAGGTATACAAATGTTTTCAAGACTTCTCAGTATATGTGAAGACCCAGTTTGGATTACATGTAAAGATTCTTCGAACATATAATGGGACCGAGTACACCAACAAGGAGTTTGCTCATTTTATCTCTAGTCAGAGAATTCTTCATAAAACTACTTGTCCAGACACTCATGCTCAGAATGGGGTGGTTGAACGCAAGAACATGCATCTACTAGAAGTGGCACGTTCTTTGATGCTGACAATGAATGTGGCAAAATTCTTGTGGAGTGAGACTGTTATAACAGCTGCTTATCTAATCAACAGGATGTCGTCAAGAGTATTAGGGATGAAGACACCATGTGAGATGCTCTTGGGCTCTAATGTTTTTATTGTTCCTCCCAGAATGTTTGGCTGTACATATTTTATGCGAGATCACAGAATGATGGTGAACAAGATGGATCCACAAGCAGTTAAATGTATCTTTGTGGGCTACTCACCAAGTCAGAAAGGATACAAATGTTGGTGTCCCACTGAAAGAAGGTTGTTTGTCAGTACGGATGTAATCTTTCGGGAGTTTGAACCATTTTATGGAGAGAAGACGGAGTTAAGTTTCTTGTTCGAGGATGGCTCTACTGATGCTAGTAGAGAGGGGAAGAATGAGAGAGTGTCATCATGATTGGTATGATTTTATGTCCTTTTGAGTCACCGAGGAGTGATAGTGTCTCAAGGATAGCCGATAGTCAGGGAAAGCTGAGAGTATATAGGGAGCATGAGCAGCAACAGCAGGAGCAGCATGAGCAGCAGCAACAGGAGCAGTAGGAGAAGTAGGAGCTTCCTCCTGATATTCCTATGCTAGTACCCATAAATGTTGATGTTCCAAGTCCCTATTATCTAGGACTTTCTTCGGCCCTTCCTTCTTAGTCACCTGGTAATAATTTCTTTCCTGATACTTTTAATCCTCATGTCTTGCTTTGTAAAACTTTTAGAGTCAACGCTGAAAATCCTCCAGCTAATTTTAAAAGTTGGGATACTGACATTGCACATTATATTTCATATGCATCCACTCCACCTGCATATAAGTCCTTTCTTGCATCATTAGATTCAGTGCTTGTACCTAACAACCGGCAGGTAGCTAAGCAAGATCCTAGGTGGTGAGTGCCATGCAAGAGAAACTTCAAGTCTTGAAGAAGAACAACACATGGGAGCTGGTACCACTGCCAGCTGAAAAGTGTGTTGTTGGATGTAAATAGGTTTATACTATTAAGTAGACTCCAGAGAGCAAGATTGACAGGAACAAAGTCAGATTAGTTTCTAAAGGCTATAGCCAAACTTATGGTATCGACTATGGCGAGACCTTTGCTCCAGTCACAAAAATGAGATTTGTACGAGTGTTGGTGTCATGTGCTGCCAACTTTAATTGGCAACTACATCAGCTAGATGTCAAGAATGCCTTTTTGTACGGGGATCTCCAGGAGGAGGTATATGTTGGCACAATATTTATGTTGAGTTTTTGAATATGGCTAATCGATTAAGTTTAGCATTATGGTAATCGATCAATCACTATAGTATCTTCTACTTAATCTCAGCATTGTCCAGATATGTAATATTTGATTCTGTATATTTTTTTGTTCGTCTAACATGTACTTGCAGAAAGCAATAAACAAGATAAGCAATGGACATATCCTATATGACGATGAGCCAAAGACGACGTTATACTAAAAGATTTCGTCTAACCGCCTATGACTTATCTGGAGCCTCACACCCGGGGGTTCAGCTGCCCGGTCATCGGACGGAGGTCGAGGGGGCAGCGCCCCTCGTGGGGGTTTGGGGGCGAAGCCCCTGATAGGTATTCAGATTCTCACATCTGGTTATCTTTGGACAACTATTGTAAAAAAAAAGTATCTTCAAGTCAGCATATGTTTCAGAAGTTTGGCGTCATCAGTAATCTATGTTTACCTATGTAATCTTCTATTTATTGAGTCTAGGATCGATATAAGATGAGTCACACTGGCAAATCAAAGTACCTATACTCAGATACCCAGCCCACTCAAATAGACCATCAAACATATCCACCAAATTAGTCCACATACAAACTTGGATCTACCTAAAATAGGTAAACCAAACTCGGACCGAATTTGCCCCAAATTCGTACCTAACTCGGTCACCATTTTTAGTAGAATATATCCAGTTGTACATTCCCTGATTTATTGGCCCAAAGTTCGAAATTTGCATTAATACCTGACCGAAATCTGGCCGAACTCGGTTTGGTAATACCCTATAAATATAATTATTTTCTCACATTCTTACTCACTCAACCATTCTCAATCTTTCTATTCTATAGTGAGTAAACCCTCAGAGCCTAAACACTCTTATCTTCAAGATCAACTCTCAGCCTTCGATGTGCCAAGTGAGGTCTCAATCTAGAAGTCTATAGAGTTGTAAAGAGCTTGGTTCATCAAGCCCCTCTAATGTGTGAAGTTACAAACCTTCGGATCAAAACTCGTGGTGTGTGAAGTTACGAGACTTCGGATTAAACCTCGTAGAGTAAATAAGTCAACAAACTTTTGGATCAAAGCTTGCGATTCACTATTGGTGATTATAGTGGATAAAACTCCGATCAAGAGTTCTCAGGACTGGACTAGTCCTCTCAGAGAAAAACCAGTATACATCACGGTGTTTGCGTTTGCTCTCTCTTTCTCTTACTTTATTATATTGCATATATACTGCTAGTTATTTACTGCCTTCACTCTGCTTAATTTTAAATTAGCTATATTATTCTGCTGCACTCTATTCACCCCCTCTAGAGTTGCCATACACGGTCCTTCAGTATATATGGAGATTCTACCAGGCTTTGCTAATTCACAAGCAACGGAGAGGTATGCAAATGAAAGAAGTCTTTGTATGGGCTAAAGCAGTTTCCGAGAGCATGGTTTAATAGATTCAGGCTTGTAGTCTGTGGTATGGGGTATAGGCAGCATAATGGAGATCATACTGTATTTTATAGGCACTCCAAGACTCGTATCACTGTTCTTGCAGTCTATGTTGATGATAATATAATTACTGGAGATGATACTGGGGAGATCCTACGGCTGAAGAAAAGGCTTGGAGAGGAATTTGAAGTTAAGGATCTGGGGCAGTTGAAGTACTTTCTCGGAATTGAAATTGGAAGGTCACGAAAGGGTATAGTACTTTCTCAGTGAAAGTATGCTCTAGATATTCTTTCAGAGACAGAAATGCTGGGTTGCAGGGTTGCTTCTACTCCTATCGAGCCGAATCATAAGTTATGTGCTGAGGGTAGTGATTAGGTAAGTAAGTAGCAATATCAAATATTAGTTAGTTGGCTCATATATCTATGTCATACGAGACCTGATATTACTTATGTCGTGAGTGTGGTGAGTAGATATATGCATGATCCCAGAGAGCAGCATATGGAAGCAGTTCACAGAATTCTCAAATATATTAAAGAAAGCCCAGGAAAGGGGTTATGGTTCAGAAGTTTTGGAGATCTGAGAGTTGAAGGCTACAGTGATGCCGATTGGGCGGATTGTATGGACGATCGCAGGTCCACTACAGGTTGTTATGCTTTTGTTGGAGGCAATCTTGTATCTTGGCTAGGTCTACAGTTGAGGCCGAGTACAGGGCTATGGCAGTTATCCTGTGCGAGATGATGTGGATGAAGAGCTTGTTGGCTAAGATGCGTTTATTTAGGGGAGACTCCATACAACTTTGGTGTGTCAACAAATCAGCAATAATATTGCAAACAATCCAGTTCAGCATGATCGCACCAAACATGTGAAGATTGATCGGTTCTTCATCAAGGAGCAGCTGAATAGAAAAGTTTTGACTTTGAGCTATGTGAAATCAGCGGAGCAGTTAGCTGATTGTTTAACTAAAGGTTTAGGTCCTAGAGAGTTTGATACCTTTTGTAACAAGATGGGGATGATTGATATATATCGTCCATCTTGAGGGTGAGTATTTAGTTGTTGGGGATTTATTTAGTCCCGCATCGAATAAAAAATAAGAAGGAGGCTAGCATCCTCCTATAAATATGTACATCCTCTCTTGGAAGTGAATCAATCAATTATTTTCTCTCTACAGAGATATTTTTGTAGACACTACTAATCATATTCTAAGATAGGCATATATAATTCAAAAATGTGAGGTTCATAATTTAGCAACAATTGAGCAACATACAGGCATGTACAATGAAGTTTTTTTTTGCATAAGTTCTCTGCAGGTTCAACATAGACGACACTATAACTGGACAGATCAAGACAAATGATGCAAATGGTTCTTCTACAAAAAGAACAAAATGTCTTGGTTTGTTGTAGATGAAAAATATGAGATCTTTTTGTAGACGCTACTAGATCATATATTAAGACAGTATAAAATTTATAATATGAGGTTCATAATTTAGCAACCATTGAGCAACAACATATAGGCATGCTCAATGTTCTTTATATAAGACCTTTTTGTAGACACTACTAGCTAGATCATATACTAAGACAAGTATAAAATTCATATGTGAGGTTCATAATTTAGCAACAATTGAGCAACATATAGGCCTACAAATAACAGAGGACACAGATGGCAGATGTCTCACACATAGCTATCACATCCTCATGGAATATTGGTTGTTTATGATGGTTATCAAATCATATATTATAATTAATCCAGCTTATAATCATTCAATAAGCATGTCATATCTAAGGGCATTCCATTGAGTTTTAGCTTGTTTCCACTTTAGCGAAAATGAGATAAAGTGGATATTGTTGGATTGTATCTCATTTTCAGTTAAGTGCTCAAAAAGAGAATGACAATGGAGTTGGGTGCTTGGTTGCTGAGCTAGCAGAAACAAGCTAAAGTGGATATTGTTGGATTGTATCTCATTTCAGTTGACTGCTCAAAACGAGGGTGACAGTGGAGTTGATAATTTAGTCTCACATCGGATAGGAAGTGGGATCAAGAGGTGTAGATATTTGGGATTGGTTCAGGCCTTAAATATGAATTTTCTTCAAGCATATGGGTACAGTCCAATATTGCATCGCATAGGCCAACTCCGATTTGGATTGTACCATATTCCCACAGAGTCCAACCATACATGGACTATGACTAAGTTACCTCTAGAAAACTACCCATTGGATGCAAATGGGTCTACAAGTCATCGAGTACAAATCAGATTGATCCATTGAGCACTACATAACCCAATTTGGATCCAACATTTTCACTTAGATTGAGGGTTTAGACTATAAGGAAGCCTTAGCGTGAGTTGCTAGCTAAAGTTATCAGTTATCTGACGCTTTCTAGTTGTTGTCATTGTGCGTAGGTGGTCATTACATCAGATGAATATGTTACAATGCCTTTCTCTATGTTGATTTGGAGGAGGAGTAGTATATGACAAATCCTCCTGGATCTGTTAAAATAGGAGGAGCATGGGGTTTGCCGCTTACAAAAGTTCCTTAATTTACGGTCTCAACCAGGCTTATCGAAATTGGTTCACAAAAGTGTTGTTAATATATATATATATATATATATATATATATATATATATTTGTTATTTTCCAAAAAATTGATAAGGGAAGAAAGGAGGAAAAAATATTACCGGCCTCCGGGGAAGTCGTGCACGAAGCACTGTCCTAAGAGTTGATCTGAGGTCTATGTACAGACGTTTCTTGGAAGCTCCTAGTGGTAAAACTCCCTGATTACAGGGTTCTCTTCATTGCACACAACTCGGAAAGAGAGACCAAGATTAGCTCTGCCCAGAGAAAGGATTTAGAGAACAGAATGTGGTACGAGAGAAGAATGAGAGAGAGAGATTTCACGTAAAAAAAAATTCTGTAGGAAATTGAGATGAGAACCTCAACAAATATATAGGGAGAGAACCAAGCCTTCACTACAGACAACAGAGTAAATGCTATTAATTTAGGCGTTTAAAGAGTAATGAAGAAGAACATTTGTGGAGCTGTCACATGTTTAAAATATGGAAAATGAACCTAGACATAGGGAGTAATAAATGCCCAACGTTCAAAATTTGAATGAGTCAAATCGGTTCAAAAAATAAAGGGGAGCAAAAAGATTTTTAGATCCCAGCCGAACCCGAAGAGTAAATTGGATCGGCATTCGGCGTCCGCAGGCGTGGGCACGTACCCGCACCCGTTACGCGTGCCGAACTGAACTGAGCCAAGTCGGGCCAGGCGACGGCGGCGGCGCGCGCGTATAGCCCAACGGGTTCCCCACACAACATCTTTAAAAGAGAAATGAATAAGAACTAATATATGCATACAAGGGGGGAGTAGTCCAACCGATATGGGACTAAAGGAAAAAGAGGAAATTGAGCTTTTGCTCACATACACAGCCAATAATCCCCCACCCCCAAAAGGTCAAGTTCCGAAATAGAAGTGACAAAGAAATTAGAAGTGGAGAGTATCTGGCCAGGTATATACTATGCATAGATGAGATAAACTACAGCCTTGAATCTTACTTAATGATTATTGTCTTTGTTTGAAGAAGTGCTTGATGGACTATGCCTTGAATCAGACTTCTTTTACCAGATTCAGAAAAATAGCACACATTGTACGCTAGAGGTCCTGGGTCTAACGGGTGGCACTTTTGGTTGGCCATGCGCACATATTCAAAATTCATGAGAGTTGTCTGGGATCGCCTTGTCCCATAATTGCGGCCTTTACGACCTCTCATATAGGTAAGTCCTTAAGGGTTGGTGTCACGCCCCAGTCCCAAAATATAAGGAACTAGGCTACGTGGCATCAGCCAGCTGACACGTCACTAAGGGTTTAATCCATTTTGATGGACCCAAAGGAACGTGCTACGCTGTCCTAGAATACTACAAGTCTAGTACAGGCAAGTCTATCCCATCCACAAAAAATGTCAAGAAATAGTGCTGAATATATATAATGCTGAGTCTGATAATGTCATATTACACATCTTGTGGGAACAATCCACTGTCAAAATATAATAATAATACAGAAAACAAGATAGACTGAACATCGTCTATCTAACCAAATATCTCCATCGCCAAGAGGGCATCTCCTAGAATCAGATAGATTCTGATGGTGTCTCTTCCAATTCTTCCTCGGTGGCATGCCTAGTCTCCTGTCCTAGACCATACACCGTAGGATAGTAGGCCTCGTCTAAATCTGGAAGGGAACCAGGTCCTCAGTGAGACATAACAAGATACAGGAAATAACATGCCAGGTATGAAAATACTGAATAAATAAATAAATACAGGGTGCTAACCATCTAAGTAAAATGCAAGTAAAAACCATGTAGTACGCATGAGAATGTGTAGGTTAGACATATGCTGACTTAATTCACCTGTCGTGGTGACTGGCTAGTATATGTGTCATATGCCCCCAGACGCATGGGCACTCTGCAATCTTCCATCTCCGAGGAGTATGGAACGAAGGTAAAACATACAAGGAGGGGGTGTTCCATACGTCTACTAGTTATCTTTCCCGCCCAATGTAACTAAATGCCAAGTCGTACTGTTCTGAGTTTTCCTGATTTATGCTAAGCCGTGATGCGTGTCCCACGTACTGGTAGCTAATCAAATACGCAGCTCACATCCCAATATATATTGCAACCATGTTGCGTGTACCCGTGATAGGGTCTAAGAGGATATTAGGATACCCTCACAGTTGATGGTAAGTCTGTAAGGACTAGGTTAATTACACTACATGACAACGTATTTGTTGACGGTACCCGAGGCAGTCTCAGATACATACTGTTTATATGTAAATTTACTCAAAAGAACATTCAACCGTTAATATTTAAACAGTAAAAACTTGGCAAGGTATACTTGCCTACTCCCTGATAGTATTGAAACCCTGATCTCACAGTCAGGTTTGTAGGTGCTGGTGACAGGGGGTCACTGGCTGTGCTGGAGTTGGGTTCTGTTAAAACATACAGTGTTCGTGAATATCATGGTATAATGACAATATATATATATAATATATAGGATACACATATAGATTATATATATATAAGAGAAAAAGAAAAATGCAGGTAATGTATATATATGCTATATTTATCCAGCAATAATAATATTTATAATAGTAGCAGGGTGTAACCACTGATATATATTTAGTAATATAATATTATCAGGGTGTATCCACTGATATATATAGTAATAAATAAATGAAAAGACAGGACAGAAAGTAAATACATATATACCTATGTACTGTATATCCAGTACTATGATAATAATTATATATATAATATCATATATATATAATAAATAAGTGCATATAAATAATAAAAAGAAAAGTACATAGAATATATATATATACATATATACTATAAATATAATAGTAATTATATAATATATATATAACATATATATATGTAGGCTGTATTATCCAGCACAGTAGTATTATATATCATATATAGATATATATATATATATATATATATATATATATATATATATATATATATATATATATATATATATAATAAAAAGACAGTGCAGAACTGTAAAATATACATATATACATATGCTGTATTATCCAGCAATTATATATTATATAAATAATACATTATATATATAAATATATATATATATATATATATATATATATATATATATATATATATATATATATATATATATATATATATATATATATATACATGTATATATAATACAGGAATGGAAAATTCAGAAATATAAATGTGTATATATATAATATATAATAGCAGTGTATATATAACACTGATTTATATGCATAATTATATACGTAATATAATACATATAATACATAATTTATAGAATATATATAAAGAAATAAAATGCATGTATACATATATATACATATATATGTATACTATAAATATAATAATTATAATATATATACATAATATGATATATGTATATTTATTAAATATCTATATATAAATATATATAGGTATATATATATATATATATATATATATATATATATATATATATATATATATATATATATATATATATATATATATATATATACATAAATATATACAAACATATATAATAATAATATATATATAATAATAATATATAATATATTGTATAAATATACTGTATTTATACAGTATGTAATATATATAATATTATATATATAAACATATATATATATTTAAATATACACATATTTATACATATTTATATACATATATTCATACATATATAAAATTAAGCGTATATACGTATAAAGGAGAGGTGGGGTATACCTTCTGACAGGTGGGTCCCACAGGTCATCGACGGCGGGAGGACGGCGGCGGAGGTGGCCGGAGGTGGCCGGAGAAGCGGCAACAGCAGCAGTAGCTGCTAGCAGTAGCAGCAGTTGTAGCTACTTGCGGGGGCTGCCGACGGCGGAGCAGTGGCGGAGGCGGCGGTGCAGGGTGCGGGATCGTCGGAGGGAGGAGTAGGGGTGAGGTTGGTGGTGGTGGAGGCGGTCCACGACGTCGGTGGTGGCGGCTAGAGGCGGCCGGAGGTGAGGGGGTCACTGGCTAGGGTTAGGGAGGGAAGCTACTGCGGGGGCTGCCGACGGCGGAGGAGGCATCGTGGGGCGGTGAGGGGGTGGTGGTCGGAGAGAGGGGGTCGGGGCGAGTTGAGTGGTGAGGTTGGTGGTGGTGCACGGTGGTCGGAGGCGGCGGTCGAAGTGGTTCGGGTGGTGGTGGCTGTGGGTGGTGGTATTGGGGGAGTTGGCTTACGGGGGCTCAGGGCGGCGGAGGAGATGGCCGGAGGGGGGTGGCAGTGGTCGGAGGAAAGGGGAAGGGAGTGGCGACGGGTTCGGCGGTGGTCCGGTGGGCGGAGGGTGGCCGTGGTGGTGGTGGTGTGAGGTCGGAATGAGAGGGGGGGTCGGTTTATATAGGGTTAGGACCAATGGCAAGGTTGTAAATAATTAGAAGTCTAGGGGTATTAAGGTCTTTTTGGGTTTTTTAGATATTTATGCAGCCATTTGTGGGTCCCACATGACACGTGGACGGTCCACATTCACCAGCCAATGAGGTGATGCCACCTCACACTGGAAATTTACATAAAAACCCCTAAAATTTCCTAAATTACAAATAGGTCCCAAATTTGGTATTTTGCGTAATTACGCAATTTTTCTGATAAAATATCATATTCCCAGAAAATACTAAAATGCTCAGAATTGAGAGGGAAAAGCTATGGGAGGGTCCTGAGGGGGTGGGGGTGAGTCTGGGTAGTGGCAGGGCCTGGTTTCTGGGTGATACGGGTCATCGTATTTATTATTTAATACATACTGCGCACGGTGTTCTCTAATTATTTAGAGGCATGTAGGGCCATAATTTTACTACGGTGTCAATATACTAATTATAGTATATTCAAAGTAGAATATTATCGTATTTTTGTTTGGGTAAAACTGGTGCCTGTTGGTCCTCAATCTTTAGGGGTACAGAGATGGGTAAAGAGCAAGAAATAAAACAGGAAATAATTACAGACTTTTGTTACGATATTTGTGCATCTCAAACGAGGCTTAAAAATAAGCATATGGGAGTTGCACAAAAATCAGAAAAATAGTTTAACAAGTCTAGTGCAGGTATATGAATTTTGTTTGGGAAGTACAGCTAGTGTAATGCTCTAATTAATTATGTGAAGTACAGGTGCACAATCAATAGGATATGTAAACAAAATAAATTTTAAAAAGTTACAGAAATTCTAATTAGCTAAAATTAATCCTAAATTACTAAAATCTGGTCGAGAGAGTTTACAATCTACCCTCCTTAGAATATTTCGTCCTCGAAATAAAAACAGACATATAATGAAAATAAAAGATTGTTTTAAAACATTAGGACATACCCTAGTTTGGAAATAGATGGGGGAAACACTGTCAAATATCCTCCTCTCGTTCCCAGGTTGATTCACCTGGTGCATGATATCTCCATGCAACACGAACTAGAGGGATAGTCTGACCTCGCAATACCTTCTCGCTACGATCTAGGATCTCTACAGGTTCCTCCTAGTACGATAGGCTTGGGCCGACGGTGATCTCTGAATGGTCCAGTACATGACTCGGGTCTGGAATGTACCTCCTCAGCTGAGATACGTGGAAGACGTTATGTACTCCTTCCAGAGTCTGAGGTAGGGCTAGCTTGTAGGCAACTTCTCCGATGTGTTCTAATACATCGAAGGGTCCAATGTACCTTGGACTCAGCTTTCCTCTTCCTCCAAATCTGATAGTACCTCGAGTGGGTGAGATTTTCAAGAACACATGCTCTCCCACTTGGAACTCTAGAGGTCGTCGATGAACATTGGCCCAGTGCTTCTGCCTGTCTTGTGCAGCATGTAGGTGTCCTTGTATCTTCTTTACCTTTTTCACCGTTCGAACAACTAATTCTGGTCCCAAGATCTGTCTTTCGCCAACATCGCTCCAGCATACTGGGGAACGACATTTCCTGCCATACAAAGCTTCAAAGGGAGCCATTTGAATGCTCGCTTGATAGCTATTGTTGTAGGAAAATTCCATCAGGTGCAAATGATCTTCCCATGATCCGCTGAAATCAAGCATGCAGGCTCTTAGCATATCTTCAAGTGTCTGGATGGTGCGTTCTGATTGGCCATCTGTCTGCGGATGGTACGAGGTGCTGAACTTAAGGCGGGTACCAAGACTTTCTTGCATACTTCGCCAAAAGTAAGACGTAAATCTCGTATCTCTGTCAGACACTATGCTGACTGGTACTCCATGCAGACGTACTATCTCCTTCATGTACATGTCTGCCAAGACTTCGGTAGATTATCCGACTCTGAAAGGTAAGAAATGTGCAGCCTTTGTGAGTCTATCTACGATCACCCATACAGCATTACGACCACTGGGACTTCTTGGGAAACCCGTAACAAAGTCCATCGTAATGTGTTCCCATTTCCACTCGGGTATTGGGAGGGGTTGAAGTAGACCGGCAGATCTCTGATGCTCAGCCTTGACTTGCTGACACACCAGACACTTTGCCACAAAGCGTGCTATCTCTCGCTTCATTCCATGCCACCAGTAGTATTGTCGTAGATCTCTGTACATCTTTGTGCCTCCAGGATGTATAGAGTATGTTGAGCTATGAGCTTCTGACATCAGCTCCTCTCGAAGTTCTCCATTCGGAACATAAAGACGTTCTCCACGTCTTAGAGTCCCATCTTCGTGTATGCGGCATCCTGTCTGGATTCCAGCCTTTGTTCTTTGGCGAAGCCTCTGAAATCTTGCATCTGTTGGCAGTGCAGCCTTGATTCTTTCGACCAATATTGATTGTAGCTGGTAGTTTGATAATTGGCCGTCAATTCCCGGCATAATGACCGTTATTCCCAACTTTTCTAGATCTCTCAATAGACCTGGTTGGGTGATCATAAAGAATGCCGAGGGTCTTCTGCTTAGTGCATCAGCTACTACATTAGCCTTTATTGGATGGTACTGCAGATCGATCTCGAAATCCGTCATCACTTCGAGCCATCGTCTTTGTCTCAGGTTTAAGTCTTTCTGAGTGTAGACATATTTTAGGCTCTTATGATCGGTGAATATCTCCACTCGTTCGCCGTATAGATAATGTCTCCATAGCTTCAGGGCAAAAATGACTGCGGCAAGCTCCAAGTCGTGAGTGGGGTAATTCTTCTCATGAGTCCTCAATTGTCTTGAGGCATAAGCTACAACCTTCCCATGTTGCATTAAGACACAACCCAATCCTTTTTCGGATGCATCGCTATAGATTACGAAACCTCCGGATCCAGATGGTATGGTTAAGATGGGGACAGTAGTCAGACGCTTCTTTAACTCGTCGAAAGATGTCTGGTATTCCTCAAACCAGATGAACTCCTGGTCCTTGCGGGTAAGACGGGAAATTGGCTCCGCGATTCTTCCAAAATTTTCTACGAACCTCCGGTAATATCCGGCAAGTCCTAGAAAGCTTCTCACTTCTGAGACGTTGGTAGGGGTTGGCCACGTCTCGACAGATGAGATCTTTGCTGGGTCTACTGAGATGCCTTCTCCTGTGATAACGTGCCCAAGAAAAGCGACACGATCAAGGAAGAATTCGCACTTGCTTAGTTTAGCATAAAGGCTCTCACGTCTCAGCGTCTCTAGCACTAGTCTCAAGTGCTCTTCGTGCTCCTCGTGGCTCTTTGAATATACCAAGATGTCGTCGATGAAGACTACCACGAACTGGTCCAGATATTGGTGGAAGACTCTGTTCATCAGGTTCATGAATATGGCTGGTGCATTAGTCAGCCCAAAAGGCATCACCAGGAACTCGTAATGACCATAGCGAGTCCTGAATGCTGTCTTTGGAATGTCTTCTCTCCGTACTTTGACCTGATGATAGCCTGATCTCAAGTCTATTTTTGAGAATACCACAGCTCCCGTCAGTTGGTCGAACAGATCGTCAATCCTCGGCAAGGGGTACTTATTTTTTATTGTCAAAGCGTTGAGGGCTCTGTAATCAATACACATTCGATACATTCCGTCCTTCTTTGGTACAAACAACACTGGTGCTCCCCAGGGTGATACACTAGGACGAACAAATCCCTTGATTTGCAATTCTTCAAGTTGCAGCTTCAGCTCGTCAAGCTCCTTCTTCGCCAGTCGGTACACATTTGAGGATACCGGTGCAGCTCCGGGTATCAGCTCAATAGTGAACTCTACTTCTCTGTCAGGCGGTAGGCCTGGCAATTCCTCCGGGAATACGTCTTGGAATTCTGCAATGATTGCTGGGGGTTCTATCTCCATCGCCATGTAAGCTCTAGGAGTCTGGCCTACTCCTTGCTCGATGATACCTCGTACGTATTCGAACTCCGAGTGTCCTGGTGGTCTAAAGATGATACTACCTTTTCGGCAGTCTAGGATAGCATTATTTTGAATTAACCAGTCCATGCCTAAGACGACGTCAAAATTTGGCATTGGGAGTACCAGAAATCGCGCTCTTAGCTCTCTACTACAAACAACTATTGAACATGTTTCAATAATGTTGGTAACTGGAATAATACCTCCTCCAGTAAAAATTTTCCAGCACTTGGGTAGCGGGAAAGTGATTAGTTTGTGCATGGCTATGAAACTACTAGATATGAATGACAGGGTTGCGCCAGAATCAAACAATACGGTTGCAGGTAATAAAGCAACTAAAATGGTACCTGCGATGATTTCTCCTTCGGGTTCTTCGGCAACTGCAGCTAAAGCAAAGGCTTGTCCGGTCCTTTGTCCTCCAGACTGCTGTCTGGCCTTGAAGTGGCTCTCCTGAGTGGCCAGAGGTGGTCCCTTCTGATATCCTCCAGATGTTAAAGGATGTGCACCTCCTGTTGAGGTCTGCGTCTTCTGGCCTGGGGCTCCATTTTTGCGTTGTGGACAGTCCCTTGCCATATGTTGGCTGGCTCTACACACTAGGCAGAGTCCTTTCTTCTTTTTGAAGTCATTGATATAATGCCCCTTCTTGCCACAAAAGTGACAAGTCGGGAGTTCCTTCTTCTGGTAGGGCCCTGTCGTCTGCTGTGTCTGATTTTGTGGACGACGGATAGGGCCTTCTGCCCCTTGCTGGTTTTTGGCCGGGAAGGTTGGATTAGAGCGTCTCGCTCCTCGGCCAATAGCTTCTTGCACCTTTGCTTCTACAAGAACCTCCTCGTAGGAGATCCTTGACTGTGATGTCGTATATTTTTGGAGCTCGCAGGTGAGGCCGTGGTGGAATCTTTTGGCCTTCTCCAGCTTAGTCGGTATCAAGATGGTACCGAATCGACTTAGTCTGCTGAACTCCGCGTCGTAGGCGTCAACAGTCATGTTTCCCTGTTCCAAGTGCAGGAACTGAGAGTATAAGGCATTTTGGACTGTTTCAGGGAAGTACTTGGCATTGAAGTATTCCAAGAATTGTTCCTAGGTTTGATCTTTGCCGATGCTACGCTCTATCGAATCCCACCAGTGGTGGGCATTGCCTAAGAGTTGAGCTCTTACGACGGTCATCCACAGATCGGGGGTAAGTTGGGAGCCTTCTAACAGCATTTCTGTATTGGAGATCCAATCTGAGATCTCTTCTGGGGTTTCGCTGCCCTTAAAGGTCTTCGGGTTCATCTGACGGAAGCCTTTGACCGTGCCCACTGGTTGGACAGGTGTTGGTGCTGGTGCTGGGGCAGTGGTTCTCTCCAAAGCCGTCATCAAAGTTTGTCGCAAGGCTTCAGTCTGTTGCCACTGAGACTGTCTCAGGGCTTCAGTCTGTTGCCATTGAGTTTGCAACATAGCCTGGAGGAACTGGAACATTTGCGGTTGGCCCTCGAGCTGGGGCATCAGGGCAGGAAGAGCTGGTGGTGGAGGCAGAGGTGTTTCTGCCTGCGGTGTTGGGGCCTGGGAGGTTTGCCCTCCATGCTGGGCTGGTGTTCCTGTCTAGACAGAATTCTGGGGAAGGTATGGAGTCGTTGGGTAGACCAGCATCCTTCTCGGGGATGGGTCTCTCGGGGTGGTCGGAGTTCCTTGGACATCGGGCGAGGGGTCTGTTGCTAGGTCAGCCCCATCAATCGCATGTCCACCGGGTATGTCCATTTTTCTGAAGAAGATAGAATAAGAAAAAGTATAAGGAATTTATAATTGATAATCAAGCAGGATGCAAAAATTTTGATGAAGTCAGTGTGGATGAGTCCTATTTTTTTCTATCCTATAGCAGACTTGCTGGACATGTCATCATACCACTAGCAATAAACTAGACCTGCATGGGCCACCACAAAAACTATGTCATTCCCCAGTCCCAAAATGTAAGGAACTAGGCTACGTGGCATCAGCCAGCTGACACGTCACTAAGGGTTTAATCCATTTTGATGGACCCAAAGGAACGTGCTACGCTGTCCTAGAATACTACAAGTCTAGTACAGGCAAGTCTATCTCATCCACAGAAAATGTCAGGAAATAGTGCTGAATATATATAATGCTGAGTCTGATAATGTCATATTACACATCTTGTGGGAACAACCCACTGTCAAAATATAATAATAATACAGAAAACAAGATAGACTGAACATCGTCTATCTAACAAAATATCTCCATCGCCAAGAGGGCATCTCCTAGAATCAGATAGATTCTGATGGTGTCTCTTCCAATTCTTCCTCGGTGGCATGCCTAGTCTCCTGTCCTGGACCATACACCGTAGGATAGTAGGCCTCGTCTAAATCTGGAAGGGAACCAGGTCCTCAGTGGGACATAACAAGATACAGAAAATAACATGCCAGGTATGAAAATACTGAATAAATAAATAAATACAGGGTGCTAACCATCTAAGTGAAATGCAAGTAAAGACCTTGTAGTACGCATGGGAATGTGTAGGCTAGACATATGCTGACTTAATTCAACTGTCGTGGTGACTGGCTAGTATATGTGTCATATGCCCCCAGACGCATGGGCACTCTGCAATCGTCCATCTCCGAGGAGTATGGAACGAAGGTAAAACATACAAGGAGGGGGTGTCCCATACGTCTACTAGTTATCTTTCCCGCCCAATGTAACTAAATGCCAAGTCGTACTGTTCTGAGTTTTCCTGATTTTATGCTAAGCCGTGATGCGTGTCCCACGTACTGGTAGCTAATCAAATACGCAGCTCGTATCCTAATATGTATTGCAACCATGTTGCGTGTACCCGTGATAGGGTCTAAGAGGATATTAGGATACCCTCACAGTTGATGGTAAGTCTGTAAGGACTAGGTTAATTATACTACGTGATAACGTATTTGTTGACGGTACCCGAGGCAGTCTCAGATACATACTGTTTATATGTAAATTTACTAAAAAGAACATTCAACAGTTAATATTTAAACAGTAAAAACTTGTCAAGGTATACTTGCCTACTCCCTGATAGTATTGAAACCCTGATCTCACAGTCAGGTTTGTAGGTGCTGGTGACAGGGGGTCACTGGCTGTGCTGGAGTTGGGTTCTGTTAAAACATACAGTGTTCGTGAATATCATGGTATAATGACAATATATATATATAATATATAGGATACACATATAGATTATATATATAAAAGAGAAAAAGAAAAATGCAGGTAATATATATATATATATATGCTGTATTTATCCAGCAATAATAATATTTATAATAGTAGCAGGGTGTAACCACTGATATATATTTAGTAATATAATATTATCAGGGTGTATCCACTGATATATATAGTAATAAATAAATGAAAAGACAGGACAGAAAGTAAATACATATATACCTATGTACTGTATATCCAGTACTATGATAATAATTATATATATAATATCATATATATATAATAAATAAGTGCATATAAATAATAAAAAGAAAAGTGCATAGTATATATATATACATATATACTATAAATATAATAGTAATTATATAATATATATATAACATATATATATATATATGTAGGCTGTATTATCCAGCACAGTAGTATTATATATCATATATAGATATATATATATATATATAATAAAAAGACTGTGCAGAACTGTAAAATATACATATATACATATGCTGTATTATCCAGCAATTATATATTATATAAATAATACATTATATATATATATATATATATATATATATATATATATATATATATATATACATGTATATATAATACAGGAATGGAAAATTCAGAAATATAAATGTGTATATATATAATATATAATAGCAGTGTATATATAATACTGATTTATATGCATAATTGTATAAGTAATATAATACATATAATACATAATTTATAGAATATATATAAAGAAATAAAATGCATGTATACATATATATACATATATATGTATACTATAAATATAATAATTATAATATATATACATAATATGATATATGTATATATATTAAATATATATGTATAAATATATATATATATATATATATATATATATATATATATATATATATATATATATATATATATATATATATATATACATACATATATAATAATAATAATATATATATAATAATAATATACAATATACTGTATAAATACACTGTATTTATACTGTATGTAATATATATAATATTATATATATAAACATATATATATATTTAAATATACACATATTTATACATATTTATATACATATATTCATACATATATAAAATTAAGCGTATATATGTATAAAGGAGAGGGGGGGTATACCTTCTGACAGGTGGGTCCCACAGGTCGTCGACGGCGGGAGGACGGCGGCGGAGGTGGCCGGAGAAGCGGCAACAGCAGCAGCAGCTGTAGCTGCTTGCGGGGGCTGCCGGCGGCGGAGCATTGGCGGAGGCGGCAGTGCAGGGTGCGGGATCGTAGGAGGGAGGAGTGGGGGTGAGGTTGGTGGTGGTGGCGGCGGTCCACGACGGCGGTGGTGGCGGCTAGAGGCGGCCGGAGGTGAGGGGGTCACTGGCTAGGGTTAGGGAGGGAAGCTACTGCGGGGGCTGCCGACGGCGGAGGAGGCATCGTGGGGCGGTGAGGGGGTGGTGGTCGGAGAGAGGGGGTCGGGGCGAGTCGAGTGGTGAGGTTTGTGGTGGTGCACGGTGGTCGGAGGCGGCGGTGGAAGTGGTTCGGGTGGTGGTGGCTGTGGGTGGTGGTGTTGGGGGAGTTGGCTTGCGGGGGCTCAGGGCGGCGGAGGAGATGGCCGGAGGGGGTGGCAGTGGTCGGAGGGAAGGGGAAGGGAGTGGCGACGGGTTCGGCGGTGGTCCGGTGGGCGGAGGGTGGCCGTGGTGGTGGTGGTGTGAGGTCGGAATGAGAGGGGGGGTCGGTTTTTATAGGGTTAGGACCAATTTCAAGGTTGTAAATAATTAGAAGTCTAGGGGTATTTAGGTCTTTTTGGGTTTTTTAGATATTTATGCAGCCATTTGTGGGTCCCACATGACACGTGGACGGTCCACATTCACCAGCAAATGAGGTGATGCCACCTCACACTGGAAATTTGCATAAAAACCCCTAAAATTTCCTAAATTACAAATAGGTCCCAAATTTGGTATTTTGCGTAATTACGCAATTTGTCTGATAAAATACCCTGTTCCCAGAAAATACTAAAATGCTCAGAATTGAGAGAAAAAAGCTGTGGGAGGGTCCTGAGGGGGTGGGGGTGAGTCTGGGCAGTGGCAGGGCCTGGTTTCTGGGTGATACGGGTCATCGTATTTATTATTTAATAAATACTGCGCATGGTGTTCTCTAATTATTTAGAGGCATGTAGGGCCATAATTTTACTACGGTGTCAATATACTAATTTTAGTATATTCAAAGTAGAATATTATCGTATTTTTGTTTGGGCAAAACTGGTGCCTGTTGGTCCTCAATCTTTAGGGGTACAGAGATGGGTAAAGAGCAAGAAATAAAATAGGAAATAATTACAGACTTTTGTAACGATATTTGTGCATCTCAAACGAGGCTCAAAAATAAGCATCTGGGAGTTGCACAAAAATTAAGAAAATAGTTTAACAAGTCTAGTGCAGGTATGTGAATTTTGTTTGGGAAGTACAGCTAGTGTAATGCTCTAATTAATTATGTGAAGTACAGGTGCACAATCAATAGGATATGTAAACAAAATAAATTTTAAAAAGTTACAGAAATTCTAATTAGCTAAAATAAATCCTAAATTACTTAAATCTGGTCGAGGAAGTTTACAGTTGGTGAAAGGTTTCAACCCGCATATCAGCTTGGACCTATTAAGAGTTTTAAAACTCATCATAACCCTATCACTCAAGAACACTGTCACCAAAGGGATGAAGAATTATTGTACGCATGTCCAACCACTTGGGCATTATAGAATAAGATTTTAATCTCGGGTCAGTGTTCCATAAAAGTTACCTAAGTCTAGCTTATTTTTACCTATTGAATCAGCTTCTTGGGATCTCCAGTCAGACTCGGTTGGGTTGCCACTGCTGGTGACTTTACTTATGGGCTTAACCCCATCTCCCTCGATGATTGTAGGATCAAAGTCCTAGACAGACCCTTCATCAAGTGGTCTGCAAGGTTCTTTTCTGACTTTATATAGTCAAGAACTACATATTTTCCCAATAGGCTCTTTATAGACTTGAAGCGCAGCTGCAGGTGCCTGTTCATCTTAGCATTCACAGAATCATATTTTAGTAGTTCCATAACAGATTTATTATCACAGTTTATAGAAATTGCAGGAACAGGACTAATAGAAACAGTTATATGCATAATAAGATTTCTTAGCCATTCGACTTCTGTACATAAAGTATCCAAGGCTATCATTTCGGAGTCCATTGTACTCCTAGCTATGATAGTTTATTTACATGAGCCCCAGGAGATTGCAGCTCCTCTTAGAGTGAAAATATATCCAGTAGTAGATTTTACATAATATGAGTCAGTTATCCAGTTTGAATCTGAATAACCTTCTATAATATTAGGGTCTCTAGTATAGTGCAGCATATAATCTAGAGTACCCCTAAGATATCTAAATACTCTTTCTAATAATGTCCAATGTAACTGATTTGGGTTACTAGTATATCTACTTAGTCTCCCAATAGCAAATACAATATCAGGTCTAGTCCTGTTTGTTATATACATGAGAGAACCTATCATCTGTGAATATTTGTGTTGTTCCATGGAAGAACCCTCATTCTTCTTGAGAACAACACAATTGTCATAAGGAGTACGGTTTCTTATCAAAATACTCAAATTTTATTAGCATTTTCTCGATAGAGTGTGCTAAGGATAGAGTATAGTCCTCCTTGTATTTGGACAGTTGCATGCCTAGAATCAAGTTGGCTTCACCTAGATCTTTCATATCAAACTGCCTGGATAAATAGTTATTGGTATTAATTGTCAATTCTAGTGATGATCCAAGAATAAGGATGTCATCTACATACAAACATAAGATGACACAACTTTCATCTATAATTTTGGAGTATATACATTTGTCATACTCATTTGTCACGAGACCATATTCTGAGATGACTATGTCAAATTTGTTGTGCCATTGTTTGGGAGCTTGCTTTAGGCCATAAAGAGATTCGACTAATCTGCAAACTTTCTTTTCTCGGCCTTTAGCAATTAAAACCTTCAGGTTGCTCCATGTAGATTTTTTTCTCTAGGTCCCCATTTAGAAATGTTGTCTTTACATCCATTTCATGGATTAGCATATTATGAATGGATGCTATGGCTAGAAAGGTTCTGATAGAGGTGATCCTAGCTACAGGTGAGTATATATCAAAATAATCTAATCTTTTTTTTTGGGTAAAACCTTTGGATAATAATCTTGCCTTGTATTTCTCTATAGTATCATCGGCTCTAAGTTGCTTTTTGAATATCCACTTACAACCTATGGGTTCACTACCTAAAGGTAGGTCTGCTAGAAACCAAGTATTTTTCTCTATGATGGAGTTATACTCACTGTTAATGACTTCTTTCCAGAAAGGGGCATCAGGAGAAGATATTGCTTCTTCATAAGTTGAGGGATCACTCTCTATCAAAAAAGTGAAGAAACCTTCTCCTAAGTTCTTTTTAATTCTTTCTCTTTTACTCCCTCTAGGTTCTATATTTTGTTCGGATTGTGAACTAGATATTTGAACATGAGAGCTAGTGGACGGAGCAAGAGAGGAGTTGGAGGGAGAGGAAAAAATTTTATCTTTGAAAGGATATATATTCTCAAAGAAAACTGTATCTCTTTCTTCTATAATAGTATTGTTAGAGATTTTATTTACTTCTGAGTGAGTAATAAGAAATCTATTGACATTGTTATCTAGGACATATCCTATGAATACATCATCTACAGTCTTAGGTCCAATCTTCCTCTTTTTAGGTTCAGAAATTTTTACTTTAGCCAGACATCCCCAAACTTTGAGATAATGGATCCTAGGAGCTCTACCTTTAAATAATTCATAGGGAGTCTTATCATTAGACTTACTAGAAATCCTATTAAAGATGTAACAAGTAGATAATAATGCTTCTTCCCATAAATTATCGGGAGCACCTGAGCTGTGGAGAATGGCATTCACCATGTCTAACAGAGTGCGATTCTTCCTTTCAGCACTCCTACGAAGACACTTAAATAACGTGTCGCTTAGGGCTATTTACATCCGGTTTACAGAAGGACCATTTTGGCTTGTTCCCAAATTTATCTCTACTTTTAGAATTCAGACTCAAAGAGAATTGCAATTATACTAAACTATTATTTGTTCAATACTGGAGACTGTAGTGAGATTGTCTTGAGGTCGTTACAAATAAACAATATTTTAGTTAACAATATGTAAATGTAGAGCTAAAAATAATAATGAATACCAATGATGGTATATATATTAAGCAAGATTTTATGTGCTACAAATACTAAATTACAGTAGATAAATTGAATCACAAGATTATATGTGCTGGCAAATATTCTGTTAATAGTCTTTAGTAACAACAATTTTTCTAATACCAATTCTTAAGTAATATATGATTTAAAATAATTAAAACTTATGGTGACAATAAGTTTTATACTAAGTTGAACACCGAATATAAAACACGAACAAGTGTGCTGACCCTATATGTACGTAATATTGTTAATAGATTTGCTAAACACTAATGTTAAACTAGCTAAAAACAAGTTTATTTGTTCCAGCAATCGATTCGGATGTATGATCCAGCAATTGAAAGTTAATGTATATATAAAAGAACTTTGATAGCAAATATTCTACTCACAAATATTTTTATAACAAATTAAGATACAGAAATAACAAATGTTTTACTACCAAATAGTTTGTCATAGTGTATCAAAAATAGCGGGTTATTTAATACAAATTTGCTACAGAATATTTTAAACAATTTCGTAACAAAATATTAAGTAAAAAAATTTGTTGTGCTAATCAGTAGCAACGTTGAATGTAAATTATTCCTGCAACACATTTAACATCATGCTACAAACTATTTTGTAAGATGTCAGGATCAACTATTAGATTGTTGTTAATATATATATATATATATATATATATATATATATATATATATATATATATATATATATATATGTTATATTTTTATATAACAGAAATTTGATAAGAGCAGAAAGGAAGAAAAAATATTACCGGCCTCCGGGGAAGTCGTGCACGAAGCACTGTCCTAAGAGTTGATCTGAGGTCTATGTGCATGTACGTTTCTCGGAAGCTCCTAGTGATAAAATCCCCTGACTACCGGGTTCTCTTTGTTGCACACAACTCGAAGAGAGAGACTGAACTTAGCTCTGCCCAGAGCAATAATTTAGAGAACAGAATGTGATACGAGAGAAGAATGTGAGAGAGAGATTTCACGTAGGAGAATTTTCTGTAGGAAGAAATTGAGATGATAACCTCAACAAATATATAGGGAAAAAACCAAGCCTTCACTATAGACAACAGAGTAAATGCTATTAATCCAGGCGTTTAATGAGTAATGAAGAAGAAAATTTGTAGAGCTGTCACATGTTTAAAAGGTGAAAAAATGAACCTGCACGTAGGGAGTTAATAAATGTCCAACGTTCAAAATTTGAATGAGTTAAATCGGTTCAAAAAATAAATGAGAGCAAAAAGATTTTTGGATCCCAGCACGAAGAGTAAATTGGATCGGCATTCGGTGCTCGCAGGTGTGGGCATGTACACGCATCCGCTACCGAACCGAGCCTGACAAGGCGGCACGGCAGCAACAGCGCGCATTTGTGGCCCAAGAGATTTTCCACAAACATCTTCAAGAGAACAATGAAGAATAACTAATATATGCATACAAGGAAAGAGTGGTCCAACCAATATGGGACTGCAAAAAAAAAGAAAAACTTGAACTTTTACTCACATACACAGCCAACAAAAAGTTCTCTTTCTGCTCTTGTTGATGCCGGCTTAGTTCACCCAGCCTGAAGCTGACCATTCTTTGTTTACCTCCACTCAAGGTTCTTCACCTACTGTCGTTCTTGTGTACGTACGCCAATCCCTCGTCCATCCACAACTTTGACGTGATGGTGATGGTGATGGTGATAAGGGACTGTGTGTGCTCTCAAGTTTCAATCTCTACAGCTACTTGAAAGCTCCTGGTGTAGGCTAAGGGAGGAGCAAGGATTTTGTTCTTTGTGGTGTCGATCCTGACGGCATGGAGATTGACTTGAATGTCGTCTCGTCTCGTCTCGTTGAAAAGTAAGTATCGGACCGGCCACAAGCTGAGGTCGACACGCAAGATATTGATAAGTTGCATTATCGACCGGTCTAATATTATACATAATGGAGATGCTTGGAGGGTTAATCATGCGTAAATAAGGAAGCCTCTACTGACAAGGAGGCCAAGGGACACCCCTTGAATTATTTCAAAGACAAAAAAAGCAACTAATACACACAACATCTGCCAAATCAATCGTCTGCTATATATGGTTCTTGTAGATGCATGAATTGTGTGACACTTTTTTTTCTTTTTCTTTCTTGACAATGCACATGTGCAGTTACGTGCGGAAAGTAGCCGTGCACTCGAACATGCAATGTGTGCCGAGATGTCCACACACATGTAGTGTGTACCAGATCGAAGATATTGAACCCTTCTTATCTCTAGTTGGCCCACACTATACTCTAACAAAAGAATGCTCACATACCTGCTTAAACATCGATGTTCTCTCAACAATTTTGATTTTATTAATGGATGATAAAATCAACAATATTGATTAATGTTGGAAACGAAACGCGGAAACCGTTTTCCAAACTAGAGAGTACCTGCGAGAGAACCGAACAAAACATACAAACCAAAAAAATACCAAACACAAATCGCAGACACAGAAAATTTTACGTGAAAAATCTAGATGGAAAAAACTACGGGACGATCGGATTCCAACTCTGAAGAACCTCCACTAATGGAATAAAGAGATTACACCATCTACAAGCTCCTCACTGATCCAACACGGATCACCGCAACTCTTTGGAACAGAAACTAGATTACAACCACGAAGAAAAAAGACAATAAAAAATACCCCAAATTGATCTCCTTCTCCGAAATGGCCTCCAATCCTTCTTTCTCTTCTCCAAATTTGCAACGACACTCTTGTCACCTTTTCTCCTCTCTCTTATTTTTTTCTTTTTTGTTGTATATTGCATGAGTCTTTACATAAACCCTTGAATGAATTAGGGTTTCCATATAAAAAAATATATATATATAAGCCAAAAATATTTATGCAAATCCAATTACATTCAATCATATATTTAATGGAAATCAAATCATAAATTAGCTTACCATAAATTACAAATCCAATTATATGGAAAATTAATATATGGAAAATCCAATCATAAATATATAATTAAAGTCAAAGATGAAAATCTACTATAATATTTGCTTACCATAAATGTTCCAATACATGGCGCTCGATGGACTTTTAGAGCTTTTTCGACACACGGATGGTGCTCGTCGCACTCCCGGGTATTCTCCACATAGCTTCGGAACTCTACCCACTCCAACAAATCTCTCCCTTCACAACTATGTGGAGGGGGTCGTCATCCCGACGATCCGCCTGTAGTACTCAAACTTTCTCCTTGAAAGAATCTTTGTGAACATGTCTGCTCCATTGTCATCTGTATGAACCTTCTCAAGCGCCGCTTCCTTCTTTTCCACAATATCTCGTATCCAATGATACCGGATCTCAATGTACTTGGACCGGCTATAAAATGTCTGGTTCTTCACATGGTGAATATCACTCTGACTATCGCAAAACAAAGGATAATGCTCTTGCTTTAGCCCAATTTTCTGCAACAGCTTCTTCATCCACAACAACTCCTTGCAAGTCTTTGTCGCCGCAATGTTCTTTACCTTTGTCGTCGACAAGGTAACACACTTCTACAACCGCGACTTCCATAATACTGCTCTACCAGCAAACATCATCACATATCCCAAAATTGATTGCCTTGTGTCTACATCTACAGCCATATCAGCGTCGGTATACCCAACAAGCTTCGGCTCGTCACCACCAAAAGAAAGTCTCCAATCGACAATGCCCTGAAGATATCGTAGAATCCATTTGACCCCACTCCAATGTACCCTTCCAAGATTAGAAGTATACCTGCTAACTGTGCCAACTGCGTGAGCGAGTCTGGCCTCGTACATACCATAGCATACATAAGACTCCCTACAATTGAGGCATATGGAACCTGCTCTATATCTTTCTTCTTGTCCTCGATAGATGGACACTGCTCCTCATTGAACTTAAAGTGAGCCGCAAGGGATTTACTCACTTTTTTCGACCCGTCCATCCCGAAACGCTGAAGTACCCAATGAATGTACTTCTTTTGGGACAAGTGTAGCAGTTTGGACTCTCTCTCTCCCCCCCCCCCCTCTCTCTCTCTCTTGGCTGATCTCCATCCCAATAATAGTTTTCGCTGCACCCGAATCCTTCATAGAGAATGTCGCGCCCAGTTGGCGCTTCAACTCCGCTATCCTAGTGGCATTCTGACCCACCAATAGCACATCATCAACATAGAGCAGTAAAATAATGAAATCGTCCTCGGTAAAGTACCTGTCAAATACATAGTGGTCCGATATCGTCCGTACGTAACCATGCTCTCCCATAAATGACTCAAACTTTCTGTACCACTGCCTCAGAGTCTTCTTCAGACTATACAAGCTATTCCTCAACTGGAAGACCAAGTGTGACTTGCCCTTCTCACAGAATCCCTCTGGTTGCTCCATGTACAACTCTTCCTCAAGATCACCGTGGAGGAATGTCGTCTTCACGTCCATTTGTTCGACCTCCAAATCGAAACTGGTTGCCAATGCTAGCACCACTCGAATAGACGACTACTTGACGACTGACGAAAAGATCTTATCATAATCTATGCCTTTTAGCTGACCGTAGCCTTTAACTACCAACTTCGCTTTGTATCGAGGGCGAGTAACATCATCTATCTGCTTTACTCTGAACATCCATCGATTCTTTAAAGCTTTTTTTCCTTTGGCAACCGTACCAAATCATAAGTAGGGTTAGCCTCCAAGGAACTCATCTCCTCCTACATGGCCTCCATCCACTTTTTTCTGTGTTCGTCTTCCATAGCCTCTGCGAAACTTTCGGGTTCTCCACCGTCAGTTAGTATCACATACTCACCTGGTGAGTATCTCGCAGATGGTCAACGCTCTCTATCGCTCATCCTCAATGGAACCACTGGTGCTGGCTGTATACTAACATCCTCTTCCTCAGGAACTGTCTTATCGGCATGCTCATCCTCCTAAAGATCACCCTGACCACCATCAATAGGCTAATGATCAAGGTAGGAAAAAACTTCATGTATTGGCTCCCCCGTAACTGGATCCACTACGATGTCCTCTGGAAACTGCTCGAAGCAAAATGACTCTAACTCAGATAATTTCTCAGCTTCACAAGGCATCTAGTAATCCTGAGTGTTAGTCAGGGTCTGATCCTCGACGAATACCACCTCCCTGCTTCTGTAGAGCTTTCTTTTCACTAGGTCATAGATTCTGTAGCCAAACTCATCCCGACCGTAACCGACAAAGATGCACCACATCGTCTTCGGCTCAAGTTTGGATCTCTCGTCCTTCAGTACATGTACGAAGGCCTTGCAACCAAACACTCACAATTGATTGTATGACGGCTCTTTGTCGTACCATATTTTGTCAGGCACATCACCCTGCAAATGAGCACTAGGAGATAAATTAATAATATAAGCAATTAAAGGGCCTCACCCCAATAGCTATCCAACAAGTTTTTTTCTGACAACAAACACCGTACCCTCTCTACCGGCGTCTTGTTCATCTGCTCTGCTACACCATTAAGCTGAGGTATCTTTGGCGGAGTCTTTAGGTGTCGTATCCCTTGTTCTTTGTAGTATGCATCAAAGGGACCGATATATTCGTCGCCATTGTCCGACCGAACACATATCAACTTCTTGCCCGTCTCCCTTTCAATAGAGGCCTGAAATTCTTTGAAAGTGGGTAGCACCTGATCCTTGGTTTTTAAGGCATAGACCCAAACCTTCCTGGAATAATCATCAATAAACGTTACAAAATAAGAAGCACCACCAATAAATTTTATCTTCATAGGACAGCAGACATCCGAGTAAATCAACTCGAGCAACGTGGGCTTCCTTGAACTTGGATGACTTTAGAAAGACACCATATTTTGCTTCTCCGCCAAACAGTGCGTGTACCTCTCCAATTTTGTAGACTTTAGCCCTGAAATCACCTTCATGTTCACCAAGCAGCTCATCTCCTTCTCGATGATATGGCTGAGCCGCCTGTGCCACAACTCGGTAGATGCATCAGTAGCCTTGTTCACCTCATGTGCCCTATGTGCGCTCCCTTCCATATAATAGAGTTCGGATCTCTTGCTTCCTCTGGCAATCTGTCATGCCCCAGTCCCAAAATACCGAGGGACCAGTCACGTAGCAATGGCCAGCAGCACATCTCTAATGGGCAAATCCAATTTAATGGACCCGTTAGAGTGTACTTAAGTTGTAAAACAAATACAATGGTCTACGATATATGTCACGGTATAATTATAATCTCATCCATAGAAGGTAAACACAATTCAAAATGTCAGACTAATCAAAAAAATATATAATCCATCAACAAGTCTCAATAAAAAGTATCTCGGGGAACAACCCGATAATAAGTTTAATACAGTAATCCAAGAGTCAGGATATAGAGTATCTAGAAACAGAAATAACTGAGTATATAAAACAAAATACTGAGGAGAAATCATTTGGCACCACATCGTCCTCTGGTGCTAGTACTGCTCCAGCGTCAGCTCCTGTCCCGTATACCTCGGGGTAAATCTTCTCTGCTATACCTGGGGACATAATTTGGATCCGGGTCCTCAAGGGACATAGCAAGGTACAAGAATAACTCAAGCCAAATAAAATACAGTATATAAAAATATATCAACATGGCAAGCTATGTAACCAGCTATGTGATATGCAAATGAAAGCATCACTAGTACTCAGGCTGAGCCACTACAAGCTCGACGTCGGGGAGCCGGTAGCAGTAATATCACGTAATGGACAAAGCTCTGATATAGAGGCTAAAGTACCACAATAATATATATATATATATATATATATATATATATATATATATATATATATATATATGTGTGTGTGTGTGTGTGTGTGTGTATAATCAGTCTGTAGCCTGTATGTCTCTCCTACCCAATATAATCACACGTCTCATATCCATAACACGCAAGATCATTACCTCTAGCTAGTACATCGAGTCATAATAATATCTAGGTATATGCAAGACTTATGTCACGAATCCTGTAAACCTATACAAAATCACCATGAATGACTCAGAAAATATTTTATCACATGAATAGTGTCAAGTGTCCTATGGTATGACGTACTTAGTAAAGCAAGCACGAAAATATAGAATCGACATATCAACTCTCTAAGTGACGTTACACGACTCCGCGTAGACACCCGATTCTTGTTCGAACGCTATGCAACGTCTCACGGTCCTAGGTTGAACAGGTATATTATAGAAATAACTCAAATAAATAATATTAAAGAAACTACTGCAAGTTTGGCAAGGTACACTTGTCTGGGTTTTAAACTTCTTTATTTGCCCCGGTAAGAGCAAAATCTCCAAGTACGCCTCCGGATGCTGAAACAAACATTACTATCATTCTCAAAATACATGAAATATCTAGGATTGACTACCCATAAGTCCAATGTGGACACATGGGCAAAATTGACAGTTTTTGGTCAAAACGGGATCCGTATGTGACCTAATTCGCACCAAAAATGTGCCAGAGACAAAGTTCTCCATATTCGTCAAGCTTAGTGTCTACAAGTCCAGAACGATGATACGAATCCAACAAAATCACCGGTCAAGTGGAATTATGGGGCCCACGAAAATAGGGTTTCATCAACGTTCTCAGAATCGAACCAAACTTGGGTCGCAGGACCAGCATAACGCTACGAATCCGATGGCGTAAGTTTTGTTGCGAAATGACAAGCACCCACAAAATTATGACTAGTGTCAGAATAGGCCGATACTGGGCTTTTCGACGGATACGCGTTGATTCCGGTGTGCACGCATATCCAAATCAACTTCCGTAAAATCTCACACGTTCGTGTTGACGATACGTGCCTTTCGATGCAATTTGCACACGACGAAGTGTCATGTTTAGTGGGATGCACCCCATTTCGAAAAATATTGGGTTTTGAAAACCAAGATTTTGGTCAACTTTAACCGTGACTAAAACTCAGCATACAATAAATTAAAATAAACTAATTAATGGGATTAAATCTCGGTTATGTTATCTAAATTACTGTAAGTAAAATTTAAAAATATTAACTAAGTTGGGAGAAAAACGGCCATGAACATGGGGCTTTGGGATAGTTTCCCGAACCATAAATTGGGTTATTATTTCCTGGTTTACGTCATAATTTGCGACCGACACAGGACACGATATTCCGAACTAATTATACAGGATTCGAGAGGGTCATACTGTGAACACAATGCAACAGGCCATTCGAGAATCGATACAACTTGGAGGAAGATAACTCACTATAAACAAAGGGGGTCGGCTGCGGTGTGTTGCGCGTGGACGGTGGCTGGCGGTGGTGTTCGATCATCGGCGGTGGTGCACGATCATCGGCGGCTGCTGTCAGTCACCCGCTGCTTACGTGCGTTCAGTTGCGGCCGCTCGGGGAGGTTCTTGTCGGAGCCGTCGTCGTAGAGGCCGGAGTCGTCAGAGTGACCGGAGTCGTGATGGTGGTGGTGGGGGTTTTATAGGGCGAGGTGCGACGGATTACTGGGAGATGAACGGATAGGTCACCGCGGTTGAGGGATATGAACGGAGGGGTCACCACGGTTAAGGGAGGTAAATCGGAGGGGTCATCAAAGTTGCGGCGGCGGATACTATAATGGTCGAGAAATTTTAAGTTTCAGTTACTGTAGATGATAGGTTAGTGGGTCGGGTATGGGTCGCGGGTACGGGTCGGGTAGGATCCGATTCATTTAGCTCAGTTTGGTTTAGTTTGGTTTGGTTTGGTTTGGTTCGGGTTGGTTTAAGTTGGTTTATTTAAAAAAATAATACATTTTAGCTACTTAAAAATAGTATTTAAGCCCAATAAATTCCAAAAAAATTACACAACATCTTATTATTAATTATACCCTCAAAAATATAATTTTTTCAATATTTTAATAATTAATTTAATTCACAAAAATATATATCTCTGAAGAACATTTATTATAATTAAGTAAAAATTATAGAAAGATCCCAAAAATTCATAATTAAAATTCTAAAAATTTGGGTGTTTACAATCTACCCACCTTAAAAGGATTGCGTCCTCGCAATTAAGAATTAACTACTCAAGAAAAATAATCATGGTAACCTATAGGTAGTTCTTAGGTCATACCTGCATCTTCGAATAGGTGAGGATAACGTTGGCGTATGATATCCTCTCGTTCCCAAGTAGATTCGCCGGGGGAGTGATGTTTCCAAGCTACACGGACCAATCTAATCGTCTGACCTCGTAATATCTTCTCACTAATGTCAAGTATCCCAACTGACTGATCTTCATACCTCAAGCTAGGTCCCATTGTAATCTCAGAATGATCGACTACATGACTTGGGTCAGTCACGTACCTTCTCAGCTGTGAGATATGGAATACATTATGCACTTCCTCTAGAGATGGGGGTAATGCAAGACGATACGCCACCTCACTAATACGTTCCAAAATATCAAATGGCCCAATGTACTTCGAGCCCAGCTTGCCTCTGCTCCCAAATCGAATAGTACCTTGAGTAGGTGAGATCCTCAAGAATACATGTTCTCCTTCCTTGAACTCCAAAGGTCGGCGGTGTATCTCAGCCCAATGCTTTTGTCTGTCCTAAGCTGCACAAAGTTGTCTCTGAATTTGCTTTACCTTTGCAACTGTCTGCGTCATTAACTCTGGACCGAGTATCTGACGCTCGCCAACGTCACTCCAATATATTGGTGACCTGCACTTCCTATCGTACAATGCCTCAAAAGGTGCCATCTGGATGCTCGTCTGGTAGCTGTTATTGTAAGAGAACTCCACCAAGTGCAAATGGTCTTCCCAAGACCCTCCGAAGTATAACATACACGACCTCAGCATATCCTCCAGAATTTGAATCGTGCGCTTCGACTGACCATCTATCTGTGGATGGTAAGCAGTACTAAACTTGAGTCGGGTGCCAAGACTCTCCTGCATGCTTCGCCAAAAATAGGATATGAATCTCGAGTCACGAACAGACACAATACTAACCGGTACTCCATGTAATCTTACGATCTGTCGTATATACATGTCGGCTAAAAAATCAGTGGAGTGTCTAACTCCGAACGGCAAGAAATGTGCCGATTTGGTGAGTCGATCCACAATAACCCAGACTACATCCTTCCCACTAGGGCTTCTTGGAAATCCTGTAACGAAATCCATAGTGATATATTCCCACTTTTATTTGGGTATGGGAAGCGGCTGTAACATACCAGCAGTTCTCTGATGCTCGACCTTAACTTGCTGACAGACCAAATATTTTGCCACAAATCGTACAATCTTTCTCTTCATCCCATGCCACCAATAGTACTGCCTCAAATCTCGGTATATCTTCGTACCTCCTGGATGAATAGAGTATATGGAGCTATGTGCTTCAGACATTAACTCATGTCTCAACTCTCCATTCGGAACATATAGGCAATTTTCGCATCTTAATGTCCCTCCTCATGGATTCGAAGTCCCGTCTGCATGCTGACTTCCGTCTTCTCTTTAAGTCTCCGGAACCTAGCATCTGTGGGTAATGCCGCCTTAATCCTCTCCAGTAGTGATGACTTAACTTCAAGATTCACCAACAATCCACTCTGCCCCAGCAAAATAACCTCTATCTTGAGCTCCTGTAGATCCTCTAATAGCTGGGGCTGCATCGTCAAGAAATAAGCTGTAGGCTTCCTGCTGAGTGTGTCTGCTACGACATTCGTCTTGCCCGGATGGTACTGTAAATCTATATCAAAATAGACCATCAACTCTAACCAACGTCTCTGTCTCATATTGAGCTCTTTTTGAGTATAGACATACTTCAGACTCTTGTGATCAGTAAAGATTTCTACCTTCTCTCTATAAAGATAGTGCCTCCATATCTTTCATGCAAATATTACTGCAGCTAGCTCAAGATCGTGCGTCGGGTAGTTCTTCTCATGAACCTTCAGCTGTCTCGATGCATAAGTGATAACTTTGTCATGTTGTATCAAAATACATCCTAGTCCACTGCCTGATGCATCACTATAAACTACGAAGCCTCCCGATCCTGAAGGAAGAGTCAAGACCGTTGATGTCGTCAATTGCCTCTTCAACTCCTCAAAGGCCTTCTAACAATCTTTCGTCCATGCAAACTCCTGGTCCTTTCACGTCAACTGCATCATAGGCTCCACAATCCTTGAAAAATTCTCTACGAACCTCCGGTAGTATCCAACAAGTTCAAGAAAACTTCTCACTTCCGCAACTGATGTAGGTGTAGGCCAAGTTTCTATTGCAGCAACCTTCTCCGGATCAACTGAAAGTCCTTCTTCCGAGATGATATGTCCCAAAAAAGGCACCATATCCATATAAAACTCACATTTACTGAGTTTGGCGTACAGCTTCTCCTGTCTCAACGTCTCTAGCATGATTCTGAGATGCTCCTCATGCTCTTCGTGGCTCTTGGAATATATCAAGATGTCGTCAATAAACATAACAACAAACTTGTCCAAGTACTGATAAAAAACTCTGTTCATCAAACTCATGAACACAGCTGGCATGTTGGTTAAACCAAACGACATAACTAAGAACTTATAGTATCCATACTTGGTCCTGAAGGCTGTCTTCGGTATATCCTCTTTTTGTACTATAATATAGTGATAATCGGATCTAAGATCGATCTTTGAGAATACACTAGTACCACTCAACTGATCGAATAGTTCCTCATTGCGTGGCAAGGGTTACCAGTTCTTAATGGTTACACTATTTAGTGCCCTGTAGTCAATACACAGGCGTACCGTCCCATCCTTCTTTGGCACAAATAGTATGGGTGCTCCCTATGTTGAAACACTGGACCGAATAAAACCCTTCTCCAGAAGATCATCAACTTGCTCCTTCAATTCTACCAACTCCTTAGGTGCTAGCCGGTACACTGATAAAGTGATAGGCACCGCTCCTGGAGTCAAGTCTATTGTGAATTCTATTTCCCGATCAGGTGGTAAGCCTGGAAGATTATCGAAAAATACATCCACAAACTCTGATACTGTCACGTACCAGTCCCAAAATACCAAGGGACTAGACACGTAGCAATGGCCAGCAGCACGCATCGATGGACAAACCCAATTTAATGGATCCATCGGGGCATACTTAAGCTGTAAATATAGGTCTACAACAACAAGTCTAAATTAATCTCATCCACACACAAATAATAAGAACAACAATAAATAAAGAAAGTACATCAATGTCCAATCTCATCAAAGTATGTCGGGGAATAACCCGATAAAAGTCTAAAACACTGGTTCATCAGACCAGAACAAAGGAGTCCAAAATAAAGTATCTGATGAGTACAAATAACATAAACTCAAGAAAAGTCTTCAGCCATCACCTCTGCTTCTAAGTTTGGTTCAGCTTCAGCAACAGCTTCTGGTACAGCTTCAGCTCCTATCCCGTAAACCTCGGGATAATGCTCTTCTGCTAAACCTGGGGACAACATCCGGATCCAGGTCCTCAGGGGACATAGCAAGGTACAAATAATATAAGCCAAAATAATGCAGTGGAATAGTAAATGAAATAAGCAGGATAACTACATAACCATCTATGTGAAAATGCAACTGAGAGCATCACTAGTACTCAGGCTGAGACTGCTACAAGCTCTGTGTTGGGGAGCCGGTAGCAGTAATAACAAGTAATGGGTCTAGCTCTGCTCGAGAGTCTACAACCTCACAATAGTAGTAGATATATATAGAACAGCCTGTAGCCTGTGTGTCTCTCCCCACCCAATGTAACCACATGTCTCATGTCCATAATGTCTCATGTCCATGTCACGTGAGATCAGAGCTAATGCAACAAGTCATAATCTAAGAATATAATGTCTATGTCCATCATGTATCCTATACAGAATCACCATAAATATCTCAGAAAGATTCTGTCACATGTATGGTTTCAAGTGTCCTAGGTTATAATGTACTTGATAAAACAAGTACGAGAATGTAAAGGATCACGCATGTTCATCTATAAATGACGTACCCAACTCCGCGTACGGGGTTGGCACCCGACTATTAATCGGACGCTAAGTAGGTCATACGGTCCTAGGTTTAAGCATAATCAACAATGTAAATAAGCAAGAAAATAAATATCAAAACTACATAATTTGGCAAGGTACACTTGCCTGGGTTTGGAATAACAGTAGCGGTCCCTGTATCAGTGGATTCAGTAAATACTCCTCCAAAAGCTGAAATAAACATTACCAACAGTCTCAGAAAATAGGAAATAGCTAGAAACGCTTGTCCTTAAGTCCAGTTTGGACACAAGGGCAAAACGATATTTTTTGGGCCAAAGCGGGGTCCCTATGTGGGCCGCTTTGCACCGAAAACCGGGTCAGGGTCAAAGGTTTCCAAAATAGTCCAACTTAGTGTCAACAGGTCAGGAACGATGATACGAACCCAACGGAACTTTCGGAATTGGATTCCGATGAGCCGTTCTCAAAATCGTCCGTCGAGTGGAGCCTGTGGGGCCCACGACACGCGATTTTGTCAACGTTCTCAGAATCGAACCAAACTTGGCTCACAGGACCAGCGTATTGCTACGAGTCCGATGGTGCAAGTTTCGTCTCGATCCGACGTGTATACACTAAGTTACAGCAAAATATAGAAAAATTAGATACGGGGCGTTGTCCGCGGATACGCACTAATTTCGGTGTGCACGCACATCCGAATCAGCTTCTGCAAAATTCCGTACGTCCGTATCAACGACGCGCACGTATCGGTGAAGACCGTGTGCGACCAAGTCGTCTCGTTTGGCGGGACGTACTCAGTTCCGGGGTGAAACAGGGTGTTGGTTTTTCTGTTTTTTGATCGCGGTTCGCGATCACCACAGGACGCGATACACCGAGCGGTTTGCACGGGCACCGAGGGGGTCACGCAGGGTTCGCATGCAACAGACGGAACGAGAAACATAGTTATGAGGAGAGAGAAAAGAATACCTGAACAGGGCTCCGTAAACTAGGTTTCTCGTGTCCTCGCGTGTCCGCGTCGCATCTAGAATTAGGGTTGTGTCCGTGTCCTTCCTAGGGCATCTGCTTGCTGGGTGTCGCCGGAGTCGGCTGGCCACGATAGGGCGAGCTGCTCGGCGAGGGCTCGCGGAGGGAAGGGTGGCCGGGCGGCGAGGTCCGGAGGCTGGGGCGAGGCGGGGAGGTGCCGGAGTCGAGTTTTGGAGGTACGGGGTCTGGGGAGCCGACGAGGTCGAGGGCAGCCAGGTTCTGGTGCTGGACACGGGCGTCGGGGTTCTGGCGGTGCGGCGGCTCCGGGAAACTGGACGGCTGAGCAGAGGGGAGGTCCGGCGTCGGGGTTCAGGTGTTCACCGGAGAAGAAAGAACAGCAGGGTTTTCCGGCGGAAGCCTCGGGTTTTTATAGAGAGTTAGGGGAGTTGGACGGCCGGAGGTTATCCGGTAGACGAAGGGGAAGAAGCGCCAGGTCGGGGAAGATGAAGTGGGGGGTCCCTCCGGCGGCCACGGCGGCGGAAACGGCCGCCGGCAGTGGAATCGACGGAGCCGCATTGAATTTGGGGGTTAGGGTTAGTCCGGGTCGGGCCGGGTTCTGGCGTGTCGGGTCTGACCCGGATCTGACCCGTTAAGGGTTTGGGCCGGTTCGGTCAGACCGGCCGGTCCGGTCCGGTTCAGACTTTGGGTTCGGTTTGGTTTTATTTATTTAGTTAAATTAATCAATAGTTTTTAATGCTTTAAAAATTCATCCGGGATCCAATAAATTTCCGGAAAATTATCCCATGTCCGGTTTTTAATTTTACACTAGAAAATATAATTTTTATCACATTTTAATATTATTTAATATCTTTAAAAATTCATTTTAAATCAGATGACCTTAGTTTATTTGTTTAAAAATACAGAAAAATGCTAATTAAATTTAGAAAATTAATTTCAAAATTCTAAAATTTTCAGGTGATTACAGATACAATCTTTGGGTACTCGGACTCCCCTTCTACAGAGAGTACCCTAAGTGTAGGCTGAACACATTGCTCTATGGCTCCCCGAAGAAACTCAAAATCTGGATGTCCAGGTGGTCTAAATATAACCCGTCCAAGCCAGCAATCAAGGGTCCCATGGTACTGACTCAACCAGTCCATACCAAGTACAACATCATAATCTGGCATGGAAAAGATCAAGAATTGAGTTTGCATCTCTCTCCCACATACTGCTATCGAACAAGATCTATAAATATCACTAACTGGGATAATTCTTCCTCCCGTAAGAATTCTCTTAGTCTTCGGAAGGGGTGCGGTAGCTACTCTATGTGTGGCTACGAAGCTAGCAGCTATGAATGAATGTGATGCTCTAGAATCGAATAAAGCTACAGTAGGTAATGAAGCTACTAATATAGTACCTGTTATGACCTCTCCTGTAGTAGTTTTCTCCTCAATAGCCAATGCAAATGCTTGTCCTCGTCCCTGAGCTGGACCTCTTTGCTGCCGAGCCTGCTGGAATAGTGATGCCTGTGGTGCCAAAGGTGGCCTCGGCTGATACCCTCCTGGAGCTGGTGGTCTAACTCCTCCAACTCCCGTCTGTGGTGCTCCCAATGCTGGATAAGCTGGCCTCAATGCTGGTAAAGCTGGTCGATCTACCATTGGTGCTCCCTCTCGACGCTCAGGGCATTCCTTGGCTGGATCTTGGTTAGATCCGCAAATCAAGCACAGTCCCAACTTTTGTCTGCACTCCTCTCAATATGGCCTACCTTGCCATAATAGTGACAAGTAGGAAAGGATGTGGCTCTTGGTGCTGCTCTCTGCGGTGGATTCCTCTGGGGTCGCTTTGTAGACTCCCCTTATGGTGCTCTGGCTGGTGCTGATATGAATGGTCATTTTAAGCTGGACTCTCTCCTAGTGATGCGCTCCAAACGTCGTGCTGCAGCAAGGACATTTGTGTATGAAGTAGGTGCAACGGATCCGATCAATCTCTGTAGCTCAAACCTAAGTCCGTCGAAGAACTTCTCCGCCTTCTCCTCTTTTGTCGGAATCAGAGTAGGGGCAAAACGACCCAAACGGATGAACTCCACATTGTACTCTTCTACCGTCATATTACCTTGAATAAGGCGGTTAAACTTATCTCTAAGTTTTGCTCTAGCAATAGCTGGAATATACATCTCCTGAAAGAGTCTAGAGAACTCCTCCAAAGCGACTCGGTCTGGTCTGAGCCGTCTCTCCTCAGATAGCCACCAATGATGTGCATTGCCCGTCAACTGCATCCTGACGGCAGTCATCCACCGCTCCCTCGGAAGCTCAGCTGCTTCCAACTGGTGTTGAGTGTTTGTGAGACACTCATGAACTTCAATGGGCTCCTCCTTACCAGAAAATATACGGGACTTCAGCTAGCAAAAAGTAGTGACAGATCCCGTCGATGGTTGCCTAGCTGGTAGGTTCGGCTGCTTCAGTGCAGTTACTAGGCTGTTGCTCAAGTTCTCTGCCTCGTGACGCTGAGCCTCTTGATGAACCTGTTGTTGGTCTTGCATCATTGCATAGAATATTTGAAATATCTGTTGTCCGTCCATAGCTTGTCCTTGTGGAAAAATGGACATTGGTAGAGTAAACTGCGGTGGTGGTGGAATGTCATCTCGTATGAATCTTGAGTCATGCTGACCTGCTTGATTGCTTTGTTGAGCTGATTGACCTCCACCCACCGGTGTCACTCCATCATTGTAGGTGACCACAGCACCTTGTGGTATACCTACGGGAGTCTCGTCACCAGTTTTTGGATCCATTATTCTGCATTAAAAGTAAATTATGAGAATCGCACAGAGGAATCAAGACAAGATGCAAGTCAAGAAATTATTTTAAAGTCGATATGGAGGTCAAGAACAGATCAACAAGTGGATGAGATTTTATAACTTATCATATTCTAATCGCAGGCTTGCTCGGTCCCCTAGTTGAAACTAAAGCAATATAGTCGTAGACCTGCATGGGCCACCACAAAAATCATGTCACACCCTAGTCCTAAAATACCGAGGAACTAGCCACGTGGCAATGGCCAACAGCTTATCTCCAATTAGCAAACCCGTTATAATGGACCCGTTAGAGTGTACTTAAGCTATAAAACAAATACAATGGTCTACGATACATGTCACGGTATAATTCTAATCTCATCCACAGAAGGTAAACACAATTCAAAATGTCAGACTAATAAAAAAGAAATATAATCCATCAACAAGTCTCAATAAAAAATGTCTCGGGGAACAACCCGATAATAAGTTTAATATAGTAATCCAAGAGTCAGGATATAGAGTATCTAGAAACAGAAATAACTGAGTATATAAAACAAAATACTCAGGAGAAATCCTCTGGCACCACATCGTCCTCTGGTGCTAGTATTGCTCCAGCATTAGCTCCTGTCCCGTATACCTCGGGGTAAATCTCATCTGCTATACCTGGGGACATAATCCGGATCCAGGTCCTTAGGGGACATAGCAAGGTACAAGAATAACTTAAGCCAAATAAACTACAGTATATAAAAATATATCAACAGGGCAAGCTATGTAACCAACTATGTGATATGCAAATGAGAGCATCACTAGTACTCAGGCTGAGACCACTACAAGCTCAATGTCGGGGAGCCGGTAGCAGTAATATCACGTAATGGGCCAAGCTCTGATATAGAGGCTAAAGTACCACAATAATATATATATATATATATATATATATATATATATATATATATATATATATATATATACTTCCTACCCAATATAATCACACGTCTTATGTCCGTGATATTTTATGTCCATAATACGCAAGATCATGACCTCTATAGCTAGTACAACGAGTCATAATAATATCTAGGTATATACAAGACTTATGTCACGAATCTTGTAAACCTATACAGAATCACCATGAATAACTCAGAAAAGATTCTGTCAAATGAAAAGTAACAAGTGTCCTATGGTATGACGTACTTGGTAAAGCAAGCATGAAAATATATGATCGATATATCAACTCTCTAAGTGACGTTATACGACTTCGCGTACGACGTCGACACCCGAATCTTATTTGGACGCTAAGCAACGTCTCACTGTCCTAGGTTGAACAGGTACATCACAGAAATAACTCAAGCAAATAATATTAAAGAAACTACTACAAGTTTGGCAATGTACACTTGCCTGGATTTTGAACTCCTTCAATTGTCCTGGTAATAGCGAAATCTCCAGGTACGCCTCGGGATGCTAAAATAAATATTACCATCACTCTCAGAATACATAAAATAGCTAGGATTGACTACCCATAAGTCAAATTTGGATATATGGGCAAAATTGACAGTTTCTGGTCAAAGCGGGGTCCACATGTGGCCCACTTCGCACCAAAAAATGTGCCAAAGATAAAGTTCTTCAAATTTATCAAACTTAGTGTCTACAAGTCCAAAAAGATTATACAAACCCAATGGAATGTCCAAAACTGAATTTCGATGAGCTGATCACAAAATTATCCGTCAAGTGGAACTGTGGGGCCCACAAAAATGGGGTTTCATCAATATTTTCATAATCGAACCAAACTTGGGTCACAGGACTAGCGTAATGCTACGAATCCGATCATGCAAGTTTTGTTGTGAAACGACAAGCACACACAAAATTATGACGAGTGTCAGAACAGGCTGATACGGGACTTTTCGACGGATTCACGTTGATTCCGGTTTACACGCATATCTAAATTAACTTTCGCAAAATCTCAAATGTCTGTGTTAACGATACGCACCTTCTGATGCAATTTGTATACGATGAAGTCACCTCGTTTAGTGGGACGCACCCCATTTCGAAAAATTTTAGGTTTTGAAAACCAAATTTTTGGTCAACTTTAACCGTGACTAAAACTCAGCATACAATAAATTAAAATAAACTAATTAATGGGATTAAATCTCGGTTATGTTGTCTAATTTACTGTTCAAGTGGAATTTAAAAATACTAACTAAGTTGGGAGAAAAATGCCATGAATATGGGGCTTGGGACAGTTTTCTGAACCATAAATTGGGTTATTATTTCATGTTTTGCGTCGCAATTTATGATCGACATAGGACACGATATCCCAAACTAATTATACATGGTTCGAGAGGGTCATACTGTGAACACAATGCAACAGGCCATTGGAGAATCGATACAACATGGAGGAAGATAACTCACTCTAAACAGAGGAGGTCGGCCGCGGTGTGCTGCGCGTGGACGGTGGCGGGCGGCGGGTCGGCGGCGTTGCACGATCGTCGGCGGCTGCTGTCAGTTACCCGCTGCTCATGTGCGTTCAGTTGCGGCCGCTCGGGGAGGTTCTTGTCAGAGCCGTAGTCGTCGAGGCTGGAGTCGTCAGAGTGACTGGAGTCGTGATGGTGGTGGTGGGGGTTTTATAGGGTGAGGTACGACGAATTGCTGGGAGATGAACGAATAGGTCACCGCGGTTGAGGGAGGTGAACGGAGGGGTCGCCGCGGTTGAGGGAGGTGAATCGGAGGGGGGTCGTCGAAGTCGCGGCGGCGGATACTGTAACGGTCAAAATTTTTTTAAGTTTCAGTTACTGTAGATGATAGGTTAGCGGGTCGGGTACGGGTCGCGGGTATGGGTCGGGTAGGATCTGATTCGTTTAGCTCGGTTTGGTTTGGTTCAGTTTGGTTTGGTTCGGGTTGGTTTAAGTTGGTTTATTTAAAAAAATTATATATTTTAGCTATTTAAAAATAGTTTTTGAGCCCAACAAATTTTAGAAAAATTACACAACATCTTATTATTAATTATACACTCAAAAATACAATTTTTCAATATTTTAATAATTAATTTATTTCTCAAAAATATAAATCCCTGAAGAACATTTATTATAATTAATTAAAAATTACAGAAAATCCCAAAAATTTATAATTACAATTCTAAAAATCTGGTTGTTTACACAATCACCATCGAACCTCTGAAAAACTTTTACTGACCGTTCCCCAAAAGATTGAAGAAGCCCTCGTCATCCAACCTTCCAACCGACACCAGGTTGAAACGGTTCTCAGGGACATGATAGACATCTTTGAGAACGAGAACTGCACCCGTCTTCGTCCTCAAATGAACATCTCCAATATCAACAGCCTTCGACACATCTCCATTGCCCATCTTCAACACTCCACAGTCGCATGTTGTGTAAGTAGCAAATAATACCCTATTGTGAGATACGTGCGCTAAAGCACCTGAGTCCACCAGCCAAGAGTTGTCATCGCGGACGAGGTTCATAACTACCGAATCACCTATAATGATCAGATCACCTCCATGTGTCGAGGCCGCCGCTGTAGTGTTCTCGCCCTACTTTCCCTTGATGTGGCCCTTCTTGCCACAATGGTAACACTCTTAATCCTCGTACCGACCCTTGGACTTGTCCCTTCTCATGTCTCTGCCACCAAATGGACCCCTCCTCTTGCTCCTTCCGTGGCTCTATGAAATAAACGCCTCTGAGTGGGATGTGGATGAAGTGGCCTGAGAACGTCTCCGTATCTCTTCGTTCAGTACCCCGCTCTTGGCAAACTCCAAACTGACCACACCTTCTGGAGCATAAGCGATCATAGACACTCGTACGGTCTCTCACGAGTCTGGCAATGTACACAACAGCCATAGTCCCTGAACCTCGTCGTCGAACTTGACTCACATCGAGGATAGCTGGTCAACTATGCCCTAAAACTCACTCAAATGATCCGTAATGGATGCCCCATCTTTGTACCGCAGACCCATCATCAACCAGATCAGGAATAATTTATTTATCCCGGTTTTCTTCGCATACAAAGATTCCAACTTATCCCACAATGCCCTCGCGTGCTCAATACTGGCAACGTAGTTGTACACGTTCTCGTCAACGAACTGCCTGATGTACCCACATACCTGTATATGCTCAAACTTTCAGTCCTCTTCGGATTTGTCACTGGGCCTCTCGGAAGCAAAAACAGGCAGATGCAGCTTCTTGACAAATAATAGATCAGTCATCTTGCTCCTCCGGTAATGGTAGTTGGTACCGTTCAGGTTTACCATGCGCACCGACTTTGCGTCCATCTCTCCTCCCTGTTTTGCCTGTCAACTACTAACACCCTTATAAAATTTCAGAACCTGGCTCTGATACCACACTGTTAGGAACGAAACACGAAAATTGTCCCCCCCCCCAAACCAGATAGTACCTGCGAGAGAACCGAGAAAAACGCACAAAATAGTTTTTCCAAACACAAATCGCAGACACGGAGATTTTTACGTGAAAAATCCAGATGGAAAAAAGTACGGGGCGATCGAAATCCAACCCTGAAGAACCTCCACTAATGAAATAAAAAGATTACACCCTCTACAAGCTCCTCAACGATCCAACATGGATCACTGCAACTCTTTGTAACAGAAACTAAATTACAACCACGAAAAAAAAGACAATGAAAAATACCCCCAATTGATCTCCTTCTCCGAAACGGTCTCCAATCCTTCTTTCTCCTCTCCAAAGTTGCAATGACACTCTTGCCACATTTTCTCCTCTCTTTTATTTTTTTTCTTTTTTGTTGTATATTGCATGAGCCTTTATATAAACCATTGCATAAATAAGAGTTTACATATGGAAATCTATATATGGAAGCCAAAAATATTTATGAAAATCCAATTACATTCAATCATATATTTAATGGAAATCAAATCATAAATTAGCTTACCATAAATTGGAAATCCAATTATATGGAAAGTTAATATATGAAAGACCAAATCATAAATATATAATTAAAGTCAAAGATGAAAATCCAATATAATATTTGTTTACCATAAATGTTCCAATACACGACGCTCGATTCACTTTTCAAGCTTTTCCGACACAGGGATGATGCTCGTCGGGTATTCTCCACATAGGTTGGGAATCCCACCCACTCCAACAATTAATTATCCAATCAACAATACTAATCGTATTGATGAATTATATCAAAAGAGCCATACAACTATGTATTTACATAGATTGAGAACAAATATGAATTATATAAGAGAAGGAATCTATACCTATATAGGATAAGGAATCTATATCCGTATATGAGTAGAATACGCGTAAAGATATAATCCTAGATCAGATTATATCTTAACATTCTCAATTAAATGCATGCATACAATTCTTTCAAGAGCGAGTCGTGTTTTTTTCACAAATTAATATGAAACTCTAAATAAGGAGGATAGAAGGATTTGTAGCTACTAATCTTGCCAAGAAGCTAAGTACAATAATACACTTGGGCAAGCTAGCAAAGATGTGTCACGTACGTACTACTCCAAAAATAAATCCACATTAACCAATCATAGATGGACAAAATAATTGACAATGCGCTGTTTGCTCAAAATAATGGCCGGCATATGCTGCAGGTTTCTTCTTCTTGTAGTACTGTTGCATATGAATGTCAATGACATCTTTCTTAACACCTTTGATACCTATCCAAATTCACATCAGATATCCATTTCATCTGGTACATGATCCAAAGGCATTGCTGTCGTTTGGTTATCGGTCATCGTCATATAGCAGACGGAACAGAAGGTTTGACTCTGATGATAGCCCATCTTCTTCGATGCTGTGCAGTGCCGGCTGCCACTGTCGTGTACTACTACTCCTTGCGGTGGAGCTGGTCGCGCTGTTGAGCTGTCGCCTATCTTGACTTGTTTCCTGAACCATTCCGATAAAGAAGAATCATATTATTAAGAAAAAATTATTGGGTGTGCCGGATGCAGTGCATCCTTTGTAATGTATTATGTTCAATCTCAACTTGGTCTTTAAATAGTCATTTACAACTCTAACAGAATGCATAAAAGTAGCACCATCTAGCCATATTCTAACTAACAAAACAAAACAAATTAACAGCATAGAACAAATAACAAAATTTCTAAAGACTAGAGATTTATTGAAATCCAAATAAACAACCGCTTCAATCTCCTCAACAGGATTAACTCTAACATCCTTCCCAATTCTCATGTCAACCGTTAGGTTGTCATGGAAGATATTTGTGCATGCACATATTTCTATGCAATTTAACGGTTGGGGAGAGGAATAGTGCACTGCATCGTCTTTCTGCCCATTCAATAATTTCACCTAGTTAAGGTTACGCGCGGTCTTAAATTATGGTAGTAACCTGATATCTCTCTTCCCTAAGCTCGTTGCTGCTTTGGTCAGCAGCTCTTGTGAACTCGATCTCCTGTTGTTTCTTGATCAATTCGCGCTGTCTTCTTCTCAGCTTGTGTTTTCTTGCCTTCAACACACTTGCCGCCTCTGACGGAAATAGAAGAAAATGGTTCAAACAAAAACGAACGACTGCAGATGAGCTGAGCTGAGGGGGTATATACAAACCTTGGTCGGTGATCAGGCGGTAAACTTGTCCTGTCAGCAGCATATGGTTGGGCTTGAGAAGCCTGGCTCGAGCACGAATGGCGCAATCTTGATGATTTTCTTGGGCGATGCTGCTGCAGTCGGTGACGATGAGCGCAACATGGTGGCCTGGGTTGCACTTGATCACCTCCTCTGCGGTCGTAGGCCAGTAGAGCCTCTGTGTTCTGCCCCCTGGGTGTTGGATCGCCACTGTTGCTGCCTCTGCTACTTGGCAATTGCCCATGCTCTACTCTTTCTTCCCTTTCCTTTCCTATCCAAGTGTTTGAGAGGAGGAGTCTTGCACAAGCTGCAGGTGGTGCTTGTGGTTGGCTTTTAAATTTGATCAGTGTGTGCGTGTGGGCGAACCTTGCAACTTTACTGTGTTTACTGACTGTAAATTGCAATTTTAGCACAATAATCAGTTAAATAAGGCTATCAGAAGTTGAAGAAATTATTGTATGGGATCTTTCTAGCCGTTAGATTGTATAGAAATGTGTATATGTACATATTTTTATGACAATTCAACGATTGTGTCTAACACAACCAATAATTTTTCCAGAAGATGGTCGCGACTAATTTAGGGACTCTTTGGTTGTTTGTAAATGAAATCCCTTGCAACATCTGCTTTGTAATTTGAGTTTTTCTTTCCTGTATTTGTTGTTGTAGTTGAAGATGCGGCAAAAATGGCTACAACAAATGATGCAGGAATTGATGTATGTATGCAGATTTTTTAGTGCATCAATGGCTTCATTTACCTGAAAACAAACACAATAATTGGTATAAATGTTACAATAAATACTGTCGCAACCAACCAAACTTTGGCAACTTTTAAAGGTACGGAAAGTAAAATTTGAGGAAAAAAAAATAGAGGAAAAAAAAAATGAAAATAAAGTTTTTTTTTTTTTTCTTGTTTTGATGAACAAAATGTAGAAGAAAAATAAAAGTTTAAATATAATTTATTAGAAATAATTTAAATATAATTTATTGTTTGTATATGGATAGAGATAAAATAACTATTTAGTCCTAGGTATTCTCACATCATAATGTATATGAAGGGTAGTTGGGTAAATTATTCCAAAATTCTTTCATCTCTTTCAATTTTTCTGGCACTTTTAGGAAGAAAAAAAATTTAGTGGGACCCACATAAATTTTTCTTACTTTTCCTTTCCCACTTTTCCTTTCCCTTTTCCAACACCATCACTTATAATTTTTCTCTCAATTTTTCCTTAATTTGTTTCTTCCTCTCACTTGTTATCCTTCCCAAACACTACCTTAGACTGGATTAGTTACAACGTAGCTCCTTTTGTTTATCTTTTTTAGGGTAAGTAATATTGTTTGGTTAAACGAGTCTATTTTTGTTCACCCACCAAAACTATAGTGTATGTTTATCCTCCAATCAAGTGTTGCCACGTGACATTTTTATACAAACTAAAACCACTTTAGAAGTTGATAAGATCATTCAAAGTTGTTTTGATTTCTATTTTGACATATGGTAATACTTGATTGGAAGATGAACATACACCATAGTCCATAATTTTGGTGGGTATACAAAAAATAACTCTTTGTTAAACCTGCTTATGTTTGTGTTTACGAGAATATTGTTTTTGGTCTTGAAATCATGAAAGGACTATTTTCAAAAGTTGTTTTTGCTTACAGAAAATTTATTGTACATAAAATATTTTTAAATGAATTAACTATAATGATACTATTTTTGAAAAATTTGAACCGACGATAGTTATCGCCATCTCGGAAGGCGAAAATAGAGAGTCAAATTTTTGCCAACCCAGTTGGCGAAAATTCAGCACTTTGACCCGCGGGTGGGTGGGCGAGGGTTGGTTCGGATTTAATATTTGGGTGAGTGTTGTTTTTTTTTTTTCAATTAGATTTTTTTTTTTTTTTGAAAAAGAGTGGTTTGGTTTAGTTTTATTTAGGTTTAGTTCTTTTAAAAAATAATTTGAAACAATCATTTTATTAAATAAATTAGGAAAAAATAAAATTTAACATCCAAAATAAAATATGCTAACATTGAACATCCAAAAATTTAAAAAATTTCTACCGTAAGAAAATTGCGTCTGCCGTTGAGCAGACTTCGAACGGCCATAACTATTTGTTCGAAAATCGTTTTTCGTCAAACAATATGTTGATTTGTATGTTTTCGATGATAGTAACACAATTCATGTAGAAATAATTTTCATCCGAAGAAAAACGCACATGTTACAGACAAAACTATAAAATTTAAAACTTTTAAGTATCATAACTTTTGACTGAGAAATTGAAACGAGGTCCAGCTTGTGCCAAAATGACCGTAAAAAAAAGTAATATGGGATAAACCATTTCACAGTTGATCCCGTATAGGCGGAGGTGAGGACGGAAAAAGCGGGGGCGAAACCAAAGCTAGAAGTGGTTTATCCGGGCTGGTTGAACCAGTTTGCGTTTGACGGACTTAAAAAATTTTGAATCGAAAAAAATAATATTTCGATCTCCAAATTTTACTTTGGGTAATTTTATTTTCGGCTTTTTTTCGGTAATTCGATATTAATGAGTAAAAATTGGTGTCTCCGGACCCTCACACATCATCATATAATATATCAGTGTAAAGATGATTAAAAATGGGACGAGAATATATGTTTATTTTTATTTTAACGATAAAATTATATATTTACAAAATAATTTACTAATCGTAATAAGATCGATTTAACTTTCAATTACGGTAGAAACTTTAAGGGTCTGCTTTGCAATTATGGTAGTAGCAGTTATAAGATGTTTTTAGAGTACTGGTTATGAACGGTTATTAGGGGTTCGATTTTGAATAGTTTTAAGTAGCGTCTTTTAAACCAATCCAATCAATGCTTGGTAACAAGCTGTTCTGAAAGTTTTTTTTTACAAGAATAAATGGAATAAAATAATTTAAGATTTTCATAAACAATGGAAGGTTTTCATAAATAGAATAATAAAATCCCTCAAAACCAACACACCAAAAACAAAAACCAACTATACAAAAAAAAACACAAAACAAAAAAACAAACCAAAACAAACAAAAAACAAAAAACAAAAAACGAAACACGAAACACGAAACACGAAAAAAAAAATCACAGTTATATTTTCGCCAACCGAGTTGGCAAAAATATATATATATATATATATATATATATATATATATATATATATATATATATATATATATATATATATATCATATTTTTGCCATCTGTGATGGCGAAAGCTTTCCTTAACTTTATATTTTTCTGAAATACTTTTGTTTTAGTTAATTTATTTAAAAATAGTTTATGTACAGCAAATTTTATGTTTTGCTTATCATGCGCTTTTTCATTTTGGGTTTTTGTTCATTCTATCTTTATAGCTTTACATATTAAATATAACACATGTTCAGCTAGCAATAAAAAAATATTTTTACTTACCAATCAAATTTTATAGCCTTTGTCTAAAGTGTGCCCGCTTACTAATTAAGTATTAACTAGAGCTTATTAGGAGAACCTATATTTGATAATTCACCTATTATATTAAGATAATATTCTCAAAGTACAATGAAGTATGAACAAACAAGTAAAAGATGAGATATTAAGAAGATCTAAATCAATGTCATCAATATTAGACTTACTCAAATATATAGTCTTCTCCAAGTTCAACAACATCCGTAGATGAAGTCCAGTCCAAGCATCGATCATTAAATTATAGGAGCCTGTGAGATTTGATGGCCTAAAGAAACCTAACTAGTATAGTAGTTGTATGTGTTACCGGAATAATGATACGATAATAGTGTTGTCAGTAGTCGTTATGTGAACACACAATTAAGAAGAGGGTCCATTTTGATCACCAACCAGCAGTAGAGGATATGATGGGAATGACTTTTGTCTCATTAGAGAACATTATGGTAGGAGTAGATATAAGCAACATAGATTTGCATCACGTCTGTTTAATTGAAAACATTCTCTCAAGGAGAACAGAAACACAGGGAAGTACATTAAATCGAATGCATCATCACATGTGCACCGGAAAACGGGAAGATTTCAATTCCTAATCGTTTAAATGAATTGGCTTGAGGACACCAAAATGTCACTAAAACATAATGAGATCATTTGAGTCAAGAGTGTGGTATGGATAGCAATGCAGCATTGACCTAACTTTGAATATCTTGATCCATTGTTACCCATACACTAAACAAATACGACGTGATACAATACATACAGACACGCCATCTATTTAACTGTTGGAGTTAGTCCATAGATAGGTGACACTGTCCCACTATTTCATTTTGGGACAAACCGTATGTGTATTTCAATATTTGATTATTCATTAATTGGCTTGTATAAATGTATTGTGTTAGCTCAAGTTTGGTAGCGTTGATGGGGGCAGCTCCGCGGGTGGTAGCACTGTTGTCAATACAGCAGTTGTGGTAGCCACGCGGCGTTGTCGGTAGTAGTTAACCTCGGTCCAGGTTGTTTAGTTCGTAACTGACCATTCTAGGAGTTACTCTTGCTTTAAAGCCCACGTTATTAGTGGGCTAGCGGTTTTGTAACTAACAGTGGGTGGCTCTCCTATATAAGGAGAGCACTAGTACTTAGGGTCCGTTTGGTTCACTGCAATGTAATCGTAATCATAATGAATACGAATGAAAGAAATATTTTTTTATCATTCGATTCCATTACGAATATGATTGCAGTGAACCAAACAGACCATTTGAGCTTATAAGGAAGAAGAAGAAGAGAACAAAGAAGAAAAGTAAACACAGAGTTTCCTCTCTAATAGTCTGAATTTTTGCAACAGCATACCAAATATATATATATATATATATATATATATATATATATATATATATATATATATATATATTCCACCATCGCATCAACGTATGCTCTGCAAAGGAAGGTGATAAACAAAGCGTGGCAGAAGTTCGATTGACTAAGCAAAGTGTTACAGCTTAGTTGTTATCGATCAAGTTGAAGCCTTCAAATTTCTGATTCTTCGAACTATTGTAAATTTTTAGCAATTCCGTCTCAAGAAAGTAGATAATTCACCGAACATAATACAAGATTAATTGAAAGCACTAGAAGAGAGGAAATAAAATTTTTGTGGTAAAATTGAATGGATGAATTCATATTTATGGAAATGATTCGGATGACAAATGACCGCAAATAGTCTTTAGAATACGACTACTAAAGGAATATTTTTGTCATTTTAGAAAAATAACAAAATATCGTTGATTAAGGTGTTAAATTATGAGAATAATTTTGTAACAATACTTTCTAAAAAGAGAAAATTGTCCTGGTTGTTGTAGTATTGGACGCCAGATGGGAGCATTTTGGAGGAAGCAAACCCAGTCCAACCCAAAAAAATTAGTGGACCACACTGGTCTTCGACGTTGACCGGGCCGGTCCCTGACCAAATTTCGGACCGCCCAGTCCACTTAACATCTTTACTGGTCAGTTGTGCACTATTCTTGGACGCTTTTTCACATTGGAGGTGATTTAAAGAAATCAGAACATCTATGTTCAACAATATCATGCTACAGAAACAAAGTAGATGAGAGAAAACACAGTACATAGTCTGCCAATGTTAATCATGGGGAGAAATAGTATCCTAGACTACTCGTAAAGCCCAATCTACGAGTCAAAACTCATAGCATATTGAGAAGCTTGCATTGCCACAAGACCTCGATTAATCATCATTCAGACCTCTCAAAGCTCAATATTTAGGTATACATTCATATGAAAAAAGAAAAAAAGAAGTAAATAATTGGAAAGAAAAGTGAATCCATGGAGCAAGTAAACAAAGTTATTTTCTTCCCTATTTTTCTTTTTCTTGAAAATCAATTTATTTTTCTACTCATTTCTTTTGGCATCCAAATATTGAAAAGTGACTTTCCTTTCGTGAACCAAATGTGACCTCCTCAGGGTTGGTAATCGACAAACAAGCAGAGGTACATCATGGGTTAAGAAACAACACAGCCTACCTTGATCCATTCATCTATCCACTATCCAATATAAAAAGAAACTAACTATGAAAAAAATGTTAAAAGTGAAATACATTAGGATTTGTTTATAACATTTCAACTACGATGATGGAAAAAGGGAGGGCAAAAAAAAAAAACCAAACATTAGTAGCCTGAAGAACTCTCCAGGGGGCACAAGACAGTTCTAGATACCATGATATTTGCCATCACACTGATGGGAAGAACTTGTTGAGATTGAATGGCAAGGAATAGAACTCTTCGCTTCTGGTGTCGGTCTTGAAAGACCGGAATTTGTCCCACCAGTGATATCCTCTGTCCTTCCTCGTCGTGTTGTCATGCCTATGGAGAGTATTGTCCAAGAAGAAAGCAACAAAGCCCGCGACAAAAGGTTCAGAGGAGAATATAACGTTGACGATATCATTGAACTGCAAGGAGAATTAGTCTATTAGTACAGTAACAATCCAAGGTGCAGCCCAGGATTTGCAGTGGAATGTTTTCATACCCATCTTGCTCCAGTGTGAACTGGACCATAACCAGCAACAGAAGTGTACTCATTGAAGTATTGTGGTACCGATAAGCCCATGAAAAGTGAAAACCCTAAGATAAACTTTGTCCTGAAGCTATTCAGGTTGCAGAACTGCAGGAAACTGAGACCTACAGAACCTGTCCATGTAGAAAACTTGAATCGTTACCAGAACTACTTTTATTACATAAGTGACGATGAATTGTTCATGAACACTAACACATACCAACATATGCGAAGAAAAGGCAATACAGTGCTGCAAAAATAGATGCTGGTATCGATGCAAAAATTGCTCCAAATTTTCCTGAAATGTCAAACAAGATTTTTTATAAAAGTTAATTGTCGTGGAGACTATATATTGCATCATGATAAACAATTGGGATCATGCAAAACATCTTATACTCTAATTTTGTCTGGTGGATAAGGCTGCAGGCATGCAAGATAAATGGATAGCAATCACATTGCTAAACTAATACTGTAAAGTTTCAGTATCTCTAGCATTTGAGCATCATGGGCTGTGAAATTCTATGTTTCCAAGCCATGGCAGTAGCCTGATTTCACCCGGGCACCGATTACTATAAGGCACTGCTGCTTGCTCTGTGCAATTGTCTAGTATTATTCAGGATGTCACTGATGACAATAAATCAGCAAGGTCCGGATCCATTATATAATCAAACAAGAAATTTTCATACCATAAGACAACATTGAATTGTGAAACATTTCTGAGGAACAAGACATGGGGGGATGCTAAAGACGTACAACGTACCTAGAACGGAAAAGAAGATCATAAATCCAGCAGATATCTGCACAACTCTTCTGCTGCCTACACGTGTCAGGGCTAACAAACCAGCATTCTCTCTATCGAAGTGCAAAGAGAAAAATTCAGACTAAACAAAAGAATCCCTCATAATCATTACTGCATATAATGAAGTATATGTTATCCTTGTTAGTCTTACACAGATACAGTTGACCCACTTGCTGTCCCGAATAATCCATCCAACAAGATACCGATACCCTGGAATCAGAACTTACTAGTTAGGATTTATCAAAGCTCCGAACTGGATACGATTGAAAAGATAATATTGTATTTTAGAAGAAAACAAACACAATACCTGCCACCCAATGCCACGGCTGAGAACTGATGGAGGCATCGGTGTGGCACTTGCATATCTTGAAACTGCAATAAAGGTGCCAGTGGACTGCAGCATGAGAACAACAGGAAGCTGGTTAGTACAGTTTAAGTGATAGCCTAGAAAAAAAATTGGTATTTCAGATTTTATGCAGGGATGAGAACAACTACTTTTATGCAGGGATGAGAACAATTACCTCTACTAGACCAACAAATGCAGCAGCCATCATAGCAAAAGCTTCACCAGCATCAAATGTTGGAGCACCCCATTGGAAAGGATATGGAACTCTTATCCTACAATAAAGCCATGACAGTAAACCTTAATCAGCAACACCGCTAACTAGTGGCTTTGATCTAGCAAACCACTCCAATACATATCAACTTAGATGGGCAAGTGACCGAACTAACCAAGGAGATCCACCAACAAGTCCAGAACGATCAGTACGGCAATGCAATTGGGTCTTTGGTGCTGCATGCCTATATGCCCCACCAATTGTGAGGAAATATGCATAAAGCCACACAATCGCAACTGAAAATATAACAGCAAATCGATCGAAGACAGGCTTGTCCGAGTGAATTGCACGAGATATGTACTGCAAGGACAAGATGAGCATGTTATTTAGTTATGATAGATAACTCAATAAAGTTAGTCCAATGATTCTATGCCTCACACTGGTACCTGTGAAAATATGATCAGCAAAATGATCTGTGGAAGCCCAATCTCAATACATTTGGCAACCTGGGCACGCATCACATGTTGTCAACAATTGACAATTAACTATAGAACAGAATTACAATATACTTTATTTCTAGAGTACAATAAATATTCCCCAAGGATCAATTATGGAAGCAAATAATTCTAAACCTATATAGAAAAATTAATATCAAGTACTCACCCCAGGGAAACCTAACTCATAAAGTCCAAACCCAGATAAAGCTACCAAAGGAACTGCTGAGAGTGGACTCAAAAATCTGGTGTTTAAAAGAACAACCATAAAAGAAAATGGAAAGATAGGATCAGACAAATATGAAATCAGTATATGGCATAAAGAATAAAAATAATATAATTATGCACTAACCTTGTCACATTGCGCCAGAGGCCACTAAAACCAACAATAATTTGAAGTGTCGAGGCCACGATAAGTGCACCTTGGGTTCCTCGCATTGTGCGCAGGAATTTCTGATTGCCAACGAAATATGCGAGTCAAATTATGAACAAAGAGGGAAGAGAAAAAGTAGACAGCAACAATTCTCGATAACAACCTCATGAGGATCCACGATGTTACTATAGCGTCCAGCCAGAATGATAGATATTGTGGGCACAACAAAAGTATATGAACCTCCAATCACAGCCGGCAAGCGAGTCCCGAAGAAGGATTGTAAGAGAGTATTCAAACCGGCAACAAAGAGTAGAGTCTGAACTACTCTGGCTTTCTCGTCCTGGGAGTATTTATTTACGAGAATTATACACGTAAAGTGTCATAAATGGGGTAAATTATGCAACAAAATGACGAGCTGCAGAAATAACCAAAGCCTTTTACTTACATTCCCTCCACCCATCTGAGGGATGAGAGCAGTGGGGATGATAACCGTGGTTCCAAGCATGACAAGGTAATGCTGGAAACCAAGAAGGATGGCCTCAGCTGCATGACAAGCAATCCAGAAAAGATGTTGAGATTGGATTTACATGCTGGCGGTTAAACTAATTCGGCAAAATAATAAAATTGGGGAAAAAAAAGATGCACATTAATCCCAAATTTAGCAAATATCTGTCTACCATATTCTGCATAAAAAAGAAAAATGCATAATGGCTACAACAATCATCAAGAGTATCCTCACGAACTAATAGGTAATAATGCATCAAAATTTGCAATTAAACCATTATATGATAAGAGAGACATTTGCAACAACAACAACAAAAAAGGCTAAATAAATTACAACTTGTTACCCTCAACTATTCAAGTTTTTCAACTTGATACCCTAGACACGTAATTTGGTGAGTTTTTTTTTTTTTTTTTAAGGTACCAAGTATCAAAGTTTAGAGTATCAAGTTGAAAAACTAAAATAGTTGAGGGTATCAAGTTGTAATTTAGCCCAAAAAAAAAAAATTAAAACAAAGTTGAGACTGCATCCCAGATAATGCCATCTAATTAGCGACAACAAACATTGGGCAAGTGATACAAAAATCATAACACCCAAAATAAGAAGTAAAATATCCGCAACCATTACTTGTATCACCACATTCACAGATGCACATGGACTTGTTACTCAAATGAAACAAACGGTCAAAATTATACAAGTCAGGACTGGAAGGGGAGGCAAGGTGTTTAACATTGGTTTTTACCAAATATAGCTAGCTAGGGTTGCAAGCATAAATGTCACCTAGCAAATTATATGGGTAGCAATGAAAAAAATAAGTCGCATAGAAATCTTACGCCATGGGGGAGGGCTGGTGCTGCAGTAGGATACATTGGGCAACTGGTCCTTCACTGGGTGAGGATGTAACTCATCAGCCTTGGGCGCAGGAGCTGCTCCACCTCCAGCCATACTCACTCAGAACACCACTCTCACCAAATATCACTACAAGAAGAGGAGGAGCACCAGATCAGGAGGGGGAGTGAGAAGTGAATGAATGAAGCAAATGGGGGAAGGTAGTGTGGGGGCAGGAAAAGAACAAAGAGAAAGAAAAGAATCTTCGGCAGTAGACACACACCTTCTCTACTATCAATCTTTCTGAGTTGGCTTCCAACACCAAGGAAAGGAGTGAGAGAGAGAGAGAGAGTAACTAAGGAGTAAAATATATGGAGAAGAGGAACACTTTATTACTACCTTTCTTTATTTCCTTTTTTCTTTCTTTCCTCTCCTTCAAAGAAAGAGGCAGGGCAGACAGAATGCACTCCACTTTTTTTATTGCACTTTCTCTGCAGTTGCTTTGCTTCAGTTACTGCTTACCAATTAAGTAAGGGGTGTTGCCTTTTGCACATACCTCTCCTACCTTCTGTTATTTACTTCCAAGTCTTACAACTCTTCTAAATGTGTTATATTTCCAGTCCCTGTTCAGAATTCAATGTTCAGATTTTTTTAGCAACTGGGATCTGGAAAGAGAGAATTAACCGAATATTTGCGAGCATAATCACACCCTCAATCGATATTATACACAATATAGAGTTTGATATTTCATGTCTGGTAGTAGGATGGGGTGGTAACCGATCTGTGTGAATGTACTGCAGGAACACGTGTGATTAGCAATAAAATTATCTTTTTCAAAAAAATTAAAAAAATAAGCAAAAATGCAAAGTCAATAATTCTAAATTGTTGCAAAAGAAAAATAAAAAAATTAAATAAAAAAATTTATTTAAAATATATAAAATATTTAGGAATGATGAAATTCATATTCGTATCTCTCAATTGACAACCCAAAACACTAGCATTAGAGGAGTAATACTTTGATACAGATGGTTGTATCAAAATTGTGATACAGTCATCGTATGACAAGGAGTAATATTTGTACGCTTTACGAAAGAAGAGGAAAGCCAACTTGTCATACAGTAGTTGTATCAAAATTTTGATACAACTATCTGTATCAAAGTTTGCTAGCTTATTCTTTATAAATTAGAGGACGAAACTAATATATATTTTAAATAAAAAAATTTATATAGTAATTAATTAATTATTTTAGAAATATTGGGAGGGAGGAACGTGGTCCTCCTTGGACTCTTTATAGATCCACTCCTGAGCATAAAATATTATAAATCTTTACATAATATGCAGTAAAACGTTTATTAGTACCAACGTGTTGCATAGATTTTTCTCCGATACAACGAAAAGTGAAAATAGAAAGAATTGTTATATCGGCATTGTAAGTGACATGTATCGAAAATCCACATGATGTTTATATCAAATGAGCAAGAATGGACTATTACAAAAGATAGAAAAATGAAAGCTTTTAAAAAGGTCACTCTTTTTAATGTTGTCAGAAAAATAAACTAGCTTTCAAAAAAAAATAAGCAAAAACAAAAATAATCGAAAAAAACCTATAGTATCAAGCAAACCATAAAAAAGAAAATAAAAATTAATGATAAGAAGTTGTCAAAATGATAAAAACATACTTTGTTATGTTGTTTAAAACAAATAAATAATCACATTTTTTTTTGGGTTCATATAGTGTGTTGTGGGAGTTGCTGGGAGCCAACAAACGTAAGGGACTTGAATAAAAGATGATGGATACAATGGACTTGTGCAAAAATACCCTTCAAGGAAACAAGACTGAAAAGAAAAGAAATTTTGCAACCGACGGTAGAAGTAGAAATATGTGTTAGGAAGTGTAATGAAGAACAGCTGGCAAATGAAAATGGATAAAAATAACAGGGAGGGGTTTACTGTAAAATTGCGAGTGAGAAGAGGCAATTTAATATCGTTTTGACTGTTTTTGTACTTCTCTCTCTTACAATAACTTTTTCTTTCTTTTTTTTCTTTCTTTTTTTTTCTTTTTTTTTTCCTACCGGACTCAGAATGTGCCAATCATCATGTTTTCTCAAACGTTCGTGTGGATCCTCGTACACATGGGCAGCTTCATCATCGCCGCGGGCGTCCGCAAGCAGGCTCTTGTCGCCCACAAGCGGGTCTTGTCGACACCGGTACCCATCAGCCGCTTGCACGTGACGAGGGCATCCTACAGGAACGGTCGTCTCAGCTGTTCACGCTTACCGCTCTCGCACGAGGGGAGTGGTGTCATCGGGTCCGTCGTCTTATTTGCCCCTTAAGCTCAGAGTGTGACAGTCATCAGTTCTCAGACATTTGTGCGTATCTCGCTCGGCCGAGTCCAGGAGATCGGTTCAGCTGATCGCATAGGCATCTTCATCATTGTCCTACAATCTTTCTCTCTCCATCAGGTAAACAAGCGGCAACTAAACACCATATTTTTGGTGGACATTGGATTTGTGTGAGGAAAAGAAAGACCATATATAGTTTTGGAGGTTATTGAAAACATATATATTGTTATTCTTTTTTCAGAAAATAGTTTTGTGATAACAAATAAAGTACTTCGCTGTCTATTTGGTGACTCGGATACATCATAGACAAATCTTACGTGGTTGCATATTTCAATATTCTAGCTTTCATTCATCTCTACTTTTAATACAATTAAAATGGTAGGGTATCCTCAATTTTTTGTGGACAATAAACTTGCTTAGCTAAAAATAAAATTATGCATGGATACAAAAAGTAATTTAGTTCTCCACTTTTACGATACAATTAATATATTAAACGGTTGGGAGTAATTGTTATGATGGTGAGGGAGGAGATCGTGGAGAATGTGATGGACAGAAATCCAAATGAGGTATTATTTTAAGTAGTTTGTATGGGTAGGAGTCTAAGAGATTTTTCTACTGGTTATGGTTCAAATTCTATAACAAATCTTTTTTGTCACCATTTCATAAATGATTTCCTTTTGAGCTATGTCCCTTGGATTTGGAGGTGGACAAAAGAAGCAAAGTGACGCTTGGATGGTGCACTTCTGTGGCTTCCATGGTTTCCATGGCTTCTACGGCATTTCACACGTTTCGTAGGCTTTTTGGCTTCTATAGATTCATGGTTTCGCGGCCTTCGTGTGTTTCATTCTGCGGTGTTGTAATTCTGTGGGCTACAATTCCGCTAGCTTTTCTGCGGGTTATCCTATGTTGTCGCGATTATGTTGCTGCTAGGGCGGTTAATTTTGTAGTTGTCCTAGTTATAAGGAGTAATTGTTGGTAACATGTCACGTCCTAGTACCAAAATACGGAAACAAATATGGCCAGCTATCCCGCACAAGGTATAATACGTCGTACGGTGATCACGACTGTAACTGGACAAGGGGGTGCATAATAAAATTAAGTCTGCTAGGATCTCACTGAACATCTATGCCTCAATCAGTCAAACAGTAAGCAATAAGAGATGAACATATATGATAAAGAAGTAAGCAGTCCCCGATACTCTATCAAAATGATCAGGAACTAGCTACTACAAAATGTTGAGCTAGTACAAGGTCAAAAGTACATATCGTTATCAGCTGTAGTTTGAATTTACACATATATGTACAAAACTTGCCGGCTAACAGGTATCGGTGGCTAAACGCTCAAAATGATACAAAATAATAAAGTGGGGAAGAAGAAACCCACTCAAGTCCTCCGCCGACCATGCTCCTCGAATGCACCATTGGTCAGGTAGAAGGTAGAGTCCTCAAGCTCCGCTACGAAATCTGGCCAAACAAAATAAGCGGGATCAGGCCTCGAGTAGCAAGTACCACAAGGGGAAGCACGAGAGAAGAACCAAAACCAAACAATAAATGAAGAATAATGAAAGGAAGAGAGTAAGGCATGTGCCAAATCATAGACATGTATCCTGTCATCGAAACAGCAGGATACCTCTACAACCAAACAAGGATAAGAGGTGCCAAACTATGTCGAGACAGAGTACAGTCCGCAGATTTGATCAGACCAAGGATATCCGTGTCATAGTTTCGGTCCATATCCATCGTAGCACAACAGTCCACCCCACAACCAAATAAGGACAAGAGCTGGACCATCGCACCACGATAATCCATGTCCTGAGACTACTTAGCAAAAAGCAATACACAACAGACATAATTAAAATAAATGGCCAATCAGTCCTACGGCTTGCTAGTTGGTGTTTGGGTAACCCCGATAATGTAATATAATTGGATCCTTAAATCGTGCTATGTCCGAGCAGGGCTGGCCGAACCAATAATATACAACATGAATAAATGAAATGCACCAGTCCCTCGTAAGGCCACTATGCTAAATAATTAGTAATAGTTCCAGTTTTCCCTATAGGGAGTTACTGGCCCGGTCTAATAATATTAGTGGTTGGGTACTACACTCCACTAGTACGGATGATATACAATATCTTGATGGCCAGCCTTGCACTCCATGATTTAATATCTATGGGTGGTTGGCTACACGATCTCGGGATCTGTTCTCTCCTAATGTTGCTACGAGTTTTAGTTACCTAATTAACCCTACAGTTATCTGGAATCTTGTGTCATAGTAACACAATTATCCTCTTAGATGTCATACCTTGGTACGGGTATGCTAGTGATGAATCCACATTGGTTCTTTTGGTTCAAATCTAGACTCATTCTGAGCGTAATGCAACAATCAATCAAGTAATCTAACCACGCTATTTTGACTAGCTAAATGGATTTTCGTGCAATCCTTATTATACAGTACTAACGAGCATGTAACAAAATATACCTATAACATAACACCAAAGTGTATATGTAGCACCTTAATGCACGAGCAAGATGGCACACTTAGTGTGTAATACAAGTTGTAGCACCTCGGTGCGATATTGAGGAGTATCAGCATGGATACAAGTAGCCAAGTCAGGATCTAGGTTTAATTAGTTAATCGAGTAAAATTCCTCTGCTCTGTAGCATGGATATCGCGTCAAGTATATGGCTAATGCTTCTATTGTAAAGTTCTAGTTGGGCCTATAATTCTATCATAGAGTACATCAAGCAATTGTTATTGTTCAGATAATAAAGAACAATATAAGTCCTTAATTCACTATCACGCACAAGTTCACAAGATTTTGATAAAAAATTAAACTAATTGAAGAAAATAACAAAAACAGACAAAATAGTCAAAAAAAGGCAAAAATAGGCAAAATAAAAGACAAAAACAGCTTTTCTGCATACAAAACAACCAAAAATAGCTTAAAATAGGCTTTTTGCACTTTTGGGTTAAAAACAACTTATGTGCACTTTTTTGGGTAAAAACATGATTTTTGTGCAAAAAGTACTCAAATTAGGGTCTCTGCGCACTTTTTGGGTCAAAATATAGTTTTTGTGCAAAAAGTGCGCAAATCAGGAGTCTCTGCGTACTTTTTAGGCAAAATAGGGTTTATGTACAAAAAGTACGAAAATCAGGGGTCTATGCGCACTTTTTACGCATAGAATTAAATTATGCGTACATATACTCAAAGGGGAGGACTTATGCGTAAAAAGTACGCAAAACATTGTTCTTCTTTGCGCAAACGACATGAAAAGTTATAAAATTTGTTTTGGCCATAAAAATTTCATTTTAACACAAAATTCGCAAAAAATTAAATTTTTTACAACATGAGATAATTAATTTTCAAAAATTTCAAGTTTTAAGAGATCAAATCCACGAAATTCATAAAGTCCTAAATTTGAAACTTAGTTCTACTCCAAGCCGTTCATCAAAATCGAAAATGTTGAATACTAAAGTTGTAGAGGATCACTAGATACACATTATAAGCTAAAAATATGCAAGATAAATCAAAGAAATAAAATATAAAAAATTAAGGTTTCTTCATTTTGTGCAAGATGTACTTAGCTCTAATCTATTCTAAAGAGAAGAAGGAAAACTAAAACTCCTAGGCTAGATCTAGGGTTGTGAGTTTGGGGGCTTGAGGGTTGGAGAGAAGGAGAGGAAAAATGAAGAAACGAAATGAAAAGTGAGAGAGAGGAAAGAGAAATATATATATATATATATATATATATATATATATATATATATATATATATATATATATATATATATATATCACACATGTGAGGGTAGGGGTTAAATCATGCCATGAACAAAATATTGGTCCTCCAAAATATAAGTAGGCAGTACAAGTATTAAAATACGTATATCAGAAACATGGAGTGACATCTCTATATACCTTAGAAAAATTTTGTCCTCGAAAATTTGCTAATACTAGGCAAGAGAGAGATTACGAAAACAGCTAAGCTAATCATGCACATATCTACCATACTATTATAACTAAGTAAGCAAGTCATGCAAATGAAGAAAAGCAACATCTATTCTATATGGATGTCGAACAAACACTATGACGAGATATGAAGGCATAAGAAAGAATATACCTCCAGAGTCGAGCAAGTATGGGTATCTGGCTCTGATATCGTCCTCGTGTTCCCACGTCGACTCTCCTGCTGAGTGATGGCCCCAAGCGACACAGACAAGACGGATAGTCCGGCTCTTGAGTACCTTCTCTCTCCTGTCCAAAATAGACACGGGCTGCTCCTGATAAGACAAGTCGGTACCAAAGAGTAGCTCAGAATGGTCAAGGATGTGGCTCGGATCCGGGACATATCTTCGCAATTGAGATACATGAAACACATCACGTATATCACGCAGCAAAGGCGAAAGGGTAAGGCGATAAGCAACATCACCCACCCGCTCGAGGATATCAATGGAACCGACTTATCACGGACTAAGCTTTCCCCGGGATACAAATCTAATGACTCTACGGGTGGATGAAATTCGGAAGAATACATGGTCACCAGAACTAAAGTCTAACGGCCTATGACGTTGATCTACCCAGTGAAGCTAACTATCCTGTGCAACTCAAAGCCGCTCTCTAATCAATCTAACTACCTCAACTGTCTGAGTAATCATCTCTGGTTCCAACATCTTTCGCTCACCAATGTTATCCCAAGCCAATAGAGATATGCATTTTATTCCATACAATGCCTCAAACGGAGCCATCTGAATACTGACCCGATAACTGTTATTATATGAGAACTCAACCAGATGAAGATGACCCTCCCAAGACTCTCCAAAATCTAAGGTACAAGATCGCAACATATCCTCCAAAGTCTGCATAGTCCTTTCTAACTGCCCATCTGTTTGTGGATAATAGGCCATACTGAATCTCAACCTGGTGCCTAAACTCTGATGTAGACTCTACCATAACCGTGAAGTGAACCGGGTGTCTCGATCTGATACTATACTGACTGGAACCCCATGCTATATCATATACATTTATGCCAACTGCTCAGTGGACCGCCCTACTAAAAAGGAAAGAAAATAAGCGACTTTCGTGAGCCTGTCTACTATCACCCAAATCGTATCTCGACCAGTCGGAGATCTAGGTAGACTAGTCATGAAGTCCATCGTAATATGGTTTCACTTCCATTCTAGAATATGAAGTGGATGCAATAATCCTGTCGGCCTTTGTTGCGTGCTCTTCACTTGTTGGCACACCAAACACCGATAAACAATCCTTGCAATCTCTATCTTTATTTTGTTCTACCAGAAATATTGCATAATATCCCGATACATCTTCGTACCTCCTGGGTGAATATAATATAGGGAACTGTGTACTTCAGCCATAACTTTCTGCCGAATATCTTCACTCGGCACGCAAAGACGATTCCCAAACCTAAGTGTTCTATCTTCCTGAATCGTCAATTCTTTCCTAAGGTCGTAATCACACTCTACCCGAAGCTTCTGAATCTGTAGATCGTCTACCTAAGCTTTCCTGATCCTCTGTACCAAAGTAGGCTGAATCTACAAACTAGCCAAAATTCTAGTATCCTTCGAAAGAACTACCTCTATAACCATCCCCTGAAGATACTCCAAGATGCGCCTCTGAGTCATCAAGACGAATGTACTACCCCTCCTGTTCAGAGTATTTGCTACCACATTTGCCTTGTCTGGATTATACTGAAGCTTCACATCATAATCTTTCAATAACTCAAGCCACCTCCTCTGTCTCATGTTCAGATACTTCTGCTTGAATACGTACTTCAAACTCTTGTGATCGGTATATATCTCCACCCGATCTCCATACAAGTAGTGCCTCAATAACTTAAGAGAAAATACCACTGCTGCCAACTCTAAGTCATGCGTTGAATAATTCTTCTCATGATCCTGAAGTTGCCGAGATACATATGCTATCACCTTGCCATAATGAATCAGTATGCACCCTAGTCCTTTCCCAGACGTGTCACAATATACTGTGAAACCTCCAGATACTGCCGGAAGTGTCAGAATTAGTGCTGAGATCAACCACTTTTTCAGCTCTTCGAACGATGTATGACACTCAGTTGACCAAACAAAATCTACCTCATTATGTGTTAGCCTCGTCAAGGGTGCAAAAATTCTTCTAAAATTTTCCACAAAAACCTTGTAATATCCTACCAACCCAGAAAACTGCGAACCTCTACTATTGTTCTCGGAATTGTATAACTCTCCACTGCCTTTGTTACGCCTCGATCTCCTACAGGAATCGGTCGCCTCTACTGGGCGCAAATCACCGTGCCAGCGCTCCCGTAGGACTATCTTTCCCATCTGGACGTGATACCGTACGAGCATAAGCTGTGCCCGTGCAAGGCCATGATCCGAATAGGCGGTAAAATGACTAAGCCACAGAGTCACACAGATAGTCCGAATGTAGCGGAATAAAAAATGAACAAGCGATTGGTAACAAGTTTACTGAGTCGTCAATAGAGAAAGCAGTGAATAACACAAGTATAGAAGTAAAATAAGCACTTTATTGATATTGCACAAGTATTACAAGCGGTGCTAGGCTGATATTAGAAGTCACTCAAGTCCTCTCTCTCGAAACAATAAAAGCATGCCAAGTGGCTACAATTGTGGAATGATACATAGGCGATATTCCAATATTATGTCTTGTATATGTACTTTAGTTCCGGACGCAACGTTCCAAGGCTCCAGAGCCGACTCCATGCCTTAACACACACGAAGGGAATTTTTGCACCAAACGAGGTTCTTTCACACCCTGCAAACAATCTGGTAGGTTATCAATACATGAATGCACTGGTTGGGAGGATTCTCGCCCGCTCGACAAATCAAAACAAGCTATATAGGTTCCGTGCACCATCTATTAAGTTATCTTTCTAGTCTTGCCTTAGGATCAGTTTTATAGCATAATGAAAACCTTGACTCGTGTGGCGGTGCACCGTACGATTTATGAGTAACACGACGATACTTTCCAACTTACCATTCTTCCTTCCCTATCCAAGGTAAACCAAGTTATAAAATCTAAGTCAAATTGCATAAGCAAGCATGAGTGTCACGAGCGGGGTTCTTGTCACCACCCCATTTCCAGAGCCGGGTATTTTTTTTATTTTTAATTTAGTTAATTGTGCATTATTTATAATTAATTATATTTATATTTAATTAGTGATTGCTTTATTTTTTATTATTTTTATTTTGATTGTTTTAGGATTTTGGCTAGCCTGGACCCATGTCAGACCCTAGTGGACCCATGTCCGACCCAGCCCACACCCTTGTGAGAATTATTTTGGGGCTTAGAATATTTATTTTATTTTTAGGAAGTTAGTTGGAGAGATTTGGAACTAGTTTGAGTGCATTTGGAGCCCCGAAACCCAAAACCGAGTTACGGGAGGGCATTTTGGTCATTTGGACTTAGTGGAACCCTTATATGTGTTGTGGCCGGCCCCCTCCTCACTCCCAGACCCGTGTGGACAGCAGCTCCCCTTCCCCCCACTCTTCTTCTTCACTTCTTCTTCTTCTCCACTCATTTTTCTTCTTCCTTTCTCCTTCCTACTTCAAGTAAGTTCACTTTTTTTTCCTTCTTTCTTCCATTCCTTCTTCTTTATGTAACCCTAACCCTAGATCTTTCCCTAACCTAGGTGGGTAGAGCCTAGATTTGGTGTTGGAGCTTGGATTTGAGGCTTGGAGCTTGTAGGAGGTGAATTTGGAGAGATTTGGAGATTTTGGCTTGGGATTCCAACTCCCAAGAGGTAAACCCTAAATTTCCCCTTGTAATTACTCTTTTATAGTGTAATTAATATTTTAGAACCTTCCTAGACCCTTAGGCTACCCGTGGGAGGAAGTTGGAACTAGTTGGGTAGTGTTTGGAGACTTTAACACTAGGTTTTGTGTCAATTTCGGGTGGAATCCGAATTTGGCCCAATTTTGGGTGATGCCCTAGGTTAGATGGACCTAGGTAGACGTTGTCGGGTGTCTTGAGGGTGAGTGCGTGTCTCCGTTCGGACACGGGAAGCCGTGTCGCGGAGAAACGGGCGTTTCGGACGAATTTGGGGGTTTTCGTCGTCGCCGATTCCAAGTGCGTGTGCGTTTCCGCCACGGACCTAGAATCGACGCGGGAGCGCATTTTCTAGGATCTAGACATCGTTTAGGATGCGTGGGTAAATTTTGGGCCGATTCCGAGTTCGTTTGGTGTGCGTTTCAGGAGGTTTTCCGAGCCGCGCACCACGTGTTTGTCGAAATGACCGAACGGCCATTTCGACTCGGTTTCCTCGTTTCGGGCTTGTGCGCGCGTTGGATTAGTATCGGGGAGTGTGTGCTAGAGTTTTCGAGCTATATTTTATATATTTTTAGGTGTTTGGACGTGTCGGGGTCGTTGGGCGTGTGTGGGGCGTGTGGGTTGTGTGTTGTTGTGTGTGGTGTTGTGTTAGTGTTAGTGTCTATATATATATATATATATTTATATATATTTGTATGTGTGTTTATGTATATATATATATATGTGTGTAGATATATGTATATATAGATATGTGAGTGTATATGTGTGTGTAGATATATGTTAGAGTGTGTTGGTATATAGATATTAGTATATATGTTAGTGTGTGTGTGTGTAGATGTATAGATATATATATATTAGTGTATATATATATATAGATATATGTGAGTATATATGTAGATGTGTGTTTATATGTATATATAGATATGTGTTTGTATATAATTATGTGTGTGTGTGTGTGTGTTGATTTGTGTTTGAGTGTGTGTGTGTGTTAAAATGTATATAAGTTAGTGTGTGTATATATCTATAGAGTTATATATATGTATATATGTATGTATATATATATATATATATATGTATATGGGTATGTGGTCGTGTGTGTGTGTGTGAGATGAGAGGGAGGGGCTGAAACTGAGAACAGCAGAAGTGTGCAGCAGCTTTAGCAGCAAAAAGCAGCAGCAACAGCAGATTTCAGCAGCGGCAGCGCCGCGGCAGCAGCTCGCTCGAGCGGCAGCACGCCGCGGCAGCAGCAGCATCAGCTGCAGGCGCAGCACGCCGCGGCAGCAGCGGCAGCACGCCGCGGCAGCAGTTCGCTCGAGCGCAGCAGCCTGAGGCAGCAGCAGCAGCCTGCGGCAGCACGTGCAGGCGCCGCGGCGCGCGCCGCGGCAGCAGATCGCTGCAGCGCAGCAGTGCAGCAGCAGCAGCAGCAGGTTTGAGCAGCAGCAGCAGCTTGGCATTCGCGGCGGGGAGCGGGGTAGCTTAGTGTGAGAGTTATAGATAGATAGGTATCTATGATTTAATAGATAAATAGATAGCAAGATAGATATTAGATCAATAGGTAGATGGATAGATAGATGCATAGATAGTTAGAGAGAGAGGTAGATAGTTAGACATTTAGATAGATTTATGTTTATCTATTAGATAGATATATTTATGGATTGATAGATGAATAGATAGCTAGGTAAAGAGATAGATACCTATATCTATGGATAGATAGATAGGTAGATTAGATAGTTAGATAAATAGATAGTATGTTAGATAGATGGATAGATTGATAGATATATATGCTAGATTAATAGATAGATAGAGTACTAGGTAGATTAGATAGTTAGTTAAATAGATAGACATATAGATAATTACATAGATAGATAGTTAAGTTATTAGTTAGATATTGGGTTTGATAGTTAGGTAAATAAGATAGATAGGTAGTTAGTAGATACATAGATAGATAAATCTATCTATGGATTGATAGATAGGTAGGTATTTGGTAGATACCTATATATATATATATATATATATATATATATATATACCTAGAGCTAGATATATATATTATAGTTAGATGTATATATATGTGTGTAGGTAAGGTAAAGGGTATATATGTATATTTGTGTGGATATCTATATATATAGGTAGATACCTACTTAGATATATATAAATATGATAGATATATATATTACCTAGCCTAGATTAATAACTAGGTGCATAATCAATAGCTAGATAGCTAGTTAGAGGGTTTTAGAGCGAAACCTCAATACCTTGAGATACCGAGGTATTTCAATACCTCAAGATAACCAAGGTATTGGGTTTCGAGCGGGGTTTTTGAGCAATAGCCTAGGAATAGTATTGGAGTGATTTTTATATGTATATGTGTATATATTTACGCGTGCTAGCATAGGTTTTAGCGGGTTTAGGCGGGGTGCGTAGCCTAGGTTGAGGTATCGGATACCGAGGGTATCCCGGTATCTCAAGGAGGCGAGTTTGTGAGTTTTCTAGCTTAATGACCTCGGTTTGACCTAGAATTTCAGGAGCACCCTAGTTTGACCCAGACTTGACCGTAGTTGACTCGGTTGACCGCCAAAGTCAACTTTTGACCTAGTTTTGACCTAGAGTTGACTTTTTGGACCCAGAGTTGACTTTTTGACCCAGATTTCACCGGTTTGACCCGTTTGACCTAGAACGACCCTAGAAACCTATTTTTAGTTATTTTATATCTGTTTAACTCATTAGAACCCTGTTTAACCTTACTTTTCGTATTAGGTCCTTGCGACACCAGTTCGGATCGCCAGTTGCTCAGGACGTCAGGCGAGTACATTCTCTGATAGTTTTCATTATTTGATGATTATTATGATTCAGCTTCTAGTATAGTATCATCTGATTATTCTGGCACAACACGGGACACTGATTGATATTTCTGGATTCATTTACTTGCGACACGTACATTTCATGTTTCTGGCCTCTATTCTGGAATCACTACTGGCATCACCTACAGGCATCACTACAGGCATCACTCATGTTCAGGCTGGACTCATCTTGATTTGCGTGTCGGGTCTTGGATCCACTTGTATTAGTCGGGGCGGGGAAATACTCGAGTAGACATGTAAACATTCCCATCTGGAATCATCAGGCATCACTCCCTCTGGTCTAATCTGGAATGATAGCAGCCGTGCACCCAGTGCGCGGTGAGCCGTACTTACCCCTAGCCGTTTACATGTCGAAACAAGTATTTCAAAGACACCGAGTTCATTCTTTATAGTCTGGACTCTCATGCATTTCTTGACTTGTCTCACTTACATGTTTCTGGACTTGACTCACTACATGTTTTTCATGCTGGACTCACTACACGTTCATGTGCACGGACTTGATCTTAGCTTAGATTTTCTGTATCTTGTAGTTATTACTATCTTGCTCTGATATCCATGCATCTTTACCTTTATGCACCAGTGACTTACATATATTTCTTGTTCATACTTGCTCCATTTTTCTTGCTACTTGCTATAACTGTTTTATAGTTTTTATCATTTAAATGGAACTGCTGTTAGAGATGTACTTGCTCCAGTCCTGACTGGACATATTTTTCAGAGTATCCGGAGGATTGGTGTCCGACGTTTTATGGACCTGAGCCTGTCGATGGTGCAGACAGGGACCCTCTAGTTTAGAGATGATTTCCGGGTGCGGGTCGTGACACGTTTTTGGTGGTGGCCCATGCAGGTCTCGATTCGCAATTAGTGCGATGTCGTGGTGGTACAACAACTTAGTTGTACTGCTGCGAGCCTGCTATAGGATCTAGGATCTAGGATGAGTGTGTACTCAATCACGACTAGGAACAATTCCAATCTAATTATTCTGAAATTGCTTCTTTTGAAATATTACTGTCCTTCTTTGATAATATCGTATCTTGCGCCGTATTGACTTCTTTTGATCTGTGTTCAGGATGCCTCCGAAGACACGATCCCATCGTACCGTTCCAGCAGTTGCCTCGGAGAGGTCTGCTACCTCTCGTCCAGCTCGTATTCAGGCAGCTGCTACCGCTCCACTCACCACTCCTGCGGTTGAGGGAGCATCTGTTTCTTTCGGGGATCCTTCTTTACCTGTCGATCCGAGGACTACCCCAGTCGTTCCGGTGGTTCCTCCACTACTCTCCTGCTCCAGTAGATGCCGCGCAGTTGTTTGCGTTCTTCAGGGAGATGATGGACGCGCAGCACCGTCAGGTGGATGTGATGAGATTGGGCATTGAGAACGCCCACCAGGTGGCCATGACAGCAGTGGATAGGGTGGCACAGATTCAGCCACAGGCATATCAGATTCAGCACCCGAGGCAGGGCAGCATCATCGACTTTCAGAGGATGCGGCCCAAGGAGTTCCGTGGTACAGAAGGTATCCTGTACGCGGATGACTGGATAGAGCAGATTGAGGGCATCTTCAGGCTGGCGCAGATTCCAGACAGCATGCAGATAGAGGCAGCGGGCAGTCAGATGTTCGACCTCGCTTTGACGTGGTATCGCACAGATACGAGGATCGCAGCGCCAGGGCTTACTTGGGAGGCCTTTAAGAGGCTTTTTAAGGAGAAGTTTTTCCCAGATGTGGCGCTCAGTGCTTTGGAGAGCCAGTTTGAGGCACTCGTCCAAGGGAGCATGACGGTGGATGAGTACGCAGCGGAGTTCTGCCGTCTGGGCAGATTTGTGGATGGCTTGAGTGAGGCAGCCAAGGCGAGAAAGTTTCGCAAGGGCTTGGTTATGGCGGTCAAGTCTTTGACCAGGAGCGATCGCGAGGCGACTTTTGAGCAGATAGTAGGAGATGCTCAGAGAGCAGAGGATGACTTGGAGCTCAAGTCCAAGAGAGGCAGGGATGATTCAGGCAGTGCCAGTGGTAGTGCGGGACCAGCTAAGCGTCCCTATGTGCAGAAGGCAGCGCAGCAGGGTCAGGATCAGAGAGCGCCCACTTGTGCCTACTGCAGGAAGGCAGGACACACTTGGGATGTTTGTAGGAGGAGGCTGAAGGTGTGTTTGTTCTGTGGATCCGCTGCTCACCAGATGCGAGATTGCCCTACTGCACCTCCATTGGGTGGAGCACAGGATCAGAGAGTTGGAGCTAGGCCATCTGTGGCACAGCATCATGCCCCGCACCAGCAGAGGGATACACCCCAGCAGGGCAGGGCTTATGCGTTGACGGTCGAGGAGGCCGATGCTACGGATGTCGGGTTAGCAGGTCTGTCTCTTGTTTCTTCTTCCTGTCATTTCCATTCCTTGTGGTGTGCTTCATTAGTACCTGTTAGATTTTTCTTTGTGCTGTGGTAGATAGTGTAGTGACCCCGATTGAGACTGTAATAACACGACCAGTAGGACCCTGATCTTGTATGTTGTTTAGGTAGAATTTCTTGACTGTGATTGTTGGGGGTTTGACCTAGAGAGATTGTGATTGACTATAAATTTCGAGGACGAAATTTTCTAAGGAGGATAGGCTTGTCACCACCCCATTTCCAGAGCCGGGTATTTTTTTTATTTTTAATTTAGTTAATTGTGCATTATTTATAATTAATTATATTTATATTTAATTAGTGATTGCTTTATTTTTTATTATTTTTATTTTGATTGTTTTAGGATTTTGGCTAGCCTGGACCCATGTCAGACCCTAGTGGACCCATGTCCGACCCAGCCCACACCCTTGTGAGAATTATTTTGGGGCTTAGAATATTTATTTTATTTTTAGGAAGTTAGTTGGAGAGATTTGGAACTAGTTTGAGTGCATTTGGAGCCCCGAAACCCAAAACCGAGTTACGGGAGGGCATTTTGGTCATTTGGACTTAGTGGAACCCTTATATGTGTTGTGGCCGGCCCCCTCCTCACTCCCAGACCCGTGTGGACAGCAGCTCCCCTTCCCCCCACTCTTCTTCTTCACTTCTTCTTCTTCTCCACTCATTTTTCTTCTTCCTTTCTCCTTCCTACTTCAAGTAAGTTCACTTTTTTTCCTTCTTTCTTCCATTCCTTCTTCTTTATGTAACCCTAACCCTAGATCTTTCCCTAACCTAGGTGGGTAGAGCCTAGATTTGGTGTTGGAGCTTGGATTTGAGGCTTGGAGCTTGTAGGAGGTGAATTTGGAGAGATTTGGAGATTTTGGCTTGGGATTCCAACTCCCAAGAGGTAAACCCTAAATTTCCCCTTGTAATTACTCTTTTATAGTGTAATTAATATTTTAGAACCTTCCTAGACCCTTAGGCTACCCGTGGGAGGAAGTTGGAACTAGTTGGGTAGTGTTTGGAGACTTTAACACTAGGTTTTGTGTCAATTTCGGGTGGAATCCGAATTTGGCCCAATTTTGGGTGATGCCCTAGGTTAGATGGACCTAGGTAGACGTTGTCGGGTGTCTTGAGGGTGAGTGCGTGTCTCCGTTCGGACACGGGAAGCCGTGTCGCGGAGAAACGGGCGTTTCGGACGAATTTGGGGGTTTTCGTCGTCGCCGATTCCAAGTGCGTGTGCGTTTCTGCCACGGACCTAGAATCGACGCGGGAGCGCATTTTCTAGGATCTAGACATCGTTTAGGATGCGTGGGTAAATTTTGGGCCGATTCCGAGTTCGTTTGGTGTGCGTTTCAGGAGGTTTTCCGAGCCGCGCACCACGTGTTTGTCGAAATGACCGAACGGCCATTTCGACTCGGTTTCCTCGTTTCGGGCTTGTGCCGCGCGTTGGATTAGTATCGGGGAGTGTGTGCTAGAGTTTTCGAGCTATATTTTATATATTTTTAGGTGTTTGGACGTGTCGGGGTCGTTGGGCGTGTGTGGGGCGTGTGGGTTGTGTGTTGTTGTGTGTGGTGTTGTGTTAGTGTTAGTGTCTATATATATATATATATATATTTATATATATTTGTATGTGTGTTTATGTATATATATATATATGTGTGTAGATATATGTATATATAGATATGTGAGTGTATATGTGTGTGTAGATATATGTTAGAGTGTGTTGGTATATAGATATTAGTATATATGTTAGTGTGTGTGTGTGTAGATGTATAGATATATATATATTAGTGTATATATATATATAGATATATGTGAGTATATATGTAGATGTGTGTTTATATGTATATATAGATATGTGTTT
>JAYESA010000010.1:90352134-90369634 GCA_036927795.1 Iris macrosiphon
GCTAGCATGCGTAAATATATACACATATACATAAAAATCTATCTCTAAACTCAAACCTATGCAATTGCTCAAAAACCCCGCTCGAAACTCAATACCTTGGATATCTCAAGGTATTGAGATACCTTGGTATCTCAAGGTACTGAGATACCTCTCTAAACTCAACCCTACTACCCCTCTAGCTAACTATTAAGCATATAGATATACTCCTAGTTAATAATCTAGGCTAGAAAATATATACCTAACATATATATATACATACCTACGTATCTATATATATTTATTTATTCACACATACACACGTATACCTATATATATACCCAAACTTACATATATATATATACATAGCTATATATATGCATCTATCTAGCTATATACCTATCTATCTATCAATCTATATCTTATCTATCTATCTATGTATCTATCTATGTATATCTATTTATATACCTATATATCTATCTAGATATCTATCTAGATATCGATCTATCTATATATTTAACTATCTATCTAACTATCTAGTATCTATCTATCTAACTATCTATCTAACTATCTAGTATCTATCTATCTAACTATCTATCAATCTAGATACCTATCTATTTATATCTAGATATCAACTATCTATCTATCTATCTATCTATCTATCTATCTATCTATCTATCTATTATCTATCTATGTATCCATCTAACTATTTATCTAGTATCTATATATCTATCTATCCATAAATCTATCTATCTATTTGAATCTATCTATCTAACCATCTATATACCTATTTATATACCTATACCTTGCTACCCCTCGCTACCTGCCCCGCTGCTAATGCTGCTAGAGGCTGCTGCTGCTGCTGCTAGAGCTGCTGGAGCTGCTTACCCTGCTGCTGCTGCTACTGCTGTGCACAGCAGCTGTGCATGCTGCACATTGCTGTGCGCTGCTCCCTGCTGCACACCTCGCTGCAACACGCACACGCACACGCACACACACAAACACAGACACACATATATACCTATATATATAACTATATATATATATACACACACACACACTAACATATATATATACACACACATTTACACTCACATAAACACTTATGAACACACACACACTTATGTACACAAACACATATCTATATATATATATATATATAAATACACTTATCTATATATATATACACACACAACCTTTATATATATATATATATATATATACACACACACACACACACACACACACACACACATATATATATATATATATGTGTGTGTGTATATATATATATATATATATACACACACACACACTCAAACATATATATATATATACACACACACTCACATAGATATATATACAAACACACATATATTTATATATATAAACACACATCTATAAACATACACACTCATACATATATCTATATACCCATATATATATATATAACCATACTCACACACACGCTCACAACCACACCCTCACTCTCACACACCCTCACACACACTCTCATACACACTAACACACACTCTCACAAACACACAACCACACACACACAAATATACATATATATATATATACAACTATATACATATATAGACACACACTAATACATATATAATTATACACACATACACTTATGCATATGAATACACACACACATAAACACTCATATATATACATATATATATATATATATATATATATATATATATATATATATATATATATATATATATATATATATATATATATATATACACACACACAAGCACCCACACTAATACACAAACCCTTACACAAATACATATATATATATATATAAACACATATTTACAAATATATATATAGAGAGACACATACATATATATAAATATATATATAAACATATATACACTCTAACACTCAACACACACAACACACAACACACAATACAACGTACAACGTCCCACCAACGCACGCCCAACGACCCCTACACGCACAAACACATAAATATATATAAAATATAACCCGAGAATTCTAGCACACACTCCCCGAAGCTAACCCAACGCGCGCACAAGCCCGAAACTAAGAAACCACGCCGAAATGGCCGTTCGATCATTTCGACGAACACGCGGTGTGCGGTTCGGAAAACCTCCTGAAACGCACACCAAACCAACTCAAAATTGGCCCAAAATTTACCCACGGGATCTAAACGATGTCTAGATCCTAGAAAAAATGCTACCCCGTCGATTCTAGGCCCGTGACGAAAACGCGCACGCACTTAGAACCGGCGACGACGAAAACCACAAAAATGCCCGAAACGCCCATTTTTCTGTGACACGACTTCACGTGTCCGAACGAAGACACGTACTAACCCTCAAGACACCCAACAACGTCTACCTAGGTCTGTCTAACCTAGGGCATTATCCAAAATTGGGCCAATTTCGGATTCCACCCGAAATTGACACAAAACCTAGTGTTAAAGTCTCCAAACACAACCAAACTAGTTCCAACTTCCTCCCACGGGTAGGCTTAGGGTCTAGGAAGATTCTAAACCACTAATTATACTACATAAGAGTAATTAGCAAGGGAAAAGTTAGGGTTTACCTCTTGGGAGTTGGAATCCCAACCCAAAGTCTCCAAAAAGCTCCAAATCTACCACAACTAGCTTCCAAGCTTCCAAATCTAGCCTCCACACCAAATCTAAGCTCTACCGACCTAGGTTAGAGAAAAATGTAGGGTTTCGGTTCACACAAAAGTAAGAAATGGAAGAAGAAAGAGAAAAAAAAAAGGAGAAAACTTACTTGGGAAGAAGAAAGGAAGAAGAAAAAGTAGTGGAGAAGAAGAAGAAGAAGAAGAAGAAGAAGAAGAAGAAGTGAATGGGGAGGGGGAGCTGCTGTTTTGGCTGGGAATGGGGGGATAGGGTCGGGTCTCACACACCTAAAATGGTTTACAAAGTCTCCAAATGCCCAAAATGCCCTCCTCTCACTTGGGTTTGGGTTTGGGTTTCGGGTTCCAAAAGTACTCAAACTAACTCCAAATCTCTCCAACTAACCCCCTAATAATATAATAAATATTCTAAACCCAAAAATAGGTCTCACAAGGGTGTGGGTTGGGTCAGACATGGGTCCACTAGGGTCTGACATGGGTCCAGGCTAGCCAAAACCCTAAAATAATCAATAAAAAATAATACAACCACTAATTAAATATAAATACAATTAAATATAAATAATACACAATTAACCCAAATTAAAAAAAATACCCGGCTCTGGAAATGGGGTAGTGACAAGCCTATCCTCCTTAGAAAATTTCGTCCTCAAAATTTAAAGTCAATTGCACTCCCTCTAGGTCAAACCCCCAACAATCACAGTCAAGAAATTCTACCTAAACAACATACAAGATCATAGTCCTACTGGTCGTGTTACCACAGTCTCAATCAGGGTCACTACACTATCTACCACAGCACAAAGAAAGTCTAACAGGTACTAATGAAGCACACCACAAGGAATAGAAAAGGACAGGAAGAAGAACAAAGAGACAGACCTACTAACCCGACACCCGTAGCATCGGCCTCCTCGACCGTCAACGCATAAGCCCTGCCCTGCTGGGGTGTATCCCTCTGCTGGTGCAAAGCATGATGCTGTTCCACAGGTGGCCTAGCTCCAACTCTCTGATCCTGTGCTCCACCCAATGGAGGTGCAGTGGGGCAATCTCGCATCTGGTGAGCAGTGGATCCACAGAACAAACACACCTTCAGCCTTCTTCTACAAACATCCCAAGTGTGTCCTGCCTTCCTGCAGTAGGCACAAGTGGGCACCCTCTGATCCTGACCATGCTGCGCTACCTTCTGTATATAGGGACGCTTAGTTGGTCCCGCACTACCACTCGTACTGCCTGAATTATCCCTGCCTCTCTTGGACTTGAGCTCCAAGTCATCCTCTGCTCTCTGAGCATCTCCTACTATCTGCTCGAAAGTCGCCTCGCGGTCGCTCCTAGTCAAACACTTGACCGCCATGACCAAGCCCTTGCGAAACTTCCTCGCCTTTGCTGCCTCACTCAAGCCCTCTATAAATCTGCCCAGACGGCAGAACTCTGCTGCGTACTCGTCCACCATCATGCTCCCTTGGACGAGTGCCTCGAACTGGCTTTCCAAAGCACTAAGCGCCACATCTGGGAAAAAATTCTCCTTAAAAAGCCTCTTAAAAGCCTCCCAAGTAAGCCCTGGTGCCGCAATCCTCATATCAGTGTGATATCATGTCAAGGCGAGGTCGAACATCTGACTGCCCGCTGTCTCTATCTGCATGCTGTCTGGAATCTGTGCCAGCCTGAAGATCCCCTCAATCTGCTCTATCCAGTCATCCGCGTACAGGATTCCTTCTATACCCCGGAACTCCTTGGGCCGCATCCTCTGGAAGTCAATGATACTGCCCGACCTCGGACGCTGAATCTGATCTGCCTGTGGCTGAATCTGTGCCACCCTGTCTACTGCCGTCATGGCCACCTGGTGGGCGTTCTCAATGCCCAGCCTCATCACATCCACCTGACGGTGCTGCGCGTCCATCATCTCCCTGAAGAACGCAAACAACTGCGCGGCATCTACTGGTGCAGGAAGTGGTGGAGGAACCACCGGAACGACTGGGGTAGTCCTCGGATCGACAGGTAGAGGATGATCCCCGAGAGAAGCAGATGCTCCCTCAACAGCAGGAGTGGTGAGTGGAGCGGTAGCAGCTGTCTGAATATGAGCTGGACGAGAGGTAGCCGATCTCTCGGTAACAACTGCTAGAATGGTACGATGGGATCGTGTCTTCGGAGGCATCCTGAACATAGATCAAAAGAAGTCAATACGACGCAAGATACGATAGCATTAAAGAAGGACAATAATATTTCAAAAGAAAAAAATTTCAGAATAATTAGATTGGAATTGTTCCTAGTCGTGATTGAGTACACTCTCATCCTAGATCCTAGATCCTATAGCAGGCTCGCAGCAGTACAACTAAGTTGTTGTACCACCACGATATCGCACTAATTGCGAATCGAGACCAACGTTGGCCGCCACCAAAACGTGTCACGACCCACACCCGAAAAATCGGGCATGAGTCATGGGTACATCTAGCCTACGCTGCAGCATCGGCGGTAGAACGCTGTCTAGGTCAACTATCTAGATAACAATCTCACGCAATCAATATATAAACCTGTCAAGATCTTAACTCCAAACGGAGGAGCAATATCATAATGATAATCACAATGTACTCAATCACGAATCTAAGCACGATAAGATAACAAAAAGTCTAACAACTATAAATTCTAACCAACAACAACTACTACAATAACCACAACATCAATAATAATAATACAACATCCAAAATAATATACAAAACAAGGTCTCAATCCAAAACTGGAGACAAATTCGGTACCAAAGGCTAATAAATACAGCAACAAGGTACTAGTGATCCCGGCTACCAACCCGAAAATTACTCCTAAACTAGAGGGTCCATGTCTGCACCATCGACATGCTCAGGTCTATAAAACGTTGGACACCACTCCTCCGGATACTCTGGAAAAAATATGTCCAGTCAGGATAGGAGTAAGTACATCTCTAACAGCAGTTCCAGTTAAATGATAAAAACTATAAAACAGTTATAGCAAGTAGCAAGGAGAATGAAATAAAGTATGAACAAGAAAATATGCATGTATCACTGGTGCATTAAGGTAAAGATGCATGAATATCAAAAGCAAGATAGTAATAACTGCAAGATACAAGAAATCTAAACTAAGATCAAGTATGTGCACAAGAACGTGTAGTGAGTCCAGCATGAAATACATGTAGTGAGTCAAGTCCAGAAACTATAAGTGAGACCAGCAAGAAATGCAAGAGAGTCCAGACTAGAAAGAATGAACTCGGTGTCTTTGAAATACTTGTTTTGACATGTAAACGGCTAGGGGTAAGTACAGCTCACCGCGCACTGGGTGCGCGGCTGCTATCATTCCAGATTAGACCAGAGGGAGCAATTCCTGATAATTGTAGATAGGAATATTTACATGTCTACTCGAGTATTTTCCCGCCCCGACTAGTATAAGTGAATCCAAGACCCGACACGTAAATCAAGATGAGTCCAGCCTGAAACATGAGTGATGCCTGTAGTGATGCCTGTAGGTGATGCCAGTAGTGATTCCAGAATAGAGGCCAGAAATATAAATATACGTGTCGCAAGTAAATAAATCCAGAAATACCAGTTTGTGTCCCGTGTTGTGCCAGAAAAATTAGAGAATACTATACTAGAAGCTGAATCATAATAATCATCAGATAATGAAAACTATCTGAGAATGTACTCGCCTGACGTCTTGAGCAACTGGCGATCCGAACTGTTATCGCAAGGACCTATTACGAAAAGCAAGGTTAAACAGGTTTCTAATGAGTTAAACAGATATAAAATAACTAAAAATAGGCTTCTAGGGTCGTTCTAGGTCAAACGGGTTAAACCGGTGAAATCTGGGTCAAAAAGTCAACTTTAGGTCTAAAAAGTCAACTCTAGGTCAAATCTAGGTCAAAAGTTGACTTTGGCGGTCAACCGAGTCAACTACGGTCAACTCTAGGTCAAACTAGGGTGCCCCTAAAATTCTAGGTCAAAACTAGGTCATTAAGCTAATAAACCCTCAAACTCGCCTCCTTGAGATACCGGGATACCCTCGGTATCCGATACCTCACCCTACGCTATACGACCCGTCTATACCCTCTAAAACCTATGCTAGCATGCGTAAATATATATACATATACATAAAAATCTATCTCTAAACTCAAACCTATGTAATTGCCCAAAAACCCCGCTCAAAACTCAATACCTTGGATATCTCAAGGTATTGAGATACCTTGGTATCTCAAGGTATTGTGATACCTCTCTAAACTCAACCCTACTACCCCTCTAGCTAACTATTAAGCATATAGATATACTCCTAGTTAATAATCTAGGCTGAAAAATATATACCTAACATATATATATACATACCTACGTATCTATATATATATCTATTCACACATACACACGTATACCTATATATATACCCAAACTTACATATATATATACATAGCTATATATATGCATCTATCTAGCTATATACCTATCTATCTATCAATCAATATCTTATCTATCTATCTATGTATCTATCTATGTATATCTATTTATATACCTAGATATCTATCTAGATATCTATCTATCTATATATTTAACTATCTATCTAACTATCTAGTATCTATCTATCTAACTATCTATCTAACTATCTAGTATATATCTATCTAACTATCTATCAATCTAGATACCTATCTATTTATATCTAGATATCAACTATCTATCTATATATCTAACTATCCATCTATTATCTATCTATGTATCCATCTAACTATTTATCTAGTATCTAGATATCTATCTATCCATAAATCTATCTATCTATTTGAATCTATCTATCTAACCATCTATATACTTATTTATATACCTATACCTTGCTACCCCTCGCTACCTGCCCCGCTGCTAATGCTGCAAGAGGCTGCTGCTGCTGCTGCTGCTAGAGCTGCTGCTGCAGCTTACCCTGCTGCTGCTGCTGCTGCTGCTGTGCAAAACAGCTGTGCACGCTGCACACTGCTATGCGCTGCTCCCTGCTGCACGCCTCGCTGCCACACACACACGCACACACACAAACACAGACACACATATATACCAATATATATTGTCACGACCCGCACCCGGTTTAGGGGCACAAGTACGTGGGTACGTCCAGCCTACGCCGCAGCATCGGCGGTAGAACGCTGTCTAGGTATTGATACTATCTAACTAATGTCACGCAAATATCCAATCTCCATTAGGAGGCACGGATGACACAAATAGATGAACATATACTCAATCACAGGATTACAGCACGATAAGATTTCGAATAATAAACTAAAATTAAGCACAATACAAGTCCACAAGAAATGACTTAACTTAACAATATCCAAGAATCATCAAAATGCCGGAGATAAATCCGGTACCAAATAGTCTACTTAAAAACTAACAAGAAATAATAATTCCGTCTAGACCTTCCAGAATCACAGCTAACTACCAAGTCTGCAGCTACTCACCATAGTCCATAAAGTGTCGGACAGCGGTCCTCTAAGGCATAGTCTGGAAAAATGTTTCCAGTCAGGAAGGAGCAAAGCACAATCTCAAATAACAGTTCCATTAATTGATAATGTCTATAATACAATAAAACATGTCATGCTAGCTACTGAGAGGAAAATGGAATAAATGTAATGACAGGTTAAGAGAGACAGGCAATGTAAAGAGACAGGCAATAGGCAATATGATACAGTCAGTGCATGTATGAAAATAAAAGAACAAGGAACAGTATCATATACGGGTGATGTAGTATATGATCTAAAATAGAGAACTGTAACTATTCTAAGTGTTTGAAATTGTAGTTTCAAAATGTGATCGGCTTGGGACATGTACAATTGCTACAGTCTGGCTAATCATACGTGGGGGTATGATTAGCACCAATAATATAAACTTGTACGATAGGTATTTGATCACCTTTCTCCCTAGCAATTTCCCCGCCCCCAACTAGTACTGTGGATCCAACCATGACACGTCACGATACACGAGCAAGTCAAGTCTATCATGTACGATGTCTAAATATACATGCCGTGTACAATGTCAATACGATAATAATTGTAACATCTCATGACTGTAAATCCAAGCTATACTAGTCCGTGTAGCACAGTGTCAGATTCAGTTGTAACATTTCATGATTTGTTGAATTTATAGCAATTATCAAGAATTGAAAATTATCAGAGAATGTACTTGCCTCGGGTCCTTAGCTGGTATTTATGGATGTCCTGTTCCAGAGTATCCCCTGGGTGAAGTAGCAGTCCTAGAACCACATCACAAGCAAACCATATTTGCATCAGATGCTACACTAACACAGTCTAAAACACTGAATTCAGGGCCTTCTCTAGGTATGATGCTGGTCACCTAATAGCTAGATACATAATATACATATCTAAGTTAACACATGTACTTACAATATACATATCAATTAAATACTTATACAAAATATGTGTCTACATATATATAAAATATGCTAAGGTTTTATACAAATATACATACATATATATATATATCAAAATAATTATACACCTAAAAATATATGCATTTATACTAGTTAAATTTAATACCACACTTACATACATTAATTAAATATATACATATACATATATATATAGATTATGTATACATTAACATACACATATTTATACCAAAAGTATTAATTTAATTTCATACTTTTCCAAAATACATACATCTATATGTTTGTACATATACCAAAATAGTACGTATTTTATGGGCAATTAGAGAAATGATACTGTATTTATACAATTAATATAAATAAATAATATATAGATATTCATATTTTAAAAATACATACATTACCAATCAATTTTATATTGAAAATATGCTAAATATATATATATATATATATATATATAATACATGTATACACATATACCAATTATACACTTTACATTATATACTAATACATATACAAATTAATTTATTTACATATACTAATTGCCACATTAATTAAATATATAAATACCTTATATTAATTTTACATACAAATTTAATTAAAAGCATAAACTAATTCACACTAATTTAAATATATATAAACAAACATTTATATATACATTAGATATATATATATACCATACTAATATATATTAAACATTAATTTAATTTAATACTATACACATTTATTAATATATATACAAAATATACATTGGTTATATATACATATACTAATACTCATTACTTAAATATATAACAAACATATATATATACATTAGATATATATATATATTTACATATATACATATATACACTATACTATACATTAATAAGAAAATAAATAATATACGTATACATATTTTAAATACATACAATATATATTAAACATATACTATACTAAGCACATACATGTACACATTAATTTAAAATTACAATTACATATACAATTTACATGTTAATATATACATATACGTATATATATATATATATAAAGATATATATATATATATATATAAAGATATATATATATATATATATATAAAAAGATAGAGAGGAGAGGAGATGAAAACTCACTGAAGGGGGGTCGGCCGGACTCGGCGCCGGAGTCGTCGGCAGAGGGAGGAGTCTCGAGGAGGAGTTGGCTGCTGATGGCCGGGGTCGAACGGACTCGTGGAGGCAGCGCCGCCGGGGAGATGTGTTCAGCGGCTGCAGCGGGGTGCTGCTCGCCGGAGTTCCCCGAGGCCGGCGGAGATAAGATGGATGGATGGAACGCGGGGAGATGTAGGGGGCTCGCCGGAGTCTGTGAGGAGGAGCCGCCGGACGCCGAGGGGGTGTAGCCGTCTGGCCGAGCACGGGGTCGGAGGAATGGAGTGGAGATGGTGGTGGGTTGAAGGAGGAGAGGGAGCAGTGGACGCCGGCCAGAGGAGTTGTCCGCCGGGAAAGCACAGTAAGGGGGGATGGGTGAACAGTGTTCCCCCCCCCCCTTATTGAATTCAAATTTGAATTAGAAATAAGGAAGAAGGAAGGAAGAAGGAGAGGAAGAGAAGAAGAAAGGAAAAGAGAAAAAAAAAAGAAAAAGAAGAAGAAGGAGGCTACGGTTTGGTGTTGGGGATGGAGGAGAGAGAGAGGTGGGGGAAAACCTAGGTTGCCTAGGGATTAGGGCTTAGGATGGGACAATACATTAAATAGGATGAGGGTTTATGAATCCAATGGTGAGGATGCACCCAATTAAATGGGTGGTCCAGATTGGTCAAGAGAAAATAATTCATGAGGGATTTGAGGGTGAGAGTTTAATTAAAATATTGGATTCCCTCATTGATTAAAATAAATGGGTGTTGGCACAAAATGCCAATTTGCAATTTAACCCCCCTTAAATTTGGGAAATTGCACAAACACATGAAATGACAAAAATTGGGCGGGCGATTCGGGGTCCGGTGTTTGTAGGGTCAGGGGACGCTGTAAGATGGGTATGGGCTGAATTTGCAGGGCGCTGGAATTAATTTGGGATTTTAAAATCAGATAAAATGGTATCCTCAAATTAAATAGAAATAAATGCAAGTTGTGTTCAATAATTAATTAGGAGTACTTGGGGTCAAAATCAGATCAAGTCATCAATACCAATAATGAAGAAGACTCCGAACAGAATATTACCCTAATTTGGGCCGCACGAAAAATAGGTCAAGATGGCCTCCAATTTTCGATTGGAACGCACAATGATACAAAATAGGAATTTTAAAATAAACGTCCGCGACGATTTTTGTGCGGCTAGAAACAATGTACAAAGAGCACAATTATGAGTTGCAAAAATAGCAGAATTGAAGGCGGACATGTCTAGGACAAGATTGTGAAATTTGTTGGAAGACAAAAGTCTGGATAGTGCTCCAAATATCGAAGCAAAGGCAATGCGCAAAATTTAAATAAAATACAGTAATTAATTACAATCTCCAAATATTAAATTCTAAATAAAATAATAAAATCCAGAATTCTATAATTCGGACAGGGGTTCGTCTACTGGGCTTCTAGGTCTAGTCTGCTAGCTAAAAATAAAATAATTAACACTGCATATAATTATATATTTAATTACACATCACACAAAATTATTTAAATCAAATACACTATTATGCAATTAATTAATTATAACTACAATAATATTAAACATAAAAAAATTTCAAAAATACCCCTGTTTTCGGAATGTGGTAGTGACAAGTCTACCCACCTTAAAAGAATTTCGTCCTCGAAATTTAAAATCCTCATATTAGCATTTAATCATACACATTATTATTCCGTCAATTTAAATTTTATCATCCATGAAATCTTTTAATAGTCCACAATGTCCTTTCGCAATTTCAAAATTCTAAAATTGTTGTATAACCCGAAAATCTTCAAGTAAAGTCCATCAAAATTTCCTTGAAAGTTTTGAGTTAATAATCCAATGTCCGGAATTTAATATCCACTCCTCAAAGTACTCAACAATATGATATTTAAGGATTCTCCAAATGTCACATTCAAATATGAAGTTCTAAAATTCATAACTTGCGATTAAATAAATACATTGATAAATCTCCCAAAATTTCTAAATTAATAACCAATTTAAACATGTCATAATCTTTCCTGGAATTAATAAACCACCAATTATGCCATGTTAATTTCTTAACCATTTATTTAAATCAAATAACTATCCTCAAATTTTAATCATCTTGTTCCTCTTGTGAGGTCATAACTCCTTCATGAATCTTCACTACAGTCAACACGGTCTAAGAAAATTCTACCTATAATCATACCACATGCAATCTAGGGGGAACATACATGGTTATGGTCTCATTTGTTATGGTGTTGCAGTCTGTGTATCAGGGGTACTACTAACTACATTATAACAAAGAATCATGTATACGAACTACGGTACTAAGCAATCAATCAATCAATAGATAGGAACAAAAGGAAGGAAGGAACAGAACCTACAAACACATTACCTGCAATATCGATCCCTCGACCGTCACCGCAAATGCCCGTCTTGCTGGGGTGGTTCCCTCCGCGGGTACTGAGCAATATATGGTTCCACAGGTAGCCTAACTGGATCTCTATAATCTGAAGTTGTGCGCTGGCCGGGGAGATAAGAGGTTAGAAGACAATCCCTTACTCGATGTCCCGCAGCGCCGCAGTGCAAACAAAGTCCTAGCCTCGTTCTATAGCTCTCCCAAAGGTGACCTGGTTTCTTACAAAAATGACAAGTCTGCTGTGTCTCTCTTGGAGGCTGTTGCTGATCCTGCTGAACATGAATTGGTGCCTGGTACTGCTGTTGATACTGATACGCCCATGGATGTTGCTGGATAGGAACTGGTGCTAGGTACTGTTGTGGATGCTGAAATGTCCATGGTTGTTGCTGAATATGATATGGTACTTGGCACTGCTGTTGGTGCTGAATACGGGGATGCTTGGCCTGTCTTGCGCTATCATTCGTATCTCCAAAAGTATCGTGACTCCTCTTAGGCCTGAGATCCAGATCCTCTTCTGCAATCTGAGCATCCATCAAGATAGCCTCAAAGGTAGCGGTACGACGACCAGAAGTGCGCGACTTAATCTCTCTCGTCAGTCCTTTCCCAAATTTCCGGGCTCGATCTCCTGGGTCTCGAATCATAGACGATGCAAAACGGCTCAATCTACAGAATTCTGCAGCGTACTCGTCGACCGACATGTTTCCTTGAACTAAGTCATGAAACTGACTTTCCAAGGTTCCCAATGCCACGTCGGGAAAGAACTTCTCCTTGAAGAGTTCCTTGAAGGTCTCCCAAGTAAGTCCTTGTGCAGTAATTCTCGGTTCTGTGCGATACCACGTGAGTGCGATATCGAACATCTGACTGCCAGCAGCTTCTATCTTCAAGTTCTCCGGAATCTGGGTCAATCGCAGGCTTCTCTCTATATCCTCTAGCCAGTCGTCAGCGTAGAGTATCCCTTCGGTGCCTTTGAACTCTCGAGGCATCATCCTTTTGAAGTCCACTATAGTGCCTGATCTCTGTTGCTGGCCAGGAAACTGCTGGTACTGTGCTACTCTCTCCAAAGCTTGGAGAGTCACTTGATGAGCATTCTCCATGTTTTCTTTCATCAGCTCGGTTTGTGCCTGGTACGCTTCTGCTTGCACCCTCTGAGCCTCAGCTTGAACTCGCTGAGCATCTGCCGTCACTCTCTGGGCATCTACCATGCCTTGGATCAAGGTAAACATCTGCGTTCCGTCAATGGGCAAACTTCCAGAAATCGGAGTCGGTGGAGGAGGAAGGTTGTCCGTCACAGCTGCGGCAATCTTCTGAACAGGTGGAGAAGGAAGATCACCTACGTGCATCGGAGATGTAGGAGGAATTACGGCTGTCTGTCCATCAGGTAGAGAGGTGGCAGACCCCTCTAAAACTGATGTTCCCGCTCTCATAGACCTTGTCTGCGGCGACATCCTGAAGACAGATCCCAAAGAATCAATTAGGGTAAAATGCGATATCATCAAGGGAGGACAGTACAGTTCTAAAGAAGCAACATTCAAGATAAATAGATTGAAAATAAACCCTAGTTGTGATTGTACGGGTCAAAGATGCATCCATGGTTGATACCTCTATCCCCTAGGTAGCACAGTTCTATCACAAACACACTCCTACTGCAATCGCTAATACTAGTTATCCTTATCACTCAAGTGCATATCAATTTCAACACACCATACTAACTACTGCTCTCTCTCTAATACAATCCTAGTTGAACACCCAAGCCAGTTTGCAGTGAAATCTCAATCACGCTCAAGCCAACAGATCTTACACATGCATCTCATCTACTATATACTAATATATCTCTCTCACTATAAAATCTTATCCTTAAATAAAATTCCTCAAATAACTCCTCGAATAAACTTTTAAAGTAAAATGTATACACTTTCCTCAAGATTAATTATCTAAATACTGAAATTAAAACTTAATCACCTTAAAGATCCTTACAGACTTGTCTAGGTTTATTGAATCAAATCGGAATCCTCAAAAATAAAATTTTAATAACAATATTTCAACTCCTCAATTTCAAAATTTTGCAATTCATTGAAATCTTCTAAATAAATTTTAATAACAATCTCAATCTTCTCAGAATCCTAAAATTTGAATTTCATCTTCAATCTTCAATTAAAAATTTTAAATCCACCTTCTGTAGTCCGATAACCCTAATGTTAATCACTTCCACTGTCCTCATTGACGGGCATCATCAAAGAATACCATAAATCAATCTATAAATTCATCCGATATGAAATCAACTCTATAATGAAGCAAAAATCCTAATTTAATACCTAATCAATAACAATCAAATAAATATCAACAAGTGAGAATGGACAGAACAAGGGAATGATTGTAAATTGGAAGTTTTAACAAGATCCTCAGGGGTCATCCCAGGAATCTCTCAAGGAATTGTGATTGAGTATTTGCTCTCGTCCTAGTATCCTATGTCCTAGATTCTATAGCAGGCACGCAGTAGTATAACAAGGATGTCACACTACTACGACATCGCACAACTCGCGAAGTCTGACCTGCATGGGCCACCACTAAAAACGTGTCACGACCCGCACCCGATTTAGGGGCACAAGTACGTGGGTACGTCCAGCCTACGCCGCAGCATCGGCGGTAGAACGCTGTCTAGGTATTGATACTATCTAACTAATGTCACGCAAATATCCAATCTCCATTAGGAGGCACGGATGACACAAATAGATGAACATATACTCAATCACAGGATTACAGCACGATAAGATTTCAAATAATAAACTAAAATTAAGCACAATACAAGTCCACAAGAAATGACTTAACTTAACAATATCCAAGAATCATCAAAATGCCGGAGACAAATCCGGTACCAAATAGTCTACTTAAAAACTAACAAAAAATAATAATTCCGTCTAGACCTTCCAGAATCACAGCTAACTACCAAGTCTGCAGCTACTCACCATAGTCCATAAAGTGTCGGACAGCGGTCCTCTAAGGCATAGTCTGGAAAAATGTTTCCAGTCAGGAAGGAGCAAAGCACAATCTCAAATAACAGTTCCATTAATTGATAATGTCTATAATACAATAAAACATGTCATGCTAGCTACTGAGAGGAAAATGGAATAAATGTAATGACAGGTTAAGAGAGACAGGCAATATAAAGAGACAGGCAATAGGCAATATGATACAGTCAGTGCATGTATAAAAATAAAAGAACAAGGAACAGTATCATATACGGGTGATGTAGTATATGATCTAAAATAGAGAACTGTAACTATTCTAAGTGTTTGAAATTGTAGTTTCGAAATGTGATCAGCTTGGGACATGTACAATTGCTACAGTCTGGCTAATCATACGTGGGGGTATGATTAGCACCAATAATATAAACTTGTACGATAGGTATTTGATCACCTTTCTCACTAGCAATTTCCCCGCCCCCAACTAGTACTGTGGATCCAACCATGACACGTCACGATACACGAGCAAGTCAAGTCTATCATGTACGATGTCTAAATATACATGCCGTGTACAATGTCAATACGATAATAATTGTAACATCTCATGACTGTAAATCCAAGCTATACTAGTCCGTGTAGCACAGTGTCAGATTCAGTTGTAACATTTCATGATTTGTTGAATTTATAGCAATTATCAAGAATTGAAAATTATCAGAGAATGTACTTGCCTCGGGTCCTTAGCTGGTATTTATGGATGTCCTGTTCCAGAGTATCCCCTGGGTGAAGTAGCAGTCCTAGAACCACATCACAAGCAAACCATATTTGCATCAGATGCTACACTAACACAGTCTAAAACACTGAATTCAGGGCCTTCTCTAGGTATGATGCTGGTCACCTAATAGCTAGATACATAATATACATATCTAAGTTAACACATGTACTTACAATATACATATCAATTAAATACTTATACAAAATATGTGTCTACATATATATAAAATATGCTAAGGTTTTATACAAATATACATACATATATATATATATATATATCAAAATAATTATACACCTAAAAATATATGCATTTATACTAGTTAAATTTAATACCACACTTACATACATTAATTAAATATATACATATACATATATATATAGATTATGTATACATTAACATACACATATTTATACCAAAAGTATTAATTTAATTTCATACTTTTCCAAAATACATACATCTATATGTTTGTACATATACCAAAATAGTACGTATTTTATGGGCAATTAGAGAAATGATACTGTATTTATACAATTAATATAAATAAATAATATATAGATATTCATATTTTAAAAATACATACATTACCAATCAATTTTATATTGAAAATATGCTAAATATATATATATATAATACATGTATACACATATACCAATTATACACTTTACATTATATACTAATACATATACAAATTAATTTATTTACATATACTAATTGCCACATTAATTAAATATATAAATACCTTATATTAATTTTACATACAAATTTAATTAAAAGCATAAACTAATTCACACTAATTTAAATATATATAAACAAACATTTATATATACATTAGATATATATATATACCATACTAATATATATTAAACATTAATTTAATTTAATACTATACACATTAATTAATATATATACAAAATATACATTGGTTATATATACATATACTAATACTCATTACTTAAATATATAACAAACATATATATATACATTAGATATATATATATTTACATATATACATATATACATATATACACTATACTATACATTAATAAGAAAATAAATAATATACGTATACATATTTTAAATACATACAATATATATTAAACATATACTATACTAAGCACATACATGTACACATTAATTTAAAATTATAATTACATATACAATTTACATGTTAATATATACATATACGTATATATATATATAAAGATATATATATATATATAT